>LNAC01000026.1:6469736-6635114 GCA_002007465.1 Ailurus styani | reverse complement strand
CCCCCCCCCCCCCGCCCAGGGCCCTACGATCAACCAACTAAAGAGGGGCTAGTACAGCAGGAGGTCCCTGGGGGTGTGTCTATCCTCATTGAGTGGCCCCTTTGCTGTACTAGGTATATGTACAGTATCTTCCTTGGCTGGAGATGGTTTTTGTGGCATTCAGCCCACCTGGTGGGCTAGGGTTCAGTAAACATAAGCATCCCATAAGAGAATGTATGAATCACCCTGACCGTTCAGATGCAGAAGCTGTTCCTGGGGTGTTTTCACCCATAGTTGTCCCAGGGAAGGGCTGATTAGTCTTTCCTGTCATTAACCCAACTCCTTTTCTCAGCTTTTTGGATTTTGTCCTTTGTAAATAAGTTAATCCCCTTAAAACCCAATTATACTTCCTGCCATTGCTTTCTGTGGGGCAGCGGGTGAAATCATGGAGGGCAGGTAATGAACTCCAAGGACGTTGAGGTATTTCAGTGCAGTTTAGTGAAAAGAGCTGGCATCTAAAGGTAGCTGACTTGAGTATGAGTCTTGGGTCAATCAGTTATCCTCTGCGTGACCTAGTATAGGCTACTAAACCTTAGAAAGCCTTCCATTTCTAAAACGAAGGTAATTCTATCCATTCCTTCTAGATTCCTACCATTCCTTTAAATATTTTCACCAGAGAAAGATATACATTAATATCACAATGGATATAGTCTACCGTATGCTGTATTTGTCTGGTCCTTGAGGGGATTGAAATATTGGCAGTACAGTTATTAATAGTTTCCAAGGTAGAATCTGCACCAAATGCTGCACTATTCTCTGCTTCCAAAGCGCAGACATGGGTTTTCTGTCTTATTTCTTGTGATGGGGTTGTTTATTGAGCTCTTCTTTTAGAACTGTCTAGAACTTTTCCAATTTAAGTGATTCTGAAATGACATTTCCAAAACTAGCCTAAGACTTTTCTCTGCTCTCCCTAGCCTCACCTCACATCCTCATGAAAGCACACCCAGGCTTCATTACATTTACCAAGATAGACTCCAGTAAATCCTGCTGTAGATAAACAGCCCATAAAAATTAACCATGGGTGAGCAGACTGCCTCTAAATGCACTCTTTAAAGGGCATGCTCTTTAAGGAGAGAAACCAACCAGGGAATGGATTTGGAGATAATTTGTGTGTTGCAGGCGTGACCTGATAAGGCACGAAAAGCTCAACTTTATGATTGTTGAAATGCAGTATGCCCATCATCAGTGTAGCTTCCATAAGCAAAGTCATTTATTAGAGCAAGATAAATAGCTCATTATTTGTCAAGAGTAAAAAGGAATGTGTACAAAAGTAAAATAGTAACATTTGCCAAGTACTTGTTATTTACATTATTTCTTTATTAATCCTGAGAGCTACCCTGGAGACAGGTATCAGTGGTCCTCATTTACAAACAAGGGAATTAACCCCCCACAGGGGTTTACTAATTTAGCTCAATTTTCATAGCTGGGAGTTTGGAGTGGTATTTCTCAACCCCCCAGGAGACCCTTAGCAATGTTTGGAGACATTTCTGTTGCAACTAGGCGGTAATCCTACTAGAACCTAGGATGCAGAGGCCGGGAATCCTGCTAAATATCTTACAAGGGAGCTCCATATATCAAGTAGTTATGTGGCACAAAATGTTAATAGTGCTCAATTTGAGAAAACTTGGGTTGAAGAGAGTGGCAACGAACCCAGGTTCTTTTGGTTCTCAATTCAGTGCTTATTTCTCTACTAGTTTTTAAAGATAAGGGTGTAGTATAACTCTCATTGGTCATTAGTTTCTCCAAGCTTGTTTTCCAAGATGTTGCTTTGCTACATTATTTTGATTGGTCATTGTATCCATTTCGATGGGTTCCTGAAGAGCCTGTTGTTCACTGTTCTGAAGAGCGCCTCTGGGTGTCACATGACCACATTTGTCAGTATCTAATCTGTAGGTGGTAGAAGGAGAAAGGCCTTATCACAGAACAAAGAGGATACATTCAGGAGAAAAATGAAGTGGGGTTTTTAAAGAAAGGGCTCTCCCTTGGCCTACCCATGTAAATAATCATAATGCCTTAACCCATGTATTTAGTGCTTTATAATTTCAGAGCACTTTCATATTCCTTCAACAAATATTTATCGAGGAGGAAATAAATGGTTCTGAGCAGATAGTAGTGATTGAAACAAAGACTCTTAGCCTCTTGGAGCTTAAGTATGAGGGGCAAGTGATACAGACAATAAGGAAACAAGTAAGCAGGTAATATGCCAGAGAAAGATAAGCACTATAAGAAAGAATAAAGCACAGTAAGTGTAATGGGGGGTATGGAGGTAGGCCTGGTGCCATTTCACATGGGTGTGTGGGGAAGTTCTAAAAGGTAAAGTGGTATTTTTTGCACATCCATGAAGGAGGGAAGAGAGTGAATCATGTGGTATCAGGAACAGGGGAATTTCAGGCAGAGAGAACAGCAAGTGCTTTGGGATTGGTGTGCTTAACAAGTTCAAGGAACAGCAAGGAGGCCAGTGTGGCTGGAACTGAGTGAGTGAAGCGGGGAGCTAGAGGAGCCGGGGTCTCTGAGGTAGCAGCTGGGAGATGTCTCAAGCCACTGAAGGACTTTGGGTTTTACTCTGATTGAGGTGGGAAGCCACTGAAGAATTCTGAACAGAGGGGCGACATGATCAGACAGAATATTAAAAGATCAGTTTGGCTGTTATGTTGAGACTAAACTAGAGGGGCTAAGGGTTAAATCCAGGAAACGAGTCCCAAGGCAGTTGCCATAATCCAGAAAAGGAGCAATAATGGTTGGGAGCAGAGATGTCATGTGGATGGTGGGGGCAAAATCAGTCTGATTCTGGGTATCTTTTGAAGGTTGAGCCAACAGGATTTGCATCATATGCGGGGTATCAGAGAGAAAGGGAAAGAAACAGATGGCTTCAGTGATTTTGGCCTCGGAAACGTCCCCATTTCTGATGGGGAACCTATAGGAGAAGTAGATTTGAGGTGAAAAATCAGGAGTTCTGATTTGAACATGATAAATGTAAGGTGTTTACTAGACCTGAGAGTGGAGACATAGGGTTCTGTCTTATCATGGAGTATATAACATATCCAATGTTATATCATATTTCTCTTTGACCAAAGGCCAGTGTTTAATTCACAGACCTATAGCTACAATGTGATGATTCTCTCTGATTCTAAGACCGATGTCCTTCTACTGATGGAGGGTTCTAGATAGAAAGTAGCATAAAGAAATAAATCTCTAATAGCATCTGTTCCTAAAAATTGTCTTTAAACTGTGCTTTTTTAATGATCTTTCCAAAAAAACAAGGGACAGCCAGTCACATTTGGATAGAGACAGAGCACATCAAAATAAATTGACCTCCTGGTTTGGCCCTTAGAATTATTATCAAAGTCATGAAAAAGGCAGAGCAAAGAAGCCCAAATAACTCAGATTCTGCCTGCTTCAACCATCACTTCTTTTTAAAGCTTTCTTTTTTCTTTATTTATCTATAGAGTTAATCAAAAAATGAAATCTTACCCCATGTATTTGTTTGGTCTATTTTTGGCCAACCCTTAGTGTCCTTCCCTAAGTTTTTCTATAAAAAATTTCAAACATACCGAATTGTCCAATAAATATCTATGTATCTACCTCCTAGCTTCTGCAATTAATATTTCCCTACATTTTGCTTTTAAAAAATATCTTTCTATTCATCCCTCTATCAATCCATCAGTCCATCTTATTTTTTTTTTATGTATCCCATGGTAAGTTGCAGCCATCACTACCTTTTATCCCTAAAGACTTCAGCATGCATATCATTCACCAAGTTCCATATTAAACCCTTGAGTTTTCACCTATGTGGGTCATTTGGTTTTCAATGGCTCTCTTAAACAGCATGTAGTTGATTTTTGGATTTGGATCTAATCTAAGCATGTACATCTTTTAAAGAGGAGTTTATAATCCTATCACATTGTGATTAGGGAATGCCAGTTCTTACTTCTGGCTTCTTATTCTATGTCTTTCTTTGTGTGTGCCTTCTTGACATTTTCCTTTTTATTCTTTTATGAACTTTAGTCATCATTCAAGAGTTTTTTGGCCTTTTTCCTCCAGGGAACACATTGTATTTTTTTTTTTTCCAACGAGTAGTTACCTTTAAATTAAAACAAATGTTGAGTCTAAGTTCTTCTATTCACATCAAGATTAAAACAACATTTATATTGTCTCCTTTATTGTGAGATGAGGTTACTGAAGCTCCTTTGCTTTCCTTGGCAGCTGAACCATTTCAAAGTTTTGGCCCAAGAAATCACAGACTCAGAGCATATCAGGTTCTCATTTTGCAGGAGGGGAAATTGAGGCCCAAATCGGGGGTGAGGGGAGATTTTCTCCTGAAAAGCCTCCAAATCAATGGAAGAATCAGAGAGCTAGCTGGAACACAGGGCATCTGGTCCACTTCTACCTTTAGCTCAGACAACACTCAAACAATTCTTGACAACTCCAGACAGATGAGAAAATACACTAGTTTTAGAGGATTAAGGAAAATGGATTTCTCAATTCACTGCAGAAGTTTAAAAGCCTTGCAGGAAATACTTCCATCTCTATGTTAAAAAAATTTTAGCCTACATTCTATTAATCTTTGTGTCCACAGTGGAAAAGCCTTTTGCTTAATAATATCCCCTCAAATATTTGAAGACTATTCTTGAGTCTCTCCATAGACTCCTTTTCTCAAGAATAAATAATCCAAATTCTTTTAAACTTTTCTCATAAATTCTTCTTTCCATTCTTTTATTCATCTTTCTAACTTTCCTTGAGCTTTCTTCAAATTTTTTTGTCTTGCTTCTAAATTGTGAAGCCAGGATAGGACAAAGTACTATAATATTGATTATTAAATTTATGCCAAGCTGTGAGTTCCTTGAGGGCAGGGGCCATTTCTTATTCAACTTTGTGCCCCTGGATTAGGGGTCAGCAAACCTTTTTTTTTTTTTTTCTGCATAGGGCCTGAAAGTAAGTTTTTATGCTTTGTAGGCCAAGAGACAATGTGCTCTCCTTTTTGAACAGCTGTTCTCTCTGAAAGACTAATACTCTTTTTTTATGTTTTATATTATGGAAATGTGAAAATCATTTTTCGATGAAGGGCCATGCAAAAAAGTGTGAATTTGGTCCCATAGGTGCTAGTTGTTGGTTGATTCCTGCTCGAGTTCCTGGTACGATGCATGGTACATAGGAGGCATTCAGTACATTTTGTTGAATAAAAGAATGCATGAATTTATGAAGATTATTTCATAGTATCTGTCTTTTATGTTCTTGCTTGGTACTTCTATTATATTGCTGGCTCATTGAGCTTGTCGACTAAGACCTTCAGCTTTTCCTCTGCCATACACACCCATGACCAGCACTTTCACATTGGGTTTGTACTTGGGCAGTTTAATTGTTCCTCCCTTAATCTGAGATGTGGTATGGACCCTCTATTAACCTTCATTTGCTGGTGGCCTTGGATCTCACTTTTAATTTAGTGAGGTCGTTTTGAACTTTTGTTTTTCCTGTGTGTTTACCTGCTGCCCTACTTACAAATTGTGTATGAACTTAACAAGCAGCCCCAGGCAACTGACAAAACCAAAATGCTGGACCCGTTCAACCACTTCAGCCAAGGCCCCAAGCTCTGTTTCCATTCTTATGACTCCTACCTGTAGTCGGGAGGCTCATGACTACTTATTGTCCTGGAATAGATTGGAAGGGATCAGACAGGCTCACAGAGAAGGCTGACACTAATGGCAAAATTAAAAAAAACCCTTCCTTTCCTTCTCCTTAGCTTTTGGGCCTGTAGAGAACACTTGTCACAGCCTGAGGGAGTGTGGAGTTCTGTATTAGTTAGAAGCATTGCCATTCTGAGCTAAACTGGGATGAAGCAGTCCCGAGCAGCACAAATCCATTGCATCAGGGAGATGGAGCTGTGTTACAGAATGCCTGGAGGCTGACATCTAGGACTGAGCCCATCAGTGGTGCCGCCCACTCTGTCCTACTCCCAGTTTCCGAGGAGTTGATTCCTAGGTTCACAGATGCCTTTTTGACTGAAGCCCCCTATTTCTCAGCAGTGATCTTCTGGGGATACTTGCTGTTGCTTTTGACCAGGATCCAATGGACCCAACCCTAAACTGCTGGTGGGTCAACAGGGAGCGAGCCACACTTCTTCAGTCCTCTGGGTCCTGCCTTGGGACACAGATGTGAGATCAAGGCTGATGGAAAACATGGGATGGGAGTGCTCCCTTTTCTCCAGGCTCCAAGCTGTAGGTGGCTACAACTTTCAGTCCCAAGGGAACTGGGAAAAGCTTTACCTTGTTCCCCTGGGGGTGATACGTGTTGCCCATAGTCCATTTTATCCAGTCCTTTCTTCACCTCCGCTCTCTCCTCCTCTCTGTGTTGCTAAAATTGCTGTGATTGCTGCCATTTAAAAGGTCCAGGAAAGCTGCATTTATTTACAATGACTTCCTCCTTAACCAGCTGGGAGAAGTTGCAAAATAGCCAACCCAGTGGTGGATCAATCTTTAACGTTTCTTTCAAATGTTGAAGTAAAGAAAATGATGACAATTTTAAGGCTCTATTAGGCGGAAATGATCTACGAGGGATGGCGGACAGCTGAAGGTCACAAATCAGGCTGCTGCCTCTGGCTCAGTGATTCAGAAGTGTGGAAGGCAATGGGAAGTGTGTTCCTGAGTTTTATGAGAGTCTTAAGTTTGGGAATTTATCAATGTGTGCCTGGGATTTGCTGTAATGAGCCTCTTCACTCCTCTCATAAAACAAACCAGTGTCTGATTAAAAGCTGGCTGGCCTTCCTTAGATACAGATATTAATTTATTTTGATTTTAGGGAGAAAAATATCATGCCTTTGTCTGGCTTACCTGATAAATAGCCTCATTTGCATGTGGGGATCCTGCTTATTTTCCACCTGCTTAAAAGAACAATGTCAGTGACACTGAATATGCATATTTTCTGTTATTAATGTTTGGAGAGTTTCTTTTAAGACATTTTAGATTCTGGGCATACTTTCTCTTTTTTCTGTTTTTTTCTTTTTTCTGTTTTTGTTAGAGATCCTTCTTTACCTTGTGTATCAGTCAGAATGGACTTGGTCATGCTGGGGCAGGAAAACAATTTCAAGATCTCAGTGGCTTAAAACAGCGGAGGTTTATTTCATTCTTAGGCTACATGTCTGTTATGTCCAGCATGGGCTGGGCTCCATGATGTCTTCTGTCAAGGACCCCGCCGTCCAGGGCAGGGGTTGGCAAACTTTTTTTGTAAAGGGCCAGATGGTAAACATATCAGGCTTTTAGAGACCACCCGGTCTCTGTTGCAGTTACTCAGCTTTGCCATTATAAAGCACAAACAGCCATGGACAATAGATAAAGGAATGGGGATGACTGTGTTCCAATAAAACTTTATTTATAAAAACTGGCAGCAGGCTGGATTTGGTCTGTGGACTGTAGTTTGCTCGCCTGGTGGTCGCAAAAGGAAGGGAAGGTGGCAAATCTTGCACCATTTGTTTAAGGCTTAACTTCCATTCATCTTTCCTTGGCCACAGCAGGTCACATGGCCATGCCTAATTTCATTGGTACATAAAGTGCACAGTTTTCCTTTGTGCCCAGAAGGACAACTGGAACTAACAAGGAGTAGTACCAGTGGTCACACTCTTTTCCTTTCTTCTTTTTAGAGAAGCCAGTATTTCCTGAACTTCTAGACTAGCACGTCTTCAAAAGGCATTCTTTAAATGCAGTCTCTGTATTTTACAACTCAGTTGTTTTGGTGGCAGCTAAACAAATTTAGGAGATGAACAGGATTGAATTTTCCCTTGTCATTCTCAATTTTAAATATGTGACATTTTTTTCCTTTATGCCCAGCAAAGCTCTGTTCGAGTCCCTGCACCAATCAGAAGTGAGATTAAGTTTATCCATCTAACTCATTCTCTGGTATTTAGATTTCCGGTTAGACGTCTGGAATCCAGAGTGACCACATCTCTCCCTTGGCCTTTTTTTTTTTCTTTATAGTCACAGAAGTCTGAGGCTTTCTCAGCTTTCACTGGGATAGGGTTGGGCCTGGGTCTGCTGACCACCTTGGGCATGGTGACCTCTTCCGTGTCCCCAGGGGAGACCAGCAGTCTCCACCATGAGGGATCCCTGGAGCCTTCCCTTGTCTTTCAGTATCAATTTCCTTCTAAATTTTGTAGTCAGGAAAGGAGATGTCACTTCATCCAGGAGAGGGCACTGTGCCCAAAGTCTAGAATACTCTGTTCCCTCAGGTGGAGGCACAAATTAAGGATTAATGAAACCCATATTCAAACGCTCAAACTATAGCACCTATCATAAAACAAACCAAAACACCACACTAGGAATGTACTCTATAAAAAGGAGAGAAATGCAATTTATTAACAACTTGTACATTCCAGAAGGTACAAACTGCATCGTTAAATCAACCAAACATTTTTAGTGGCTGCACCTCTTCTTTTCTTACAATATGAACTCAGGCTCTCTGAACCAAAGCCTGCCCCCATGTTGGCTGCTTTGATAAGGTTCGAGGGACCTTGGGGGCCAAGGCTGTAGGAAAGATGGGAAGGTTAGGTCCTGTTGTAAAAAGAATAACCTGCCCTTTCGGGGATCATTTCCCAGAGGAAAGTGAATTAACACTTCAGGGAAACTTAGTACAAAATGTGGGAAGCAAATAGAACTATATTCAAGGGTTCCCTAAGTGCTAAAATGGAAGATACCAAATTTTGTAAGTAGGGAAATTTTGAAAAGACAACTTGGTTGTAACCTTTTTTGTCTCACCCTCTTGGTTCATTTGTACTTAAGCATCTATCTCTTGGTAGTGTGTTCTTGGTAGAACCATAGCAGAGCTTTTTTTTTTGCTGCAAATGTCTACTTAGTCACTAAGCTTTCTCCTTGGATCCTGACTATGACCATTGGGTTCCTAACCCCTCTCTGCCTAAGTCTTCTTGTCTTCAATATAGGTGTAATTACAGTGCCTATCTCAGAGATTGTCATGAGATTCTTTTATTATCTTTTATTCTTTTGTTGTCTCTTCAGCAGCAAAGATGAAGGTGTTATGTAACCAAGTGGACATTTGAAAGAACTGGAGGATAAGTCACTGCAATAGCAGGTTGGAACAGAAATAGCAAAAGCTATAGAAATACAATTGATCAGTTGATGAGGTCACAGTGCTTTAAGTCTGCACAGTGAAACATTTCAGAGAGACTGAGAATTCTCTGCAGTTGGAATGCCAACTCAAATGCAAAAAAAAAAAGACCAGTTAAACATGAATGCATGTAAATTAGCATGGAAAGCAGATTGATGTGGGACATGAAAGAGAATTAGCACAGCCCAGAGAAAATATGTGGTGACCAGTGTGGAAATAAATGAAGACCGATCAAACAGAAATAAGCCAAGACTATTTATTCAGAGCTTGATATAGCAAGAAAGTTAGCCATTATCATCTGCATCTGGCAGACCCAAAGGCAAGCAGAGGAGTGGGGAAGCTTTATAGTGGATAAAAGAGAAGGCTTCAGGGATGCCCTGATTTGAGGCTGTTCTCATGGGGAAGCTGTAGGGAGGTTAACCAGAAGTGGGGCATTCTATGTGATTGATTATGGGCGTATATTTGGCTCTCTCTAGTTGGTCCTAAGTAGGAAGTAGGGATGAAAAGCAGGAAAGCTGTCAGTTGTTAATCAAGTCTTGGCCATTTGGGGCCAATTGTTTCAGGCGCTGTTGATCAGCTTCCTGGACCAGTTGCTAGAGACAGTGTTCTGACTTCCCACGAGTCTGATTTGTCATGTCTTCTCACTGCCCAGAAATCTCTGCCCTGTGTCCGCTTCCTCAGTCACATGACCAACGTCTGTACTTCTCCCCCTCCCAGAAGCTGCTCCAGGGATTAGAATCAGTCCAGCTGATTCTCATTCTGGGATTTTTCTGTCCAACTAGTTCCCCTGTCTTCAGATACCATGAGGTGAAAAATGGTATCAGTATAAATCTGAGCAGTTAACATCTTAGCTAGAGAGTGTGGGTTTAGTCTTAAATTGCCTCAATTGTTAGGGCACCTGCTCCTTGCTCTGGGTTGTACAGAATTGGTTCTGTAGCCTGGGCCACTCCATGTACACTACGTGTTAGGAATTGTGCTAGGGACTAAGGAAACGGAGATATGTGAGTCTCTGGTTTCCAGGCAGGGAGTTGCCATACACATAAAAGAGAGGACCTAATGCCAGGTCTTACGTTCTGAATGTGGGATTAGTCACTCCCCTTTGTTGGCACAAAGAACACTTGTCTCAGCCAGGCCAAGCACTTGTCACAGTGCAGTGCTACTGAAAGCATGTTGCTGTCTATTCCACTGGACTATGGTCCCTTGGGGACAGGGATTGACTGTCACACACCTGCTGTTTTGTTCTGGCCTCTCAGCTGGTACCTGGTTCATTGTGGGCAGGTTAAGAGTATGAGCTATTTGGTCAAAGAGAAGCAAGTCAAGTTCCAGCTCTTTTATGTATTCATTATGAGAACTGGAACAAGTGACTTAGCCTTTCCAAGGCCTTGTTTTTTTATCCGTAAAATGGGTATAATAATAATTATAACAGTCCACTGTACCTCGTTTGTCATTTCCACATCACTAGCACATATTAAACTCTCAAAAAATATCTTCAGCTACCATGACAAATTCAGCTGCCTGGACATTTGAAAACTACAGATGATACATACTCCAGCGTGGAAAGGAAGGAGGGTTTGCGGGAGCAGGTCGTGAAAGTTGGGTGTTTTTCTGGGGTGGAAGCCAAGCAAAACCATTCCAATTTATGTGTCACCAGAGAAAGCGATAACATCATGTAGCATTTCTGAATGGCACACGGTAAAATAAAACATCTCGTTAATGACGAGGGCATGAAGAACATAAGTTGAAACTTTTGGGAATTACTGTTCCACATCTCAAATGTTGGCAATCACCTTTCCACAGATGCATGGTGTAATCCTGATTTATTTACTGGTGCTTCAGCAAAAGGGTCTTGATTGCAGGAAGAGTTGAATAGGGCTTGTTGATTGAGTCTAAGGAGGAGAAGGATTTAGTGAAATACATTTCATAGGGGAAAAAACGAGGAGGGACTCTAAGCTTAAATGCTCTCATTTCACATATCAGTACTGTGAATCTTAGTTTCCCCAAATGAGGGTTCTACCTTGTGAGGACTGAATGTGAAAACAAATGTGAAAGCACCAACACAATGCCCAATGTTTCTTGAATACCGGAAATATTTTAATATTATTTTCCTTTTGTATTTTTTTAGTGACAGAAGTAGTAACATTTAGAAAATGTACAGAATACTAGAATGGTTACCCTAAGGTGGGAAATGAGTATATATATATCCATATATATATATATACAAGTATATGTGGTTTATAAATATATGTACAGTAGTGTGGCTGAGTTTGCTGATTATCCTCCAAAATCTATTTTACTTTACTCCTACTATAACAGAACCCTGCATTCTTAGATGGGCCCATAGCCACTTGGAATAATGACAACATTTTTCCAGTCTCTTGTAGTAGGTGTGGCCCTGGGTGGTGGGCTGTAAGGGAAAGAGAAGTGTGAAATCTATCAGATATTTTCTGAAAGAGAAATAGCTTATCTTTTCCTCGTCTCTTCTCTTTGCTGCCTGAGATGCGATGGCTGCATGGAGCAGTTGTCTGGGCGCCAACGTGTGGGCCTCACTTGAGGGCCTCACTTGTGGGCCTGGGTCCTTGATGACTGTGGAGCTACCATGTCAGTGCTGAACTGTTGATGTTTGCTGGAGAGAGAACACACTTCTATCTTTTCAAAGTCACTGTTGTTTGGGCTTCTGGTCACTTGCAGCAAAATCCAATTCTAATAATTTTATCATCATTGATATAGTCATTGAAAGACATGGTTTTAAAGGGACCTGAACATTTAAAATTTTATTTTATTAATTTTTAAATTAAAATTCAATTGAATTAACATATAGTGTATTATTAGTTTCAGAGGTAGCATTTAGTGATTCATCAGTTGCATATAACACCCAGTGCTCATTACTTCGAGTGCCTTCCTTAATGCCCATCACCTAGTTACCCCTTCCCCCACCAACCTCCCATCCAGCAACCCTCAGTTATAGCTAAGAGTCTCTTATGGTTTGCCTGCATCTCTGTTTTCATCTTATTTTTTTTCCTTCCCTTCCCCTAAGTTCCTCTGTTTTGTTTCTTAAATCCCACATATGAATGAAATCATATGATATTTGTCTTTCTCTGACTTATTTTGCTGAGCATAATACCCTTTAGTTCAAATGGCAAGATTTCATTCTTTTTAATGGCTGAATAATTTTCCATTATATATATTTTTACATATACATATATACACATAAAAAAATATATAAATATATATATCTTTATCCATTCATCTGTTGATGGGCATCTGGGTTCTTTCCATATTTTGGCTATTGTGGACATTGCTGCTATGAACATTGGGTTGCATGTGCCCCTTGGAATCACTATGTTTGTATCCTTTGGATAAATACCTAGTAGTACAATTGCTGGGTTATAGGGTAGCTCTATTTTTAACTTTAGGAGGAACCTCCATACTGTTTTCCAAAGTGGCTGTACCAGTTTGCATTCCCACCAACGGTGTAAGAAGGTTCCCTTTTCTCTACATCCTCGCCAACATCTGTCATTTCCTGAGTTGCTTGTTTTATCCAATCTGACAGGTGTGAGGTGATCTCATTGTTATTTTGATTTGTATTTCCCTGATGCTGAGTGATGTAGAGCATTTTTTCATGTGTCTGTTGGCCATTTGTATGCTTTGGAGAAATGTCTGTTCATGTCTTCTGCCCATGTCTTGACTGAATTCTTTTATTTTTGGGTGTTGAGTTTGATAAATTCCTTGTAGATTTTGGATACTAGTCCTTTATCTGATAAGACATTTCCAAATATCTTCTCCCATTCTGTAGGTTGCCTTTTAGATCTGTTGACTGGTTCCTTTGCTGTGCAAGAGCTTTTTTTCATGATGAAGTCCCAATAGTTCATTTTTGCTTCTGTTTCCCTTGCCTTTGGAGATGTGTCTAGCAAGAAGTTGTTCTTCTCTAGGATTTTGATGGATTCCTGTCTCACAGTTAGGTCGTTCAGCCATTTTGAGTTTATTTTGTGTACAGTGTAAGAAAGTGGGGACCTGAACATTTTAGGAGACAGAGACCCCCCAAAAATGTGAGTTCCTCATAAGAACTTATTTAAAAAATGCCATTCCATCAAAATAAGGAAGGAAAGCCACCAAGTTTATTGGTTTCCAGTACAAAGGCTGGCCAAAGCAAGCTTTGATTTCACATTTTCTATCAATGAAAAAGACACAGATAATGTCAGCATGGAGATGTTACTGTAGTCTAAACTCGCGTATCATTTTGGACTATGGTGGTTTAGAATTGCTAAGGATCCTGAAAAGTGGTACTACAGTAGTAGGTCTTCTCCTTTTAGATGGGATTTTGGGATGGCTTGTGGTAGTGTAAAAAATCATACATATGTGTATTTGATACTTGTACTAAAGCACACATTTTAAAAATTAGTACCCCACCTATGGCATAATCATATCACTGCCTTTGTATCTGATTACTGTTAGTTTAGTAATTATTAGTGACTTGACAAGCTTCAAAAGAAATCAGTATGAATCCCCTTCCTCCCTCAATCTCTGGAATAATCACTTCCTTTATGTTTAACTGCTGTCCATAGTGCAGTTAGTGGCTGTTTCACCTACCAGCAGAATGAACCCATCTTATTTGTAGAACCAGATTATTATGAGGTGTTTGTTACCCCGGAGGCTAAGGCCACTCAGAATTATTTTGTTGCATGAGTCTTCCCTTCATGTGTAGCTCTTGGTGATTTGTAGTGTAAGTGTCTTACATAATAAGGGGAACCATTAGGAGTTATTCAAGTAGCTGATGAGGTTCGCTCTGCTCAGTTCTGTGAAGGCTTCTGTGGTAATCCCACTGCAAGTAGTTTTGAATGGCTTTCAACAGCTGTAGTTGGTACCACCAACTTGCTGTTAAATTTAGAATTTTGTGTTTTAGAAGTGTACATTAATGATTTCCTCTTGCTTCATTGTAGCTAATTCAGGGTCTTGCACAAAGTAGGTACCTAAATGCTTATTCATTTATTACCCAGTGGCTGTGTAGGCTCAGAATGGGAACTGGGGCAGGCTGGGCTTTGCTGTAGTCCGATCTTAAGAAAAAGTTGATCCTAATTTTAGGGTGAGTTTTTTGAACTTTGAACAACTGACTGAATCACAGTCACTGATTGAATCACAAATGCAACCTGCAAGTAATCACTTAACCAATTCAGTAAGGCAGCTCAACTGGTAAATTCTAGTTATTTATTTTTTTTAAGTGTAAACTGAAGAGGACTGAATTAATCATGCTTCTAAGTAAGTGGAAAATTAGCATCACTGTTTCATGCAAAGTTCTTATTTGCCTGTATTCATTCCTTTTTATCCTATCCCCGTTCTATTCCCTATAGATAGTCATTTGAATGTGTCTCATGTGTATCTTCTGTTTATATTTAAAAAAAATGAAATAATAAAAATAACACTTGTATGGAACTTACTATGCTCTAGGCATAGTTCTAGGCATGTGTTCTAAGTCCTGTATGTTTAATCATAAATCATTTATTTAATTGCCATAACAAACTTATGAGTTAAGTACCATTATCATCTCCATTTAATTGAAGAAAGAACTGAGGCACAGAAAGGTTAAGCAACTTGCCTAAAGTCACACAGTTACTAAGCAATGAGGTTGGGATTTGAACCCAAGCAGTTGAGTTCTTGAACCCATGCTCTTAACCACCAACCCCACCACCAAAATGTGCACTGTGCTTTGTGTGTCTGCATTTTAAATTCATGTAAATGGTGTTGTGTACATGGCACTCTTAGAAATCTCATTAGTTTCTCACACTTTGCCTTTAAGAAGTGCCCATGTTGTTTTGCCCACTTACGATACATTCTTCTGATGGCTGTACCACAGGGTGGACATCTATCACATTTTGCCTCTCTATTCACCTAGTGCTGACACTCCAATTTCCTATCTCCACAAATAATGCTGCAATGAACATCCTCCCTCAGGCTCTGTAGGAGAATCTCTTCGTGATATAAACCATGATTTTTCTTTATATAGAAAACGTGTGCCTCCTATGAAACAGGAAGCTGGTAAATTTAGAGCCCTTTCCTGAAAAAATTGCTTATGCCATTGCAGTCATGTCTCAGGCACTGTTCTAGGTGTAGGGTCCTCTCAAGGGAGAATACAGATATTCATTTATATGAAGTCAGGATCCTTTTAATTACTTATAAATAATCACTTTGTAAATGTTTATTCATGCCACTCACATGCTGGTAAATGTTGGAGGGGTGACAGAATGGCAAAGGCATCCTTGGCCCCAACATAGTGAAGGCATTAAGGATATGGACTTGGTTTTGGGGTGATAGGGGTTCAGGGCCACCTCTGTTACTTATACTTGTGTGAACTTGTGTCAAGCTTCTTGAACCCTCCAAGGTCAGTTTTCTCAGATTAAGATGAGGATGACAGAAGGTTGTTGTGGGGATTAAATGTTGTTGGGATTAAGTTAAAAGGGGCATCACTGTTTTTGTTGTGAGAATTAAGTGAGATAGGGCCTAGCACAGAGTGTGGCCTGAAATAAGTGCTCATAAAGGTTGGCTTATCCCTGCCGTTGAGACGCTCCTAGCCTCGTGGAAAAGACAGATATGGACCTAAATATTCACAGTGCAATGTCTATAAGGTCAGTGGCAGCAACATGTGTACAAACGGTGGTGGGGACACAGATGAAGGGGCACTGAAGAAAATATTAACATTTACCATTTATTCCATGCCTGTATTGTTCTAGCTAGACACTGTCTGTGTGTTTATTCTGGCCTTCTAAGATGTATATAACTATTTCTATTTTGTAGAAGTAGAAACCAAAGCTTGATGGCAACTTGCCAAAGTCCCTCAGCCAATTGTGGTACAGAAAAGATTTGAGTTCCTCTCTTGCTGACTCCAAAGCCTGTGTTTGTTTCGACTGCACCAAAGAGGAGCCAGGATTTGATCCGGACCATTAAAGATGAGCAGGCATTTTCTAGGTAGACAGACTATGCAAACATTTTTCTTGGCACTTTTACTTTGGGGTCTTTCCAAAGAACGTTATTTTTTTATTCTTCCATCGACATTACACATGTTTACCCAGAATTTATTCTGGCTGGCTGCTAAAAAATGCAAAGACCAAGAGATAAGGTCCCTGTCTTTCAGGGGCTTTGTAACCCGGTCACAGAGATGGCTGCATGCACATATACCATCCATAACCAGATAGGTAATGATACAAGGTTGCATAAATTGCATGCCAAGAAAATGATAGGGGTATCTAGCTGAGTCCAGAGGAGAGCGACATCACTGAGGGCTCAGTGGTTAGAGGTAGGAGTAGATGGGACTGCAATTGGGCATCAAAACAAAGAGGGGAGTAGGTTGTACACTTGGAGTATGTGCAGTAGTGTTATATCTAATGTAAGTGTTGCATTCAAAAGAGAGGCATATCAACACAAATTAATGGAAAGTAATATTTTACTCTTAAAGTTTCCTTAAATAGGCAACAACACGTAGGCTTTTATATTGATTCTATGGGGTGCATGCACCTTCTGTATTCAAGTTCAGTATAGTCACTTTTCCCCGTATAGTTAACACAGATTGCTGCTTCTTTTGACTATAAAGCCTCCTTCAGACCTCACATTTCTTTAGTTGGCTTGCCTTTGAGATGGCATTGAATAAAAATAGCATTGCTTTAATTGTTAGAGTCATATGGGCAAGGCAGGATGCCTGTACTATTGGGAATATGTGGTATTGAGGGTTAGTGAATGACAAAGTGGTGGTCCTTTGCCTCTGTGGACAGCTCCTTGACATCTGCAAGCTCTAGCTCAGGCTTCTGAGGACAAGCCTAAGTGAGCTCAGGCATGGAGGAATGAACACAGGTACACTTTTGATGTGTATGGATAAGCTGACATGAAAACATGTTAAATATTGAGGAACTAGTTTGAGGTGCTGATGTTCAGTTTGAGGAGGAGGGACAGTAGGTAGCAGAGGGAACTTCACTTGAAAAGAAGATACAATCTATGTATATCTTGTACCATCCAGTGGAATGGAGGAATGACTAGGGTGTGGGAGGATTGCATAAAGTCTGAATTCTCATAAATTTAACCTATTTGGATGTGACATTAGTGTATAGGCAGAGTTATGGGAATTCACAGGGCTCTATCTGGGTTTGTGGGGGGGGGGATAGAGATAAATTTGGAAAGGGACCAGGTGGTAGAGGACTGTAATGTGTAGGATAAGGGCTCAGTCTTCTAGGGTGACATTTTGTGTCTTTTCATATGCCTGATCAGGGGATTGTCAGTTGAAAATAAAATTTTCTGGAAGACTAAACAAGTGATTATATATAAGCTGGATTGGTTGGGAGCCCATAGCTAGTGTTTTGGAGCCCACTTGAAGGTGGTGGCAAAATTCTGGTGAAAGGCAATGAAGGCCTAGAAATGGTGACGGAAAAGAAGAGGAACCACCATAAGACAGAGATCTGAAGAGAATTATGAAGATAATAGAGCTTTGTAAGCTGGAGTGGCACTGGGAACAACCATGTCTACATCGTAATCACCAACTCCAACATAAATCCAGACTTGCCTCTCTTATTCCCTAAAGTCCATGCAACGGACACCATTTATCGAGGTTGAAGGGGATCTCTGAGCTAAAAGCCAATGAAAAAATAAATATAGAACTTATATAGAGGCAAAACCTTGGACTGTTGTCTTTCAACAGTGTCCTGGAAGACACGGCTTTGGACCATTGCCAAGCAGGTTTCCTATCATTTTCCCCCTAAGTCTAGATCTTGGGACAACCCATCACAGGGAGGTCAGTTACTGTGCTGACCAGATGTGGTGCCCCTGTTGGTGTGGACATCTGAAGGAACCATCCCAGGTAATAAATATGGACTTTTCTCACCTATCCAGTCAGATGTATATACACTCTCCTTTTGGAGGGGAGTGAGCAAGGGGTATGACACGTGAGAAGTTTTACCCTATGGAAGAGTATAGTAACATGCAGTTTTGCAAGGAGAAGGAAATGGATTTCCTGTGACATGGCCGCATATGATTGAAGATGAGAATGCGATTGAGAGGGAAATCTATGATCTAGATTGCCCCACAGGCATTAATGAATGAACTGGTTTCACCCATTTTGAAGGCAAAAGCTGAAGTGTTCACCATCGAACTCAGGAAGAAACACAAAGGACTGGGATTGGCACTGGAAAAATGGCCTCATGAGTATGTCCAGGCGAACCACTATTCTGTTCCCCCATAAGGACTACACATCTCTGCATATATTCTTAGTTGTCCGTGGTCTGGGTGCTTGAGCCTGGTGGGTTAAGAAGCAAAATCTTTGCAATCATAAGGGTAATCTTTCTTTCTCCTGGTGTTTTGTTTTGTTTGTTTTTTGTTTTTGTTTTTTCTTTTTGTTGTTGTTGTTTTTGTTGTTGTTTGCTTTGACCCATAAAATGGGAACATCTACCTTATGGAAGATTTGGGAAGAGAGCTTCTGTCTCTTATTCTGTCCCCTTCCCTGGCTGCAAAGAGAGCCACTGTATGTGAAAGTCTGGCCCATCTGGGTTCTCTGTTTCCCAGGGGCCTGTTCTCCCCACGTGTTCATTCTCTGCTTGTCCATACCATGAACTCAGTGGAGCAGCTCTGCTCCTCAGAGAGAGGCCTGGCATTCTGGTTGGCAAAGTTGGTCTGGTCACAGGTCAAGGCAGGCTCTCCAAGGTAGCCTTATTGGAAATAGAGCGATCATGGCAGCTGTGTAGATCTTCTGGGTCTATCTTCACAAAAAGTTCAGGACCCATAGAGAAGGGGTGTGATTAAATAACATCAGCCTTTAAATCCCAACATCTATGTCAATGTAAACATCCTAATTTTGAGATTCTTTGGAATTTTCTTTTTTTTCTCCCCTTTTTTCTTCGAAAACATTTACCAAACCGAGTGACCGCTATGAACCTTAGTACTTAGGTTCATTCCTTTTAAATAGCCACAGTTGGCCCTGATACAGTGTGTAGGGCCTCAGGCAACCCTTATTGGCACACGTACCTTCAATATAAGACCCTTCTATACAGTGAACACACTCGAACCCTAGGGTGTGTAAGGACTCTGAAGATTATAGGTATATATGTAAAAAAGGATGAGACCTTGCCATTTGTGACATGGACCTAGAGGGTTAAGCAAAATAAGTCTGACTGAGAAAGACAGATACCATACAATTTCACACATTTGTGGAATCTAAAAAACAAAACAAAGGAATAAACAAATGAACAAAAAGCAGAATCAGACCTACATACAGAGAACAAACTAATAGTTGCTGGAGGGAAGGGGGTGTGGGATGAAAAAAATGGGTGAAGGGGAGCAGGAGATACAGGTTTCTAGTTATGGTGTGAATAAATCTTGGGAATAAAAGGTGTAGCATAGGGAATAGTGTGCTATGGTGACAGATAATATCTACCCTTGTGGTGAGCACAGCATAGCGTATAGAGCTGTTGAATGACTATGTTGTACACCTAAAACTAATGGAACATTGTGTGTCACCTATACTCATGAAATTTAAAAAAAGTATATGTGGATATGTGAGCGCACATTCACATGGTCACACACCCCCCACATGCACACCCACTACCACATGCATGCACATATACTATGTGCAAATACACCCACATCACATGCACAGTAAACACATACCCAATAGCACGTGCATGAACACACGCCATGCATATGCAAACACTACACGCAGACAATGGACACAAACACATATATTGCACATGCAGTTCCACATCACACTCCCCATATGCATGCACATAGTACATGAACACCCACTGGTTACACACGCACACCACATACATACCGAGCTCACATAAACACCCCCAACACCACACATGCATGGGCAGACACACATACCATTGCATATACATGTAACCCTAGGGCCTTCGTAGATAGAAAACTCCTCGACACATTCTCTCTCTCTCTCTGTGTCTCTCTGTCTCTGGCTATTCTTTTCTTTTTTAATCCTGGGGTCCATATATATTGGACTACACAAAGCACACACACAGACACAGAGCAGACCTCTGGACTCATGTAAAAACAACCACCCGATCCTGGGAAGCTCAGCCTTTGTGCGTAAGCCCCTACTTCTGTGGACCACTCCCCTGCTCCCGTCCCTCGGAAGGCCCTTCGACAAAGAAACACCTGCGTCCAAGCTAGACATCTTTATTTCTTTTTGCCTTTGATTAAATCTCACAATAAAATGGCACACCAAGGGGCGTGACATTACAGTATCATTAAAGTGAGCATTTCGCAAGGAGCATTGCCTGAACTGAGATGCTTCTGATGTTTTTATTTTCACTGAGCCTTTGAGTCCAGCAGATGGAAAAAAATTATTGTGGCCAGAGCTTGAGGAGGCCAGCTTCACCTAAGAGGTGAGCTAGTCAGGTTACCCTGAGCCCTGACCTAATTTCCTTAAGAAAATGTAAAAGAGTTGAAATGTTCAACACGAAATCAATAAACAGGACTCATAGGACAAAACCCACACATGCCATACTTGACAGAATCTTAATACAATTACAAAGAAAGTTGACCTTGTCATGCAAAGAATATAGCTGAATTGTTTTTCCTTCATAATAGATCTGCTTTTTATAATAGCAGATTTCCACGATCCCCCCCCACATGTGCATGCACATGCATGCATGCGCACAGACACATATACGCACACACAGATATTTCTACTTCAGTTCTTTTAACGTCCAGTCTGGTGGGAATAGCAGTTTGTTCTAAGGGAAACTTTGCATGTGTGTATTTAGTGAATTTGGAGCTTTCTACGTGCTTTTGCTAAAAGTGGCCACTGCTCATTGATGAGACACCATACTCCTGTTAATGTCATTAGCAAGCAGAACAGCAACATCTACAAAGCCCAGAGAGGAGAAATACTACCCAGGGGAACCACACGATGCCAAATAAATGTGAGGTGATAGACTATTTTCATCACTACATTTGCAGGCGGGAGTCCGTTTGTAAGGGGCTGCCTTGTGCTGATGGGGAGGGGGCAATCAGACAATCTGGTGGCAATTTCCATTGTCCTCAAAGACAATCATCCCCAGGAACAAAGCCCTGGGTCATACCGTTTGTCCTGAAGAAGCTCCTGATAAATTTTTCTTTTGGAAAAAAGCGCCCTTTCTTTGATTAGCCATAATAAAAGCTTTTCCTTCTAAATATATGTCCTTACACTTCAAAAGCCTGAGATGAAAAATTCATTGTCATTTGCAAAGAATAGTGTCTCTTTGTGACTTGTTATCTGTTGAACTGGATGTTATGAAGTCTTTTTGAGGGTTCTGATAGCAACTAGAATATTCTGCCTCTTGTGACAAACACGTTTGAAGGCATAATTATGGGGTGTGGGCTGGGGTGACCAGCACATTCTCCCAGACCTACCAGATAGTCAGTGGGCTTTGTTTATGCAGGAAACTTCCTCTCCTTTATTCTGTTTCAATGGAAGTGGGACTGACATCCAGTGATAAGCTGTTCCTATGGTTAGAAACCTCTGTCCTTGTCATCCAGCCTGGATTTACAAATAGCTTTCTTCCGTTGTTTGACTTTCTGAAATCAAAATTATGGATGGGCTATAAACATGACAGAATAGCATTAGATAGGGGACAGTCTCCAAATACTTTGAAGTGATTAAGGATGACTTTCTAATTAGAATAAACCTCATCATATTTGAATTCTTGAAAATCTTTTAAATTGTAGTAAATTCTATTTTAAGAAACAAAAGCTAAGTGGTTGAAGGAAAATGATCCTAATTAAAACACTTATTTGATTTAGAAATTAGAATTCCAAGGGAGGAATGGAAGCTATTGTTCAATGGGTATAAAGTTTCGGTTTTGCAAAATGGAAAGAGTTCTGGAAATGAAAGATGGTGATGGTTGCACAGCAATGTAAATATATTCAATGCTACAGACTCTGTACACTTAGAAACAATTAAGATGGTAAATTAGATGCTCTGTGTATCTTATCACAATTAAAACAATAAATAAAAATAAAAATTGTAATTCCTAGGTAAGTGCTGATAATAGAATAAATGTAGTTTTTTTGTATGTACTGCATTAAAAATCCTGCCCCCAAATGTCCTGCTTCTTGTATCTTCTAGTTAACAGTTTGATCAGACTCTTAAAATTGACTTACTAATGTTGCTCTGTGGATAAAGTACTGCATATAAACTCGAGCAATTGCTAATGTGATCTTTTGTTTTAACCTGATATAAACTGTGGTACTCTAACCAAATCTTTGGAGATTTAATTATACAGGAAAATATTCTTAACCCTCTCATTTTAAGTCAGCTGGTTTGCTATTCATTTATCTTTTAAAATAAAACCTTTGACTTCTTTCAGCTTTCTTTTGCTACCTTACTCAGTTATATGCCACAATATTCTTTCTCTTCATGAAACATTTTAACCCACACCCTTTATATGTTGACTTTTTAAGGGTTTTCTTTTTCTTTGCCAATTGAAAGGCTGTTGGGAGTAGGGGAAATAACAATGGAGCCAGTGTTGTGAATTACAGGTTTATTTCTTGGGGTTTCAGTTTTCTTAACTATAAAATGAAGGCAATAACTACTTGTAGGTGTATTGAGAAGTTCAGATCATGTAATAAGAGCTACTACTTATTGAGTGCTTACTTTGTGTTAAGCACTGTTCTAACTAATTCACAGGTGTCAACTAAATTAGTTAAGCTTCCCAATAACATAGTGGAACTCTTGTCATGTCCATTTTACAGAAGAGGAACCAAAGCACAGAGAGGTATGGAAACTATCCAGAGTCACAAAGGTGGTCAATGGTAGAGCTTGAGTTTGAATCCCGATGGTCTGATTGCTGAGGCTGTTCTTAATCACAATCCCAGTTCACAGTCTGCTTCTGTCAGATGTGAAGATGCAAAGCAAATTACTTAAAGCATTATATAAAGTGAAATGGGTGAGGAGAGTCTACTTTTTCTGGATTTACTTTCCATGCAGAATGTTACAAATGTTGGTTCTGTGTTCATTAGGTCATCTCAGCAAATCTGCCTTCAATCTAGAGGCCCCAGTTTACCAAGGATATAAACAATCTGGAACATTTTCAGAGCATTTATAATTCTGACAATATAAATAATTATCTGGATAATTATATGCATAGTATTTTTCTTCTATACTGTAAACACCACAAGACAGCCTATAGCCTGTTATCCATGATCATCCCAGTGAATAGCACAATGCCTTGAACATACTAGCTGTTTGATAATAATGAGAGCTAACCTTTATTGAGAGTTTATCACATACCTGGTGCCAAGTGCTTTACATATATCAACTCATTTCATGTTCTCAACAACCCCATGAGGAGGGCACTATGATTACCATCTCCACTTTATGGATGAGAGAAAATAAGTAATAACGTATCTAAGATCTTACGGCACTAACTAGCAGAGTCTGCATTGAGACCAGGCTGGCAGACTCCATGACCTGCCCCTGTTTCAGTTCCCGATAGATCAGAGTAGCTGCAACTGGAATCCTTTCCAACATGGAATTGGAATGGCTGTAAAACCCTACTACTATGTCATCTTGGCTTCCTGGGTGGGGGCCTAATGTGGGTCAACAGGAAGGAGAGATTGAAAGCTGGGAAGTTGGGGACCCTTCTTTTGATGTGGTGAAACAATTAGATACTTGCTTGGGACAGACACTATGAGTCTCTGGAGCCTGTTCCTTTACTGGAAGTCATTGAAAAAGGTCAGGATATCAGTAGTTGGCTGCTTGACATTTTTAGCAAACTTCTAGAAGAAAGAAGTGTGGCCAATTTGTAAGCAAAGAAGAAAGGTAATTGAGCTGTGCCCCGGAAGTTTCTGCCATCTCTACCTGTGGCCTGCAGCCTAAATCGACTGAGGGTCTGATCACGTGAGGCCCTTCAGGACTGACACAGCCAATTCCTTCTGATTCCAAAGAGGAGGAGATAAGATGCAGCGCAAGCTCTTTGCAGGAGCCCCTTGTTACATTGCTATTGGAGAGGTCGTGTGTGGAATGGTCCAAATATATTAGTGCTGAGGTTTGGAAAATTATAATCATAGCTACTACATGCCAGCGATGGGCAGAAGTGCTTTACAAACCTACTTTATCTCATTTATTCTTCACGATTACCTCTGAGGTAAGTATTCTCTTTTTTAAGATTTTATACATTTATTTGACAGAGAGAGAGAGATCACAAGTAGGCTGAGAGGCAGGCAGAGAGAGAGGAGGAAGCAGGCTCCTGGCTGAGCAGGGAGCCCGATGCGGGCCTCAATCCCAGGACCCTGAGATCACGACCCGAGCCAAAGGCAGAGGCTTTAACCCACTGAGCCACCCAGGTGCCCTCTGAGGTAAGTATTCTTATCCCCACTTTACAAACAATGAGACACAAGTCAGAGAGAATCAGTAACCTGCCCTGAGTCGTGCTGTATTAAATGATGGAGCTGGGATTTGAACCCAGGTGGGACCGACTTCAAAGTCTGGGCTTTTCTCCCCCTGCTAGAATTGAAGCATCCGTCCCAGAGCAAGGCATTGATGTGGTGGGGCCATGTTGCCATGTGAAGCCGTGGCCTGAGAGTCTGTCCTCTCTGACACCTTTCCTGTCAGGGCTCTGTGGCGGGCACTGGTCTGTGTCAGAATGTGGAGCTGCTCCCAGCGCCGCCTGCCTGAGGTGCTGAGGCCCCTCGCTGTGCTCAGAGCTGCTGAGGCGCATACACATTGCGGTTCCTTGTGAGCGCCCAGCCCCTCATGCTGAGCACAGCAAGGCTCTGACGCTTGGATTTGCCGGGAGGGCTAAAGAGTATTTTCTTACTCAGTAAAAAAAAGAAAAAAAAATAATTTTTACTGACACCTAGGAGAGAAACATTCCATTTTTATTCATAATTTAGGCATTTATTTTCCATTTCGAGGAACATAGTAGAAGAAAAATTAGACTGGAAGGGTGCTGGCTGTGTTGGGACAAGTGAAAGGCAGCAAAGGAAAGAAATCAGCCTGGGGTGTCTGGGTGGCTCAGTTGGTTAAACATCCTACTCTTGATTTCGGTTCAGGTCATGATCTCAGGATCTTAAGATCAAGGCCTGTGTTGGGCTCCTCGCTCAGCTCAGCACAGATCTGCTTGAGATCCTCTCCCTCTGTCCCTCCCCTGCCTCAAATAAACAAATAAAATAAATCTTTAAAAATTAGCCGTATTTCCACACTATCAGGTCATTAAGGTAAATGTAAATAATAGTCCCTGGGACAAACCTGCCCCCATTTGCAGCTAACATTTATTATTCACTTCACTGTATGTCGAATTCTGTTTGAGCAGATTTCATGGATCATCTTATTTAATCTTATTTTTTCTTTTTTTAAAAGATTTTATTTATTTTTGACAGATCACAAGTAGGCAGAAAGGCAGGCAGAGAGAGAAGGGGAAGCAGGCTCCCTGCTGAGCAGGGAGCCCGGTGCGGGGCTCGATCCCAGGACCCTGAGATCATGACCTGAGCCGAAGGCAGAGGCTTTAACCCACTGAGCCACCCAGGCACCCCTCATCTTGTTTAATCTTTACAACAACATGAAACTGATACTATCTCTACCCATTTTATAGATGCAGGAGCTGAAACACAGAGGAGTTAAGTCTGTGCCCAAAATAGCACAGCTAGTAGCCGGTGAAGTCCGAATATGCCTCCAGGCAGCACGGCTCCAGGGACTCCCACCCAGCCATTAGGCTGTAAACTCTTTATGCCATTCATCACTGTGACAGAATCCCTCAACTCTCAGTCATCAGTAGGAAATAATTGTGCATCTATTACTGTCAAGTGTCTTTATGCAATAGTTCATTTAACCTCGTAACAACATAAGAAGATAGCTAGTATTACAACCTCCCTTTTCAGAGAAGAGGAAACAAGTCCAGAGAAATTGAGTGCTGTGCGCGTTCTGGGGCTGGGCTTTCAGTCTACATCTTTTGGAGTTCCAGTCTGCTTTGACAGCACAGAGTCAGCCTCAGCTCTTCTACACAGAGACTTGTACCTGAAAAATATTTTAGGTTGCTAGTAATCACTGAATTAAAGCCCCTTTCAAATATGTGCATTGGTTCATACAGGAAGAACTCTTTTAGCTTGCTGAAGAAATTTGCTGCCTCAGAATATTTACATTTCTAACTCTACTTCTCTAGAAACAATAAAATAACCTCTGGATGTGGGTAATTAACAGAACCATAAAACATTCCTGCAAATATCATCTGCAGAAGCAAGGTGAAATGAAGAGCTGTCATTTGAGCCAACCCCATTTGAAACTCATTTCAAAACATTTAACCAAAGGGAGATAAGGGAGAGATGCGTGGCTTTTGGTTGCAGGATCATTTAACTAACAGCGGTGTGCTTCAAAATTAAACCTTCCATTTCGAAGGGCTGAATGTATGTGTGTGTGTGTGTGCGTGCATGCGCACACACATGTACGTGTCTCAGCAGCTCTCTGGTTATATGAGCAAGTTGCACTGATTACCTGGAAGTAGGTTTTTCAATTCTTTTAAAGAAGGCAGCCTGTCCTCCCTGGTCCTATGGATTCTGCCCATTCGGGACATCTGTGCTATAAAGAATACTTATAATTTGTGACCTTGGGAATATCTCATGACCTCTCTGGGCCTTGGTTTCTTAGTATGTGGAATGTATTCCTGCAAACTTGTGAGGGAGATGGAAGAGTAAATGGATAAATTAGGCCCACGTACTTTTAGTTGTGTGCCCAGAGCAGCCTCCAGAAGGGCTAAAATGAAACAGATAATATGAAGTGTTGGTGAGGATGTGCCACAAAGAAACTCTCATACACTGCTGGTGGGTATGGAGATTGGTACAGCCACCTTGGAAAGCTCTTTAGCATCGTCTGCTAAAGATAAAAGAACACATACTTGATGAGCCAGTACCTCCATCTCCAGGCATATACCAACAGAAATGTGCTTGTGCATTTAACCAAAAGACTTGCACAAGAATGTTCATAGCAGCATATGGCCCCCAAATGGAGACAAGACTGTCTGTAATAAATTGGAAAAAATATCATGGTATGTTCACTTAATGGAATACTTTGTGGGAATGTGAAAAAACGAACTCCAACAACATGGATAAATATTACAAAAATAACATTGAACCAAAGAAGCCAGGCACAAAAGAATATGTATTATATGAGTCCATTTATAGAAAATTCCCAAATAGGCAGAAGTGGGGCACCTGGCTGGGTCAATTGGTAGAGCACGTGACTCTTGATCTTGAACTCATGAGTTTGAGCCCTATGTTGGACCTGGAGCCTACTTTAAATAAATAAAATTAAAGAAAAATAGGTAAAAGTAATCTTTTTGTTAGAAATCAGGATAGTAGTGACTGTCAGAGACCTTGGTGCTGGGTGTGGGGATTGTTCTCAGAAGGGGAATTAAGGGGGTTCTGGGGTTCTGATAGAGTTTTATCTCTTGACTTGGGTGTTGGCTATACAGGTGTGTTCACTCTGAAAATTCGTTGAGACCTACCCTTATGCTTTGTGCTAATTGTATGACATACTTTGATATATACATAAAAAGAAGCATTCAAAGAATAGTATATGATTACCAGAAAGGGACATTTAATCCAGAACTAAGATAACCAAGGAAGGCTTCCTGTAGGAGATAGTTCTTGATCTTTATCCTCTTACTTTTATCATTTGCCCCTTATCCTTTACTGTAAATACATTGAGACCTATTTAACTGTGAAACTATTTCCATTGATCTGGTGTTCCATTTTTATTTTTTTGTATCATAGTTTTAAAATTAGGAATGTTAGCTCAAACATGTATCTATCTATCATCCTTCATTTTAAAATTTTCCTTAGCTGGTTTCGTCTGTTTGTTCCTTCACATAAACTTAGGAACAATGTTCTCAAGGTATATAAAACACCCCACCCCCAATTTTGATTGGGAATTACATAAATCATAGAAATGAAATTAATTGGGTAAGAAATAGATACCTTGATGATATTTAGTTTTATCAGCCAGGGACAAGGTTAGTACCTGGATTGCTTACCCCATTTAAATTACATTTTCTTCTCTACAAGATGTTTCTGATAAATGCTACTTCATCTGCAAGGCCTATTTCAGATTGACCGTTGCCTCTGACCATTGCAGAGGCATAATATCATGATAAGAAAGAAATTATTAATTTTTTTTAAATAATCAGGAGAGGTGGAAAAAAGTGTAGACAGGGGACATCTTGAATTGAGGAGAAAATTCGCCTTGTGAGAATAGCTGGCCTAGATATAAGTCAGTTCACCAAGAGGATGGTGGGGTGCATTGTCTTTATGGAGGTTTCCAGGATAGAATGTACAAGAGAGACAGAAGGGTTCAGAATGGGGACAGAAGTGACTCCCTCATTGAGCTGCCATCTACCTGCCTGCCTGTTTTTCTCACTCTGACTTATTTAGTGATTTTTTTGCTCTAAGAGCTGAGGATACGAGCTGGTGCAGGAAGGCTAAGTTCTACCATATCTCAGTATCATTGCCTGCCTGCCCATCAGGATGCTTCTCAGTGAACTTAGTCCAGGAGACTAGCTGGATTTTTAATGGATATATCTACTCTGTGGATCACACCAGAGGCACAAATGGATGGAATGTGAATAGAGGGATTCTTGAGTCTATAGCTGGTTCCATGAAAAAAATCACAACCCTTTCCGTGTTAGAAGCACAGTACAATAGACAAAGCCATTTCTTAGCCGTTGTCTCATTTCACAGCCACCAACACCCTAATTCCTGGCCAATAACTCTTTGAGGTAGAGAAAGAGAGCCAGGGTAGGGCTTCCTGCACCATTTTGCAAACAAGGAAGCAAATTCAGAGGTTGAGCAACTTGTCTGGGTTCCCTGGGTAGTGACTGGCAGAGCAGAGGTTTGAACTCAGATCTGTCTGAGTCCACATCCCATGCTTTTCCTCTATATTGTATGGTACATCTGTTCAAATCTTTTGATTCAAGACTCCAAACAAGGTTCTGCTATGGAGAGCAACATGACTTGAAAGTGATCATTCTTGTTTGTTTTAGTACCAAAGGCAGCATTAAAAACTGTTTGATATATAGTCGTTTCAGCTCATAGCCTGAAATTAAAACTGTAAAGTAATTTCCTCTCTCAGTTTTAGGGGCAGCTTCTTGCTGTGACTATTATTAGTGGGCTTTCAATATTATCACTGAAGTAGGGAATCTTGCAAATCAAGCAGTGACTCATTGTAAATGAGCAAGAGACTAAATAATGCTATGATGTATCATAGTTGTCAGAAGGCTCAGGATGTCTAGACTTTTAAAATGGGTTGTTTTCCCCACAGACTGAGCTCATCTTCCCTGGGTGGTACAGCTCATGTCTGGAACAAGGAAGTCTATACCCTGGGAAGGGGAAGTAGCTGGCTTGCTCTGTGTCATACCTTATTACTTTATCTTCAAGAGCAGGACTCAGGAAACTAGAGCCCCCAGGCCAAATAAGGCCCACTCCTTTTTCATAAATTAAGATTTATGGGAACACAGCCACTCTCATGTGTTTACCATTGTCTGTGGTTGCTTTCTTGCTACCGCGGCACAGTTGATAGTTGCTGGAGGGACAATATGGCTGGTAAGACTGAAAATATTGATTATCTGCTCCTTTACAGCAAAGTTTGCCAAGCAACTGCTCAAGACTCTTTGGCAGATGCAGTCATTAAAATGCCTGTTTTGAAAAAGGATTGGTCAAATATGTATCAACTTTTGAGAAGAATTGAAACATAAGCAAATAATCATAAAAGGGTACAGAGTAGAACTCATCAGGCAGATTAAAACCTTGGTACAGACTTGGGTTTTGACTTTTCCAGGTTTATTTTCTTTGTGGTGTTTTTTTTTTTTTTTCCTCTTGGCAGGGTTCTCTCTAAGGATGCTCAATGTGATTTCTCTCAATATGTTTGGGAACAATCTATCCTGCACTCTGTAAAGGGTTATTAGTAGTTTACCTTAATTACCAGAGTCATCTGCCAAAAAAGAAAATGAATATTTGCTGGTTTCAGCTTTTATGCGTATGGAAGTTTCCAGAGTCATTAAACTGTTCCCCCTTTATTTTCTTATACAGCTGACGTGAGAGACAGAATGAGATTGGAATTTTGTAATTGATTTATAAAGTTAGTCTCAGGATGAACCGAGTATCCTTTCACATGGGAAGCTGGCCTGCAGAGGTGGACGGTGCCCATCTAAAAGCAGCCATATGGGGTTCTCAAAATAGGCAGCAACCATATCATGTTTATTTTTTCTGCTTTGTAGAAATGTGCTCATCGTCCAAAAAGCCTCTGGCTGACTGTATCCAAACATTTATTGCAGTAAGAAAGAACTGATGGCTGAACACAGGAGAGAGAATAATGGTCTGAAGGCCCATACGGGGCCGTGGGAATTTAAATTTGAGTTCCGGCACGAATGCCCCCATGTGTAGGCCCCGGCAGGAGGATTCTCTCTCTTTACTTGAAGGCTAATTTAGCTGTCAGCTTTTCCTTCTTACACTTCATTGTTCCTTTTATATTCGATTTTTTAATTTCTTGCTACAAGTAAATCATTCGATTTAAAGAAAAAAAATCCCACAATTCATCTTTGTAGGGTTTAACTGTTTGGCTTTGCTTATATCTCACCGGTACTTAGTTGCTTTGATTGCTGTTTTTCCCGAGCTCAACGAACCCACTTTAAGACAAATGTGGAGAGTCTGGTGAGAAATCACAACCAGAGGCAAGGTACGCCCCCCCACCCCCCCACCCCCATCTTGTAGAGCCCATTGCAAAACCCTTCAGAAGTCTGAGGAGATGAGGCAGTGGTAGAAAAAAGCATATGGTCGATGAAATTCATCCGAGATACAAGTGCCAAATGACCAGGACACAGCGTGATAAGCCTGGAACCCTATCTTCAAAAGCTTTGTTGAAGGAAGAAACCTAAAAAAAAAAAAAAAAAAAAAAAAAAAACNAAAAAAAAAGCAAACTCCAAACCTATGGATGAGCGATGCCGCTAAATGAGCTGACAGCAGAAGTAATTTAAAAGAGGAAGCTGGAGCCAATGTTCAAATACGAGGGGGAAGAACAGCCGCTACATTGGCAGTCGGGGAACAAGGGAAGAGGCAGAGAAGCAGCCAGAAAAACCAAATTCTGCAAACATTAGCGATTTATAAAATACCCACAGAGTGTGAGTATGTAACAAATAAAAACAGACTGAGGAGCAAACTGCTGAGCAGCCTGTCCAGGTACACCAGGGAAGAGAGGCTCCATGCCCTCTTTAGCCTTGCAGACCCCGGCCAAGGGAGCCGGGGACTTCTGCGGAGCAAGGGCGGGGAGGAAGTGCAGAAGGAAATGTTTGGAATCTGTAGAACCTGAGTACAGGGAGGCTTCGAAACATGCCCTTTTCCAGACCAGGTCTGATGAATCATTGCCCGGAACAGTGGTGGGATCTGCCCCCTTTTGAGCCCCATGGTGTGAATAGGCTCAGGCACCAAGTCACCACTCTGGGGAATCATAGTTCAGGATCTCAGGTACCACGGCGGCCCTTGATGTCCCAAATTGTTCTTTCATCTCTGCATCCCCTGTACTTCCAGTTTTGTGCCCGGCATATATTTGATGTTTGAACCATGTGTGTTGAATGGATGACCATATGCTTTAGGAAGAAGTGACAGAGAGTTAGCACTGTGGTTAAGCGGACCACACAGAGGTAGGTCCATATTCTGGTTGTGCCAATTACCAGCTGTGTGACCTTAAGGATGTTAACTCTGTTCCCTGACCTCTGGTTTTTCCATATGTATAACGATACGAATGTCACAGTGCTGTGAAGATTAAACATACGAGTGTGTAGAGTGTGCCTGTGTAGTGTAGTGTCTGAGGCCTAAAAAGCATTTAAAAATGGTAGATGTTGTTAGGTAAGGTATTTGCAATTTAACAGAGCAACTTAGAGGCAACTAGTACTGTTCCTAGAGTATAAGGAAATGTGATAAAAGGAGAGGGCTTGAGTGTGGAGCTCAGCTGGGTCAGGACAGGTAGCTTGGGACCAAGACAGTGGATCCTAAGGTGAATTTGGAGGCCTACCGTGTGGCATCAGCATAAGACTGAGCTTAAGCAAACCATAGAGAATCAAGAAGGGTGACTTGGGGTCCTCTAAGCTAACTGAGCCTTGGTTTCTTCCCTTAAAAATGGGGGAGTTAGATTACTCATTGGTCGCTGACATCTCATGGTTCTAGGATTAACTTGAAGTGAGACTGAGACTGATTTTAAAGGGTATGTTAATAAGTCCACCAGATCAATGACAGGACTAGAACTGGAATTCTGTCTTCTCACTCCCCTGAACTAGCCCTGGAGGCAAAGGGCATTTAATTCTTCATGCATTCTTCATATAATTAGCTAAAAAGTGTTTGAGGGAAGATAAGGAATGCCCCAGGAATCCTTTTCTCTTCCCCAACTTGCTGCTTTCCATGACACGGGTTGCTATTAGACTGATGGAAAAAATATTGCTTCTGCCCCCATGGTCCTTAGCCTGAGAAACTCACTAGAATTCAATTCTGAGAAAGACAATGCCCCATGCTTTGTATACTATCACACACAAGATGTAATACAATCATTAAAAAATAATCATCCTGAATTTTTGATGGTGCTCTGCTTGTTTGCAATTTTATTATTCATAGGTGTTAGCTTTGCAGTTATAAAACATGTTGTTGGTATTTTCGAGCGGATTCTGACATCAAATTTGGTTTGCCAATAGATGGGATGAACATGTCAAGGAAAATAGAAGACAATGACAATGGATAAAATCCCATTTGGTTTCTATGGCTAATAATCTTGTTCAGAGCACAAGATATTTGAATACCATAATACGATTTCCACATTAAAAGCACGTTCCAGTCAATTCAAAAATTAAGTAAATAGAGCAGAGGCATACAGTCCTACTAACCCACCAATGTCATAAATTTAATGATTTTAGCAGCTCAAAGAAAACAGGAATTGTTGTAAGACCTCACATCCTAATGTGTTACTGCTTTTAACAATGATTATTTGTCATTTATCTGACACCAAAGGTGTGAACTGCACATTATAGGAGGCAAAGGTTTTGCATAGAACAAAACAAAGCCTCTTTCTCCAAGGCTTACACTTTGAAAGTGTGCAAGTGCCTCATGAGAATGTGTCAAAAAACCAACAAGAGGCCTGGGGTTAATATATCTGAAATTGGCCTTGGAAATGACACATTTCTCATAAAGGGAAACCAGGAATGTTTCTGTAGAAACTGCTAAGGTATTCTAAGATGAAATAGGTTATAGAAAAATCTAGAATCTTCTTTGGCCACTGCTCATGGTACAAAATGGTCTTGGACATCTATCATTCCTGTACATTTTCTTCCAGGATCTTATAAAGCTTTGGAAGAATAATGGAAATGCACACATTTTAATCTCTGATTTATCTGTGGAAGAATTGGGCTTTCAAGCATATTAGTAAGTTAGTAAAGGTTTCGTGATAAGTTTTATATTCAGCTCTGTAGGTTTAAAAAGATATTGCTTATTCCGTATGCAATGAAACTTGTTCAGGAAGAGTTCATGCTGCTTACATTGTCACTCCTTCAGAGATCAGAATTTTTAGAGCAATTGTCAGCTGGGTCTGATCACTATTAGCAACAGCAGTAGAAATAGTATCCCTGGATTTCTGGTACTCCTCTCTTATTTGGAGTGGTTCTTTTAACATGGAACTCTAGAAGATCACCAATGATTATTAGAGAATGGCTGAATCTACACTAAAGAAAAAAATGGTACAGTCGGCATAGCAAGAACATTACGCGGCAAACAAATCACACTGATAAACATAGTTCCATGGTCTAGAGCAATTACTGTTTCCTACCAATCACTCTGAAAACTAAGGTATTAATTAAATATATAAGGGCGGCATCCCAGTCCTGTTGGGTCCTTTTCTTCTTTTGGCATTTGAGTCTGTGTCGTGAGTTTCAGCACCCCCATTCTGGCCTATGTTACACATATCCAAGCTGATGTAGGAGGCAGACTTGTCAGTCTTTCCATCTGTAAATTTTTAATAATTAGACTGAAAGCATGGGATCTTCATCACTTGCCTTTCTGTAACACTGGTTATATTCCCATTCTTATTGGCTATTGCATTACTATGTGCAATACTGGAACTTTAGTAAGTTCTAATTTTGCAAGGATGCCTGGCTTCTGTGGTTGTCAGACGATGAGAAAGAACAATCTCCATTCTGAGAATCATCTCCTACTGACTTGTCCATTATGTCGAAGTCAGCGGTCGTATGTATATTTGTTTTCTAATTGTTTGAGAAAAGCAGCATGGTAGCAGAAAGTGCATCGATCAGAAGAGTTCTGAGCCTTTATTTGTCGCTCACTACAATAGAATTTAAGGTTCTTCAGTTCTCTCCTCTTTAAAATGGGGTGACTAACATTCCATGAGCTTTCATGGGTTTAAATAAGATAACATATCTTATTTATTAAGATAACATATCTATTAAATAAGGTAACATATCTTATTTATTAAATAAGATAAAATATCTTGTTTGGAACTTAGTATTTAGTAGACATTCAATAATTGATCTCACCTCATGTCCACTTATGTTTGGCTTGCATATAGATGTGAAAGATAAAAGAATGTTCTGAGAAGCAATGTTTTATGGTCCCCCTCCCCAGCATGGTGCAAAATAAATCTATATTTGTCAGAAAGATTGCAACTTCATCTAAAATGGAGATGTATAGGGAGAAAGCTTTTGTTAAAAAGAACAATAGAGAAATAATTGTGTTTTTAAAGAAGATTTATGTATTTATTTATTTATTAGAGAGAGAGAGAGAATGAGTGGGAGGTACAGAGGGAGAGGGAGAGAAGGAATCTCAAGCAGTCTCTGGTCTGAGTGTGGAGCCCAACTCAGGGCTCAATCTCATGACCCTGAGATCATGATCTGAGTGGAAATCAAGAGTCGGATGCTTAACTGTGCCACCCAGATGCCCCAAGAAATGATTATGTTTTACATCAATTGTCTTTCAATAAAACTGGGATAAAAGGAAGTAATTATAAGTATGAAAAAAATGGAGGCTTTTATTACTAAACAAAAAGGATTGTGATATATACTTGTGGCTAAATCAAGTATTTTTGCAGTGGTCTAATTTAGTCCATGGACTACTCTGAGAATCATTTGTATAGGGCACGAATATTGGAGACCTTCTTTTCCCACTGCCTTCCAGGGAAAAGTTTCTGGTTCACTTTGAAAAGTACATATGCAAACATCTCATCTCAGACTTTTAGTTGTTATGGACTGATTTCCCAACACCTGGTCTTTGAACTTGGAGGTACTGTCCACATTTTTCGTCTTTTTTTCCCTTTTGCTTCCTGTGTGAGCCCTTTGTGAATTTGAACTAAAAAATAGGATGGGGAAGAAAAAAAACAACAAAGAGAGAGAGATATAGTATTAAAGAAAATAGTGCCCATTCAGTCATGTTAAAAATTACTATTAGCCTAAAACATCATAAGCTCCTGATAGCAAAGAAAATTTTTGCAGCTCTCTGGTTTTTCTTTTCTTTTCTTTTTTCTTTTTTTAATGAAAAATTTAAGAGTATTTGGCATGGAGATAAAGGCATAGTTTGAAACCTAAGTGTCATTGGTTGAAGCTTCCACAGCTACCTCAGCAAAATGCAGATGATACATGGACTGCTTTTCTTCAAAAAACACAATAGTTGAGAATACTTCCATGTTTATGTGAATAAATTCTACATAAATTTACACCTCTTGAATTCTATGCACATAATACCTGGGAGACAGACTTTAGACTTTGTGTCTAAAATCAAAGCAGCAGCTAGAACATGAAGAAAAAATCCTGGCATTTATTTTTCAGTGATCTTGACACACAGGATTATGAGTAGACATGAAAATATCGACCCAGCCATAGACAACCACTGTCTGCAGCTGAGAAATAACCTGGCGGAAGTTTCATTAGTGACTTAGGAGAGTGACACAGTCGAATTCTCAATTGGCTTTTGGGTCATGAAAACTGACATGTGCACCTTTAGGTTTCCTAAACAAGACGTGGAAATAAACATCTGCAGATGCCCCACCCACATCACACTCCCACCTTTGTCCGTCCAATATGATGCTGTTGGTCTTAATCGGAGAACCCAAGATAGTGGGTGAACTGCAGGCAGATGGGTTATGACCAAGAATTTCAGAGCCAGAGGAGCTAACTAGATTTTTTTTTTAAAGATTTTATTTATTCATTTAGAGAGAGAGAGAGAGAGGGAGGCAGAGAGAGAATCCCAAACAGACTCCACACTGAGCACAGAGCCCAATGCAGGGCTCGATCTCACAACCCTGAGATCATGACCTGAGCCCAAATCAAGAGTCGATGCTTCACTGACTGAGCCACCCAGGTTCCCAGGCTGACTAGATTCAAATTCAGTTCTGCCACTTGCTAGCTTTGGCAGTTATTTAACCCAATTCTGGCCTCACTTGTCTTATTTCTGACGTAGGCTTAAAAAACCCCACAAACTATCACATAGGACTGTTGTGATGGTTTATTTATTTAAATATGCATTTATTAAATGCATAATGTATTTAGGAGCATGCCTGGCACATTGTAAGTGCTATGTGAGTACTGTACTGAGTACTATTATTGGGAGACTGTGATACAAGTTTTGTGCTCAAAAGCTCCAGATAGGAGAGGAACCAGTTAGAACACTTCTGGTTGCAATGAACAAAAACCCTAACTCAACCTGGCCAAAACAATAAAGGGAATTTATTAGTTCATGAATTAGAAAAGTTGAGAGGGAGAGCAGGTTTGGGGTAAGACTTGATCCAATATGTCAGTGACATCTTCAAGGAAGCAGACTAATTCCCCCTATGTCTTTGCTTCCCCTTCCATCTGTGGTGATGTCAGCTTCATCTAAGGGCCTTCCTTTAGATCCTTTGCTCAGCTCCACCAAGACCAAGGCATCCCTCCAAGTGAGCCTCTGTTTATGGAGTAACTGGGGGCACAGAGTAGGCTGCTGGGAACATGTCTGTTTACTTGCCTCCTGCCAACTCTGGCATTTATTCTTTGAATATTCTTTGGATATTTATCCTTTCAATGTTAACTAAAAGAGCACATGCTGAAGCTAAGAAACTGGGTGGGAAGATCTGCCAGCAGAGCTTTCAGCGGCGACTCTGGGCGAGGTCAGAGAAGCAGCAGCGTGAGCACAAGACCCAGGCTGCAATCCCAGCTTGTTCACCTAGCAGCGTGATACCCTACGAATCACTAACTCTCCCTGAGCCCCTTTCCTTGTTTGTAAAATGGGAACAATTACTTAAGAATAGTGTCTTCTTCATAGGATTGTTACGAAGGTTAGATGAGACAATCTACAAATACCTTGTTGCATAGAGTAAATGCTTAATAAATGTTAAGTATTATCATTACTGTTGTTATTGTTCTTATACTGGCAGCAAATAGACTAGAGGAAGGTGTCCTGACCCACTTACTTCACTGGTAGGTGAAGCAGGAGACATTGGGTACAGGGATGGGACTCAGAGATTATTTTAGTTTCCATACTTTTCTCTATTGAATTGGTATCTGTTACATTGTTTCCCATCAAACAACCACTTCTTTCCATATTTTGTTTTGAGTAATTCCACTTGAGTAGCAATTATTTAGGAATCTATGTCAAGGAAATCATCAGGCTTACATAGAGATTTAGCAACAAAGATATTCCTTGTGGTATTTTGTTTGGGGAGGTTGCAAAAAAGTTGAAACTCACTTAAAAACCCAACAGTCCAGGACTGATTAAATCAGACATTGTTATAAGAAAGACATTATAACAGTTAGCATGCTTTTGGCTACAAACAGGACAGTCCTCCTTGCCCCGTGTGCCTGTAAATAGGTATATAATTGAGGACGTTTATTATCTAATTAACAAATGTAAAGGTAGGTCTGGCTCCTGCTTTGGTATTTCAGGGTCTAGCTCAGTTTCTCCTGATTCTTCTTGTTTGGACCTTGCTGTGTTGACTTCATTCCCAGGCACCATTTCCAGGCTATCATCTAGATAGAACACCCTCTAGGGAAAGAAGAACCACCTTTTCTTCCTTTGGAAGTGCCCAGCCGGCTGCTCCTTTCTGCCCCCAGCATAATATACTAAGTGAAAACAAGTAGATTATGAAGAGATAGGGCAAGTTTCCCTGACTTTTTTTTAAAAAAAGAAACACTAGCCAATTCTTGTTTTCTTTTCCAGTTGAATTTTAGAATTAGCTGATTAATTTTCATAAAATATCCTACAGGATTCAGCTCAATTATTTTGAATTTATGGATTCATCTGGAGAGAAATGGCCTTAAGTATTATTTTAATTTAGAAAATTCTGAAGTGGTAGCATTGTTTATATTACTGAGAAACAGGAAGGAATTCTCCATCTATCTATAGGAAAATGGATGAATAAAACATAGTATAGTCACACACTAGAATATCATATAGCAGTTAAAAGTGATGAACTGGCAGCCTAGGGTAGTGCTTAAGGGTATGATACCATTGATGTGAATCACAAGAAGCACACAGTACAGAATTCTCTGTGGTTCACAAATACATGCATATGTATGTAAAAACCATAAAAAGGCTTTGGAAGGATGCATCAAATTCATGATAATGGTTGCCTTGAGGGAGCATTGAGAGAGAATGAGGAAAAGGAGACTTCAACTATATCTATAATGTTTTATTTCTTTTACTTAAAAAGTATTTGAGACATGGTAGCCTCTGGGGGCAGAGAACTGGATGTATGGGCAACAGTGGATGGGGGGAGATTTGTGCCATATCCCCTTCCTTACCTTTGATATTTGGAACCATGCAGATGTCTCACTGACTCAGCATGAAAGTAAAATCATTAAAAAAAAAGACTCTAAAACCCATGACAATCTGCTAACAGTGGTCTATTCTCAGTGGTACTTTTATTCTCTACATTCTTCATATTGAAACATTTTCTCTAAAAAGAAAAAAAAAGCAACTTACAGCTAGGTGGTGGCCACTGAGCAGGAGGTGGAGGTGTGGAGGGTTGGAGGAGGCTGTTGTATGCACTGTGCCTCCAGTGTGGTTTATGTTCTCACATCCTCTCTGTGTGAACTTTGCCCCTGCAATGAACTTGTTCCCCGGGGTCTCCAGGTCTAGAAGAGTGTGCATGAGTTTTGGAACTTGAGAAGGATGGACATGACTTAGAAGAGTGCTTTGTACTCTACTGCTCCCTGGAGTAGTGATGCTTTGGACTCCAGTCTCATTGGTTTCCTTTCCTTACACAGCCAACATCTCATTCCTCCTAGACCACAAATTCCTGATCCATATTATTCAATAGGATGAAAATCACAGCTTTCTTGCATCTGACCTTCACCCCCTTAGTTCCCCACTCCTTCTCCTTCTAAGAAAAGGCCAGAAACTCTAGGTCGATTCTCATGAGAATAATAGAAGCCTAGAAGAATGACAGCTCCTCTGGGTTTAGTGGAAGACACAGGTGTCAACAGCTTGTTCCTGAGGGCAAGGAGGAGAGAGGCCGTGGGTGCACCAGCAGGCTCGTAGGGATGGGCAGTATGGATGAAAAAGAGAGGGAGAGAGAGAGAGAAACTTTTGGGACGGTGGAGAGAGGCACTTCTGGTTTTTTTTTTTTTTTTAAAGATTTTATTTATTATTTATTTGACAGGGAGAGACACAGTCAGAGAGGGAACAAAGGCAGGGGGAGTGGGAGAATCAGGCTGGATCCCAGGACCCTGGGATCATGACCTGAGCCAGAGGCAGATGCTTAACAACTGAGTTAAGCCAGGTGCCCCAAAAGCACACCTATTTCTGGGAGTTTTAATGAGTTCCTGTGAATACCCATTAATTTGAAGGTGATGAGTGAAGATTACAAACTCCTGGGCTTTGCTTTGTTAAACATGCTGCTGTTCTGAGGCTGTAATTTGGAGCTTTGTATATATTACCATTATAATGGGCTGACCCTACAGGGCATACAGTGATCATGTGGCACTGATTGATTGATTGCACTAATTTTTATTACAAATGTAATTTCAGAGTTGTTGAACTCTGAGGATACTTGTGCCAGGGTTTCAGGTGCACCTCTGTATAGGACCGTGCTGTGAATTATGGCCTCCGTCACCTGTCTTCTTGTATTCCGAGGGTGCAGTCTCTAGAAACCTGTGGGACTAGGAAGTGGGGAGGAGGAAACAAGATGTGGCAGGAAGTCATGTCCTCTGTGACCCAAGACAGCAGATGTATTACTGGACATAAGAAAAGATGAAAAGGAAGGAATGGAGGGTTACAGACCAAATGTGTCCCCCTTCTCCTGGCAAATTCATATGTTGAAAACTAATCCCCACTGTGATGGTATTAGTGGGGCCTTTGGGAGGTAATTAGGTCATGAGTGTGGAGGTCTCAAGAATGGAACTGTGCTCTCATAAAGGAGATCCTAGACAGCTCCTTTGCTCCCTCATCTATGTGAGGTCACAGTGAGAAGATGTCTGTCTGCGAACCAGGAATTTGTCTCCCACCAGACTCTAAGTCTGTTGGCACCTTGATCTTGGACTTTCCAGCCTCTAGAACTGGGAGGAATAAACTGGGGGGAGGGGTTGTTTAAGCCACCCAGACTATAGTATTTTGTTATAGTCACCTGACTAAGACACTGGATCTCTCAGCTCTTTATTTTTTGTGTTTGCTCTTTTTATAGTACCAGGAAATGTGTGTGTGTGTGTGTGTGTGTGTGTGTGTGTGTGTGTGTGTGTGTTTGGCCGCTTTCTTCCCACCATAGTTCAGATGGTTGTTGTTGGCCATGTTTGAAAACCACTTGAAACAATCATTAGTGTTATTCTGTAAGTACTTACAAAGAATGACAATACTATTTACATGCTGGGGATCCCGTGCCAGCAAAATTACTGAACAAATCCTATTTTTCTTTCCTTCCACAAAATCACAGTTGCAAAGAGCAATATATTAATGATTTTCTTTACCAGAGTATTTGAGTGATGGTATTCTGCTTCTTTGAACTTTGTATTAATGAACATAGGCATTGGGTTTCAAAGGAAAAAAAAAAACTCTTTGCAACACTGTCTGTGTAGAACCTGGGTATTTTCTGTGTTGAATTTACTTAAAAAACTAGGCTCTACAGTTTTATTTCAATCATGTAAAAATATTCAGGAGGAAGGCTGCTGGGACAAATAGTAAAATGCTTTTCATTAATTTTCTCTGGGCATTGACATTCTGGATGATTTTATTTTTCCATGCTTCTTTCTGTTTTTTAAATTTTGCAATCTGTATTCATAACTTGAAAAATAAAAATAGCAATTGCTAACAATCACTCTATGTAAGTTTTTTATATGTCATACGATTGCCAAGGTTTAAAAAATTGATGAAACAAAGAGACTGCAAGTTGAAAAACCAAAATGTGAACAGTGATTCTTATTGAGTTATAATCCTTTTTTACTTTGCAATTACTCTATAATGAACAGGAACCACTGTCATAAGAGAAAAAATTATTTTAAGAACGAATTTATTAGACTTGATCTAAAGAAATGTCAAAAAGGTCGGGCCAGCTTAGCATTCTCTCTTTCACGGTGGCATTCTAGAATCTTTTTTGAAAGGGTATGTTTTCCCCTGGTATCAATCTCAGGAGGTTGAAGGACATACCCTAAACACCTCTAGCTTCCTTTAATAAGTGATTTGAATGTATTCTCCTCATATTTTTAGAAATTCTTCTTGAGTCTCACTGTGACTCGTTTGAAGGAGAAAAAATCATTTGTGTCTAACTTTAATAAAAGTCTTACGGAAAGTATGGCTGAATTAATGTCTAATTCCTTGTTATTGGGGAGTTCTAGTGGGGATACTGGTTTATGTGCGTTTGCCCTGGGATAGAGCCAGTCTCCACTAGAAGGGGGAAAGCGTCAGTGTTCTCAAGGGTCTGGAGGCTGCCCACCGTCCGGAAGAATGAATGTGCAGACCGGAGCTGAGAAGGGAGACCAGTTCAAATTCAAAAAGTGGTGCAGTGTCAGCTTCACAGAAGAGGCAGAAATTCGTTAGAATATAGTTAGAAATAGTTAGAATATAGGGTTTAAGGAGCACCTGGGTGGCTCAGTGGGTTAAGCCTCTGCCTTCAGCTCAGGTCATGATCTCAGGGTCCTGGAATCAAGCCCTGTGTTGGACTCTCTGCTCAGCGGGGAGCCTGCTTCCCCCTCTATCTCTGCCTGCCTCTCTGCCTACTTGTGATCTCTCTCTCTGTCAAATAAATAAAATCCTAAAAAAAAAAAAAAAAAAAGAGAATATAGGGTTTAAGCCAGGTAGATCTTGGCCCAAATTTGGTTCGACCACATATTTAGCTTTGGCCAGGTCACTTAATCTCTTTGATCCTCTGTTTCTCCAGCTCTAGAATAGTTATGACCCAGATGTCAGCTGAGGCGATTCTGTTCTTTGACCCTAAAATAAGATTGACTTCTGAGTGAAGTCTAATGTCCTCTTCATTGGCTAGGGTTAGCATTGGCTGTGATTAATAGCGACTTGAAAATACTAGCTCAAAAAGAGTATTTATCTTTCCTAGTAATGTCCAGAGACGGACGGTCTGGGGATGACATGGTAGCTCTAACCATGGGGGATTCAGGCTGCTTCCAGCTTTTCCTTCCACCTTCTTTAGGGTGTGGCTCCTGTCCTCATGGCCCCTGATGGAGTTCCAGCCATTTCTTTCTGCAGCAGAAAGGGGGAAAGGTGGAATAAGAAAAGAGGGGAAGGGTGTATGCTATCTATCTTTTATGGAAGTGGCTATTAACCAGTGCAGTCCCCTCCACAAGAGGCCTCTGATGCCACCTGTTAAAAAGAATCCTTTATGCATTCTTCCACATTAGAATAGTAATAATAATATTCACCTTACAGTATGATTGCAGCACATAATCCTTGGCACAAGAACATAGGAGATAATCAAGATTTTTATTAATAACTAAATATTAATTATACTATTATTAAAAGTATGTTAATATATTACTGACAAATTACAGCTCATTGTGGAATTCAAAACAGGCGAGAAATAAGCTCACACTGTGTGGATGCGGTCCTATTGGGCGGGTGCTGGCTGCATGATAAGGGGCATAGGCAGTCTAGCCAAGATCAGACCTGCAAGACCAGACTTGGTCAATATGACTCTTAATAATGCATTTTCTCAGTCCCATTCAGGCTTTTAAGTAACTCTAAAGTATCATTCATGTATAAATTTCCTTTACAGTCAATTAATAATAATTGCCCAATAAATCAGATTTACCGAGAGCTAAATGGAGGCTGGGCACTGAGCTAAGGAGTTTCGGTGTTGTCTGCTTGAATTCTCAGTCTTACGGGACAAACGCAGTTAGTTCCTTCATGCTATGTGTTCAGAACTGCGGGGTAGAGAGAAGAAGTCATGTTTTCAAGGTCACGCAGCTAGAAGGTCATGGAGAGTGAAACCAAATCTTCATCCCTCAACCACTCCACTTTGTGGCCCCCAAGGATCCTTGTCACTGTCCTCAACAGGGGTCATCTCTCTTTGCAGCTCCAAGGACACCACTCCGTATCTGTGGTCCCGAATGTGAACACGAGCTATACCTGTAAGGCCTAGCCTCTGCTCCATGTCAGGTGCACTGAACCTCGAGGGCAGGTTCTTGCCACAAATACCAGGTGCCGCTGGAGCTTTGACTTTGCCCGTTTGTGCTCTAGTTTCACTTCTTCTTCTTCTTCCTCTTCTTCTTCTTTTTTTTTATTTTTTAAAGATTTTATTTATTTATTTGACAGAGAAGACACAGTGAGAGAGGGAATGCAAGCAGGGGGAGTGGGAGAGGGAGAAGCAGGCTCCCTGCTGAGAAGAGAGCTGGACGTGGGGCTCCATCCCACGACGCTGAGATCATGACCTGAGCCGAAGGCAGACGCTTAATGACTGAACCACCCAGGTGCCCCTCTAGTTTGACTTCTGAGTGGCTTGAAAACCCTTGTTTTGCTGGTATTTACTCTGCATACATTGTGTATGTCCAGCTTGTCAGCTAGCTCTAGTGTATCCTATGTGTTTAACACAGTTCTCTCTATTATCCCTCAACACCCAATGTTCAAAGGACATTTTGAGGGTGGGGTCATCTTCAGTGAATTTATCATTAAAGATGATTCTTCACAATCTCCTCTTTATTTTGAGGTCTGTTTCCTCCTCTTTCCCCTAATCCCAGCAAATAATTGATTCTTTAGCTGATGTCTTTCCTTTACTAAATATAAAACTAGCAAAAGCAAAACAAAACAAAACAACAGCAACAACAAAATCAAAACCCCACAAAACCAAACCCAAGCCCCAAAAAACCCGTGAAAAGATGAGTAGCAAATGAACATGTGATATACAACTGTGAATAAAACTGGAAAAATGTTCAGTCTTCCTTGTAATCAGATACATCCTATCTTGAAAATATAAAGAGGTAGCTTGTTTGCCTATTATATCAGCAAAAATGATTTATAAACGGTAATATCTAATACTTGTGACACTGTGGTGAAACTGGCATTCTTCACACCAGTGAAAATGGCATAAACTTCTAGAAAACATTATCTCACTATCCACAAAGTGCCATAAAAATGTTCACTAGTTAATTATTTATTTAATAGTCTTATGTCTAGGAATCTTTCACAGGAAACTGATGTGAAAGGGGAAATTTGTGTGCATACATACATTCCTTTCATTATCACTTATTTTAAAAACCCAAAATTGAAATATCCAACTGTAAGAGGATGGCTAAACAAATATGATATCTTTGATTTGGGAATATTATTCAGTCATTAAATATATGGAGTCATATGCTTATGGGCAAATATTAAATAAAGGAAAGATATTTGTAGGTATGACATAATTACAACTCCATGCAAAGATTAGGATAAATTTTTTATAGAAACTGACTTAAAAAGAAAAGATTCCAGTTTATATAAAGGCTTATCATAAATTCATTTCCACAAATAGATTTTCACAGGGTGCTAAATAAAGTTATTTTGTGAAATATAGCTCATCATTTTTGCCAATTCTGACTCATCTTTGGGGATTAGTACCATTCCTTGGAACTGGACGCAAAGAATTCGTGACTGTCTGTGCAGAAATATGGCCATAGTTTGAAGAAACTGTAGTCAAGTGGCACTAAACATGTGGCTATGGCAGAACTTGGACCCCATTCAAATTCTAGATTTTTATGGATATCAAAAGTTTTCCCTGAACATAGGAATTGCTTTAAACCCGAAAGTCAGGCAGCAGGGGTTAAAACTTCACAAACACATTCTGGTTCTTGAGTGCTCAGTGTAGCTTTCACAGAACACCCATCTGGACCAGGTTTAAAGTAGAACATTCTTGGGCGCCTGGGTGGCTCAGTTGGTTAAGCGACTGCCTTCGGCTCAGGTCATGATCCTTGAGTCCCAGGATCATGTCCCGTATCAGGCTCCCAGCTCCATGGGGAGTCTGCTTCTCCCTCTGACCTTCTCTCTCCCCTCTTATGCTCTTTCTCCCCCCCCCTCTCTCAAATAAATAAATAAATAAATAAATAAATAAATAAAGTAGAACATTCTTTCACTCAAAGTTTTGTCAGACATTCATCATCCCGTTGTATCCATAGATTAGTGAAGCCACCCATTGAGGCTCATGCCTTTTATACTTCTGGATCATACTTTCTAATTCTAATTCTTCAAATTCCCATTTGTCTGCCACCATTTTCCTACTCTAGATTTTATTTCAGAGGAACCACAGGTACATGAGTTGTAATTTTATTGGTGTACACTCTGAAAGCTGTTAACCTGAATAAAGTAAAATATACATGAAAAACACATGGCTAGAGAGATTTTAAAAATAATTCAAGTTTATACCAAACATTTTTTTTCAATTCAAGTTTCAATTGCAAACTTAGTAACAAAGGATCCTATTCCTTTTGGGAAAAAATTGTGAGACCCCTTAGTAAACATATACATTTGAGAAAGAAAAGAAATTGAATACACTAAAACAACTGAGTTATGGTTGTGAGTTTGAGGGTAAAACATTTTATCTTAATTTTCTTTTCTTTTCTTTTTCCTTTCCTTTCCTTTCCTTTCCTTTCCTTTCCTTTCCTTTCCTTTCCTTTCCTTTCCTTTCCTTTCCTTTTCTTTCTTTCTTTCTTTCTTTCTTTCTTCCTTTCTTTCCTTTTTTTTTTTTTAAGATTTTATTTATCCATTTGACAGAGAGGGAGAGCACAAGCAGGGGAANCTTTTTTTTTTTTTTAAGATTTTATTTATCCATTTGACAGAGAGGGAGAGCACAAGCAGGGGAAGTGGCAGGCAGAGGGAGAGGGAGAAACAGACTCCCTGCTGAGCAGAGAGCCCAACAGGGAGCTTGATTCCAGGACCATGGATTCCAGGGATCATGACCTGAGCCAAAGGCAGATGCTTGAGCCACCCAGGTGCCCCTATCTTAATTTTCTAAACTTTCTGAACTATATTTATATTATTTCTCCTGGATAAAAATTAAAATAATTCTGGCTGATCCTTAAGAAATTCACATACCCACCAATGTCTTTTAGTTTAAAAAAATTCAAAGACTTCAAAGTATGAAGATTTAGTATTACTGAGGATAATTAAAAAACCTGCGCTATAGATGAAGAAAGCAATTTTTAAAAGCATTTCCCCAACTATTTTGGAAAATAGGACAAATCCATGGATCTGACCGTGTTCTGTGTGAGTGTTTCAAAAGCAATTATGTTTTTTATAGGCTCATCTTATACATAGAATTATATAATTTTCTTTTAAAAGAGTTTCTTAGTTTACTACCGTTACATCAATGAGAATACAAATCTTAGTAGTATACTCAGCAAGCACCTATATAGCTCATAGATGTGTAGGTTAGGTGGGTGTTGGCTCAAATGGGCTGGGATCCGCTGGGTGACAGTTGCCCAGTTGCAGTGTCTGAGGTGGCTCTGAGACTCACCGCAGGTCTATACTAGATGGGCTCTATACGTCCTTCACCCTCCCTGGAGCAGCCATCTAGCACCATCGAGAGGGGCAAGTTTTTCTCATGGTGATAGCAGAGGAGGAAGATGGCAAACAGAAATATACATGTGTAGGCTTTGGACTGTCCTTTCTTTCTTCCTGCCAATGATGACAAGTAGAGCCCAACTTTAAGTCCAGGAAATGCATTCTGGCCATAATAAAGCCATGGCAAGAGAAGCTAAAGAGCTGGAACTCATTATTCAATCCATCTCTGGGTGTGTTTATGAAAGAGAGTGTCATAAGGCTGGAAAATGACCCAGTGGTAAATTAGGCACCCAAATTGCAGAGAGCAATAATTTGAGAAGCAGGAGTTATTCTGATGATGCTACGTTCGGCTGACTGATTGCCCTCAGTTTTTGCCCACTCTTTGTTCAATTTAGGAATCTAAGGGCAACAACGTATAGAAAATAGAGTGGACGTCTCATACTGAATCTTTCATTTTGACCGGAGTGGCAGAAATAGAAGGCTTCTGATTCCTGTCCCAAGTAAAAGTTTTATAAAGAAATATTGATTTCTTTTTTCTAGTCCAGAGCAGGTCCAGCCTATGCCAGGCTAAGAGTACCAGAAGGATCTCAGTATGCCAACATAAGAAATGCAGACAATTGTCTGCCACCGGATCAATGCTCTGAAGAGAAGAGTGTTTGTGCCCCATAGCAAGGGAATATGAACAAAAGAAATTCATTGGCTTTCTCCATCACCTGCTTTGACATTGATTTCCAATTTTTTAAAAAGAAACCCAAAGTTAGTCCCAATGGAGTCAAGTATGAGAATGGAGCAGCTGCTCCAGAGCACAGACGGCAATTTTGTAGAGGGTTTACGAAGAAAGAAAGGGACCTTTCCTCTGAAGTGCAACTGCTCGTTTAGGATCTTTTCTCTTCAGCAGTTTCTACTCCAGTCAAGAAGCTGCTAACATCTCAACCGTTTAAACCTCCAGATTTAACAATAAATTAAATGAATATAAAAAGGAAGTAAGTCTCCCCAAATGCTAAGACAGACATACCTTTAACAGATATCATAAATCTTATTCTAAGAAAACCTGGTCTTAAGTTCTGGTTTTGGTGCTGACTGACTCAGTGGCTTTGGGACATATTTTAGCTTCTCTTAGCCTGTTTCCTTACCTGTAAAGTGAGGCAAGCTACAGATGTTACCTAGCACAGCTGGCTAGTCCTCCATTTTCTAAGCAGAGAAACTTTCAGCAGAAAAAACAAACCCATGTAGTAAGGTGGCTTAGAAGGCGATCTCTAGAGTCTAGGCTGATGAGAATCCAGGCTCTGTCACTGGTTAGTTGTGTGATCTTGGGCATATTGAATACACCCTCTAGGCTTCAACTTTTGTGTCTATTATGCATGTAAAAATACCACCCGCCTTGTTGGTTGTTATGCAATGTATGCAAAATCCAAGGCTGGTGTATAGTAAATATGCAAGGAATGTTAGTGCACATTTGGCTGCTTACCTCACACCCTCCTCCCCTTCCTCTTTCCAAAAAAATGCAATAATTTTATTTGGGTATCTATCCTTCCTCTCTGCAGCCCATGGAGAGGAAGCTAATTTATCTCAGTTTTCAGGGTGGTCTTGATTATTTGAACTCGGTAATTCTCAAACTTGTGTGTCATCAGAGTGATGTGGAGGTCTTGTTAAAAAAATAGATTGTTGGGGCCCATCCCTATCATTTCTGATTTGGTAGGTCTGGGGTGGAGCTGAGAATTTTTATTTCTAGCAAGTTCCCAGGTGATGCTGATGTTGCTGGTCCATTCAGCCTTTACTGTATGACTGACAGTGTACTAACCTCTTTGTACATATCATATTATTTAAACTTCAGAATAACCTAGTGAAGCAAGTGCTCTTATTATATTCATTTCGAAGACACCGTAACTGAGGCCTAGAGAGTTTAGCTGACTTGCCCAATGTCAGGCAGCTATCAGTAGAGCAGGAGCTCAGCTTGGCATTTTCTGGACTCCTAATCCAAAAGCCAAGCCATATTTCCTCCATCATACTGTCAATGGCAAGAATAGTTCTTTCCAGTGAATGTTGTCCAGACTATCCCTAGTAGAGTTTTAGGGTACCTGGGGAGCTGGATTAATACCAGAGGTGGCTAACTAAACATGGAATTGAGAAAAGGGAGGGAAAGACTTTTGATGGAGTATGAGCTCAGAAAGGTTCATAAGGTGAGGACCAATGAATTATTCCTTTTCCAGAAAAAAGGGGTAGAGCTCTGAGCTTTTCTTTCCTGCACAGGAGAACAGAACTTCTACCAAGTTCCAGCTTTCTGGTCCCCCTGTCTCTAAGCCTCAATTCACTTAGTTACCCTTCCATTTTGTCCCCCTGAGTTCACCTTCATCTTACCTTAATTGACCTTAGGCCTTCTCAGATCTTCTTAGACACATCCTTACAGATGACTCTTTTTTTCATTTTTTCACTTAAATTCAGTTACCCCAACCTCCCACCCCTGTCCACCACAAGCAAGCCTCAGTTTGGTTCCTACGATTAAGAGTCTCTTTGTCTCCCTCTCTGGTTTAATCTTGTTTTATTTTTTCCTCTCTTCCCCTATGATCCTCTGTTTTGTTTCTTAAGTTCCACATATCAATGAGATCATATGATAATTGTCTTTTCTCTAATTTACTTATTTTGCTTAACATAATGGAAACTCTAGTTCATTCACATCATTGCAAATGGCAAGATTTCATTTTTTTGGATGGCTGGGTAGTATTCCATTGTGTGTGTGTGTGTGTATGTGTATATATATATATATATATATATATATATACCACATCTTCTTTATCCACTCATCTGTTGATGGACATCTGGGCTCTTTCTATTTGGCTATTGTGGACATTGCTGCTATAAACATTGGGGTGCACATGCCCCTTCAGATCACTACATTTGTATCTTTGGGGTAAATCCCTAATAGTACAACTACTGGGTTGTAGGATAGCTCTATTTTCAACTTTCTGAGAAACCTCCGTACTGTTTTCAGAGTGGCTGCGTTAGCTTGCATTCCCACCAACAGTTTAAGAGGGTTCCGCTTTCTCTGCATCCTCACCAACATCTATAGATGATTCTTAACTTTCTTCTTCAGTGACTTATTCTCATCTATTTCAAACATACAAATAAATACAGAATAATTTATCAAGGCACTCATGTACCATCACCCACATTTACCATAGTTTCACATTTTATATTTTTACCTCAGTCTGTGAAAAGAAATGACAGAAAACAAACAAACAAACAAACAGCAAATCCAGACGTGAGTGAGTATCATTCCCATGCTTGCATTTCAGTTTTTACTAACATGCTGTATTGCTTTCCTGTGTTTAAAAAATTTACATAAGCGACAAACCTGTATATTCTGTGCAAATCATTTTGCAATTTTTTTTCGATCAGCATTCTGTCAAGATTTAGTTTACTGTAATGGCTTCAAGTTTTACACTTTATTAATAAACCACATTTTATAGTCCGTTCTGATGAACATTTTGTTTTGGTTGTTTCTTTTCACACATAGTTCAGTGGACACTTTTATACACCTCTCTTTGCATGCATGTACCAAGGTTACTCTAGGGTAGAGAACCAATGGTGGGCCTGACAAATTGAAGAGTGTGAATTGCTTCACATTTACTAGGTAGTGTGTCTTCTTGTGAATTTCCACCTATGAAGTTCCATTTCCCACATAATTGCTAATAGTTTGTGTTAATAGATATGCCATTTAAAAATAATTTTATTTATACTGTGAAAAAAGTAGATCAGATTTTTCCCACTAATTTTTAAGACCTTTGTTGTTGTTGTTGTTATATACTAAGTTTCAATGCAGAAAGCCAGGTCTGTTTCCAGGCTGTGCATCTAGTGGATAATTGTCCATTTTCTCATGTACCTTTTTTTTTTTTTTAAAGATTTTATTTATTTATTTATTTCACAGAGGGAGAGAGATCACAAGGAGGCAGAGAGAGCAGGCAGAGAGAGGGGGAAGCAGGCTCCCCGCCGAGCAGGGAGCCCGATGCGGGCCTTGATCCCAGGACCCTGAGATCATGACCTGAGCCGAAAGCAGAGGCTTTAACTCACTGAGCCACCCAGGCGCCCTCTCATGTACCTTTTGATATAACTTTATAAAAAATGGTGATGTCTTCTAGGGTGCATTCCCTCTCATTTATTTTCTTCAAAATTGTCACGGTTATTTGCTCTTTGTTGTTTCATGGGAAATTGAGGTATACGAAAAACCTCCTAGGGAAATTTGACTGGAATGCATTGAATTTATAGATTAATTTGGAGAGAATTACTATCTTTAAAAAGCTGAGTCTTTCTAACCGATGTACATGCTGCCTTTTCCCATTTTTTTCAGGTTTTAAAAATTTACACACTTTGATAAAATTTTATACTGTTTCCATAATATTAACAAATATCTTTTGTCAGCTATGTTCTTACATGCCTTGTATTTTTGTTGCTACTGTGACTGATAGGATTTTTAAATTATAGTTTTTAATTGGGTGTTGCTGGTTTATAGAAATGTTATTGATTTTTGTATATTATTTTGTATCCACCAAGCTCTTATTGCCTTTAATGGTTTCTTTATATAATCTCATAGATTTTTCCATGTAGACAATCATATCATCTGTGAATAATAACAATTTTGATTCTTCCCATCCAATCTTTACATCTTTTCTCCCTCTGGTCTTTTTTGCTTTAGCCAGGACATCCAGGAAAATGCTGAATACAAGCGGTGCTAAATGCCATCTTTATTTTTGAAACTGGAATGCTCTAAACATTTCACTACTAAGCATGACATTTTTGGAAGTTTTTTGATAGATTCTCTTTCTCAAGTAACGAACATACCCTTTCAGTCCCGGTTGCTAAGAGTTTTTACTTGAGTAGATGTTAAATTTCATATGTTCTTATTTTATATCTTTTGGTATTATCACATGGCTTTTCTCCTTTTATCTGTTAGGGTTGTATATTACTTTTATTGATTTTCTAACATTAAATCATCCTTGCATTCTTGAAATAAGACTTACTTGGTCATGGGGTGTTTATTTTTAAATACTTCCCTGCATTTAGTTGCTAATAAATTACTTAAGAGTTGAAATTTATGTTAATGAGTGAGCTCGGCCTGTAATTTACTCTTTGCACTAGCCTTCTCTACTTTGTGCACTAAAGTTACGTTAGTCTCATGTGATGAGTTGGGGAGTTCTCTTTCGATATACTTGATAGCATTTGCATAAATTTGGGGAAATACTGGTTCCTTGTAGGTTTGGTATCTACTTATGTAGTCATCGTGGCCCTTTTCTTGGAGGCAGGGGAAATTGTTGGGTTTTAATTATTGATTCAATTTCTTTAGTGATCATAAGTCTGTTCAGGTGATACATACATATACATATATATATTTTAAAGATTTTATTTATTTATCTGAGAGAGAGAGAGGGAGAGAGAGAGAGAGTGAGCAGGAGGGAGAGGGAGAGAGAATCTGAAGCAGACTCCACACTGAGTGCAGAGCTCAACTCAGGGCTGGCTCCTATGACCATGAGATTATGACCTGACCTAAAATCAAGAGGTGGATGCTTAACCTACTGAGCCACCCAGGCATCCCTCTGTATTTTTTATGAGACAACTTTGTAATTCAAGAAATTTTTTTTCAAAAAATGTATGCCTTTTTAGGTTTCAAGCCTTTTGGCATCAGGTTGTTCAAACATTATCTTGAGCCAGTTTAAGATTTTAATGTACCTGTAATTATATATCTTTTTGAAGTCTAATAAGGCTAATTTGTTCCTCAGTTCTTTTTCTTATTCAGTCTTCCTAGAGGATTGGCTTCATTTTGATGTTTACAAAGATTCAGGCGTTGGTCCTGTTGACCCTCTTTGTTTTGTTATTTGTTTCTATAGGATGAATTTCTGCTCTTCTCATTTTCATTTCTTTTCTTCTATCCCTTAATTTGGGTTTACTGTTTTTCATTTTCTAATTGTTTGAGTGAGATGCTAAAGCCACAGTCTTTTGATTTCTCTTCTTATGTAATATATGCATTTAAGGCAACATGTGCCTCTTAGTACTGAGTATTGAGTTGCATATATCAATTTTGATATGTAGTACCTTTACTGTCATTCAGTTCTGAATAGTGATACTATCCTTTATAATTTATAATTCTATAAATTATGTACAAGACATTTTAAAATTTCCTAACATTCATGGTTTTGAGTTTATTCTTAAACCACTGATTTCTAATATTATAGTACTTTGGTCACAAAATGTAGTCTGTATGCTACAGAATATTTTGACTTTATTGAATCTTGCTTTGTGAGCAAGTATCCAGTCAATTTTTGGTAAATTATTCATGTTCTTGAAAATAAAATGTATTCTTTAAATTTTGGTGTAGAATATAAGTTGCAGTCCATTTGGTGAAGTTTACTAATTGTGTGGCTTAGATGCTTATTTTCTTACTGCTTTTTACACAGCAGTTACAGCAAGATGTTAAAATCTTCCCCCAGTGTTTGTGGATTTGCTCATTTTTCCTTGTGAGTTTTTTCTTTTTCTATTTTAAAGCTATGTCATTAAGTATATACAGGTTCAAGATGATTATATCTTTCTGAAAAATTATTCACTCTATAACTACACAGTAATATATTATTTAAAAGTTTTTATTTATTTATTTGACAGAGAGAGAGAGGGAACACAAGCAGGGGGAGTGGGAGAGGGAGAAGCAGCCTCCACGCAGAGCAGGGAGCCTGATATGGGGCTCGATCCCAGGACCCTGGGATCATGACCTGAGCCAAAGGCAGACACTTAACGACTGAGCCACCCAGGCTCCCTACACAGTAATATTTTTAGTCACATTTTTTTCCCTTAAATATATTTTCGTCTGATTTAATATGACTGTATCAGTTTAATTTCCATTAGTGTTTGCCTATTATATGATTTTTTGCCTCTTTACTTTCAATATTTTTGGCATTCTGTTTAAGTGTGTCTCTTGTAAGCAATGTTTAGTTGGAGAGTTCACATGTTTACAAACCACTGTAAAACTGATGAGTTTAGTCTGTGGTAAGTAGTCTTACTGATGTCTCTATTTACACCATTTTATTTTGTACTTTATAATTGCCACACATTTCTTTGATTCTTCATTTTCTTGTCTGTGTTTGTGCACATGTGCATTTGTGTATGTGTTTCATGGGGTTTATCAGATTCATTGAGCTTCCTTTTTCTCAGTGCACATTCTTGCATTCCCTTCTACTCCAGAAGTTGGACACTAGTCAATCTTTTTAGGTGCTAACATTCCTTTTTTACATGTATACTTGACCAAAAAAGTCTAAATTTAATCAATAAATCTCTGCTTTTTTAAACAAAGTTCCTGCCTTTCATGTTATTATTGTATAGTATTTAATTATACCTTTTAAAACACACACACATAGGAGTAGTGAATATTTTTTGGCATTCTTTTATACAGTTGATGTTTCCTTAGTTCCTTTTGCTTCTTTACTTTCATTTTTTCATTTCTTCACTTAATTTTCTTCTTTCTCAAGAATATCCCTTAGTATATTTTTCAAGGAGGGCCTGTGAATAGTAAATTCTTTCAATCTCAGTCTTTGTTAATCTGAAACATCTTTATTTTGCTCGCATGATATTGCTTTTAATTGAGTGATAACAGAATATAGTAAAATACAAATAGCTCAGTTCAAAGGATTTTGATAAACTACCACCAAAACAACATACAGGACATTTCCATCTCTCCCCAAATTGCCCATTTCTATCGATCCCAACCCCTAGCTCCATCCCAGAAGCAACGATGGTTTGGTTTTCTGTTATCATTAGATTAATTTTATCTCTTCTAGAACTTCATATAAATGGAATTAGGCAGTATATACTTTTGTACTTGGCTTCTTTCACTCACAATGTTTTTGCAATTCATGCATGTGTTGTGTGTTAAAAAAGTGCTTACTTTTTTAAAATTTTGAGTTGTATTCCATCATATGAATATACCACCATTTGTTTATTCATTCTCCTGCTGATGCATGATGAGTTTTCTTATACTCCAGCCTTATCTCTGGCCACGTGTCCATTGTTCTGAAATCTTAAATAGTCATTCAGAAAGCCAAAACGCATTCTCTGACACCATCTAGTAATACCAGCTACTCATTTCCTGAACTTTGATTCCTCTTTTATCTTTCATTTTTTTTTAAACCATTACTTAGGATAAAAACACTGATGCTACCCCTCAGTTCTTTCCGTTTTTTGCCAAGTCCTTGAGAAGTATCTCAAAATTCAAGGCTTTTTCTGATGGTGCAGTCATTTTCCAAATTATTCAGCAGAATTTGGGGGTGGTTGGTACATGGGATAGCTGTTAATGGGATCTTCATACATAATAGTCATGGGGCACCTCAGTGGCTCAGTCAGTTCAACATCCAACTCTTGATCTCCACTCAGGTCTTAATCTCAGGGTTGCAAGTTCAAACCCTGCATTGTGCTCCATGGGCTTTATTTAAAAAAAAAAAAATCAGCCACAACATTTTAAGAGCATTTACCGTGTGCAATTTATTTAGTGAAGTACTCAATTTAGATGATTTTATTTAATCCTTACTATAATCCTATGATTACTCCCACCGTACAAATAAGGACACTGAGGTTTAGATAAGCACAGCAAGATGATACATCTAGTAAGTGGCAAATTAGAACTTGAACTCAGGCCCTCTCTATATTTGCATTTTGAAGAATTGTTTGGCATTGCTGGACAGTAGACTCTACTTTTAACCTTGTCAGGAAACCTCCGTACATTTTGCCAAGGTCAATATCTGGAATTCTTTTCCTTCTGGGGCCAAGGCACCAGTTATCTGCAGATTTTTCTTTCTGTTTCATGATTCATGGGCTGCTGTGTTTTCTCCAGGAAGTGTGGCTCACTCTCTAAGGAGAGCCTCATTTTTGGGTGATGCTCGCAGAGATCCTTTTCTTTCCATTTCTCCTTAGGGACAATCAGGTTTCCTGTGAGCCAGAAGGAAACAAGAGAGGAATTCAATCTCTGCTTTTCCAGGCAGGCCCAAGTGCCATTCTCTTGGCTTCTGGAGCACCTTTTGGTCATTTAGCAATTATTTTCACAACTCAGTTGGGCATTCAATTAGAGTCTCTTGGATTAATTAAGCAGTGGTAATTAACAGAGTCTTGGGCCTCTGTGGAGCAGTTGCAGTTGGTTATTTCTAAGTTACCATGATGATAGTTTTAAATCTCTCAGCGTATCTTACACAATTTCTTTCTTGTACCTTGAGAGTAGCAGAGCTGATTTCCCAGAGAATTTTGGTGCTGTATTTATGTAAATAAAGATAATAAATGTAGATGAGGTAGATAAGCCAATTGGCTACTTGTAATTCAAGCTTTAGCAGATTGTCTATGAACTTACGGTATAAGAGAAAAAAATCTACAACATAGTGAATGGAGAAGAAATATGTTGAAGTTTGGTCTCTAGAGTAGATGTGAAATAGAAGGAACATGTAGTTATTGGAATAATTCAGGTCAAATCCATATTGGAGGGAGATTAAACAGAGAGAAAATGGCAAAGAGAAAATAGGGAAACAAAGCATATGAATAACCGGGGCCATCTGGGAAGAGATGAATCTTTCCTTCTGTTGGCTTGAGTCAAGAACTCAGTCATCTTGGTAATACTGGGTTGGATGCCTAAAGTTACCAGGAAAAAGACCAGGAGAACTTTCAGGAAAAAACTTAGCTGAAACCAACAATTCAGATATGGCAAAGTGAAGTCCACATTCCAGGAAGTTCTTCCAAAAAATGTTGTCTGTGGAAGACATAACCACAATGGTGGGTGTAAACCCAAACTTTTACCCTTAAAAATCTCTAACTCTGGAAAAACTGGAGAAAATGCAGCAAGCACCCCAGGATACAATTCATCAACAAGAAATGGCAAAAAAGGAACAACAGCAAATAACTCACTGAATGATAATTCAGCCCTTCCACAGAATATCCTACTTTACTTATTATTAACAATAGTTAGGAAATAATTTGTATCTGTATGCTGAAGGTAGTATGTGTTAATAAAACTGATAGTACTCATATAAATAATATAAAAATATCCAACATTAATGAAACTTGTGAATTTAGACACTCTGGTTTGTATTGAAAGTAAGCAATTAAAAAATTTGAACCACTCCCCTCCACACCCCCCCCAAAACAACATATGAAAAATTAGTTTTTACTTTTAGAAGATAAAGAGTAAAAAAACAGATTAAGGCCCTGTGGAAAGGGTATGGATCAGGAAGATTTATCCTGGTTTGGAGAGTCATGACTCCAAATTACTAATGAATTTAGAAGATGATTCCAGAGTTTGATATATGTTTGCAGAGAATAATCCAGAGCTCAGATTTAAAAGCCAGAAAGAATGAATAGCCTCAAGGAGAAGATGGGTGTGTTTTCCTGTCCAAACTCCTGTTCCAAGGCAAGCAGGGAAATGGAATCATGTACAGTTTGGTCTTATTGTTTTACTGAGGCTCAAACATCATGAAGTGTATGGTGGATACAGACACATGTCGAAAAGTGGCCAACCTACCAGTTCCATAGTCTGTCATATGATAGGTTCTCCCTAAATGGAGGAGCTATTTGTCCTCTGGAGCAGTGGGCAAGGAGAGAGAGCAAGGAAAGTTTCCCCTTGGGTTTGGAGAAGAGCCAAAGTCCCCAGGTCACTGGGTGTGATGCAGCAACATGGCAAGAAGGTCTCTTGCCACTGATTTCCTTTCAAGCCTGAGGGTCAGTGTAAAAGGCCCTGGAGTCTGGTCTGAATGGAGTCACATGACTGGGCTTCACAACCTATACCCTCAGTTTGGATGATTGTTTCATTGAGGAGATTGGGATCCTGAGAGAACAGGTTCACGTTTTAGGCCCTATATGTCGTCCCATGAAGAGGAGAAAGCTGCTGGGGAAGTGTATCAGTCAGAAGTGTTCAGAGAAGCAGAAACAACAGGAGAAGCAGAACAACCAGGAACCAACATAGGTATATACTGAGGAGTTGGCAAGTCTAAAATTTGTAGAGTAGCCCAACAGGCTGGGAATTCTGGAAGGAGTGGATGAGGCAGTTTGAGCCTGAAGGTAGTGTGGAGGCAGAACTCCTCCCTCTTTGGGGGATCTCAGTCTTTCCTCTCAAGGCCTTTAGCTGATTGGACAAGGACCACCGACATGGAGGGCAATCTGGTTTACTCAGGGTCTACTGATGTAAATGTGAATCTAATACATTCAAAGCAACATCTAGATGGATGTTTGAGCAAAAAAGTGGGCACCACAACCCAGTCAGTTTGGCACATAAAATTAACTATCGCAGGAAGAGAAGAAGGATGCTCTCTGTCACATTCCTCCTTTTCTTTCTCTCCTCAATCAGCAGCCAAGCAGGATCTGAAGCCTCAGAAGTGGTGGTGGTGGTGGTGGGGTGTCAGGGCTGCCCTGGTGGGTGGTAGTGTTGAGGCTGGACAAGTGGCTGCAGCAAAGGAGTAAGACTGGAAACTGTCACAGCACCATGGTGAGCCCCATTCCCTTTGTGACAGAACCCATGATGAAAGGGAAAGGGTCTCCTATCTATACTCCCACCATACAAAGAAGTTGAAACCAGAGCTGAGCAGAGTTAGTTTCAGAAATAAACTTGGCAGGATCCTCTGAGCTTGAGATCTGGGCTTTGATTTTCACTGTGGTGGGCCCGTGGAGACACAGATCTTATGGCAGGCTGGAGGATTTTCGTAAGGCTTCTTTAAAGTGGTATAATTAAAAGTTTTGGAAATATCCATGGGCAATGCATTAATGCCACTCCAGCACCTTAGCCTCCTCACTCAGATGATACACTGAAACAGGATTCTGAGCCACAACAATGGGATCAACTGATTTTGTTGTTAAGTAGCTTCTAAGAGCATTTTGAAGTCTCAGAAATGCCACCGAAGAAAAGCTCTTCAAATCCCCTTCTCTTCTTTCCAGTTCCCCCTCCCTGTTGGCCACAGAAATAGATTAACATTTGTTACACCTCCATTGTAAGCAGTCAAGCAAGCAATCGGCATTTTATCTTTGGTATTTGATTGAAGGTAGAAGGCATTTTTCATTTATATTTTTGCCTGAAGGGAAAGGGGAAGCAGATAAAAAGAAGAAGCAGCATTGCTATGATGTACTTCTCCTGTATATGAAAGTTGTAATCTAATGTCGTACTCTAGCTCTTTTCAGTTCAGTGACTATCCCTTCATTATCTGACAAAACAGTGCTGGGATGCGGTCACCTGATATGTAGGGGAATATCACAGTGTTAATAAAGTTGTGTCAAACAGCCTCTAAAATAAATTTACAATTTTGTTCTCATGCTTTACTTTTACCTTCAAAAGAATAATTTGGATTTATGTGTTTGCTATTTTAGAATTTGCTTTGAAAAATAACTTGGGTTACAAGTGGACAATTAGGAAGAATTGCAATTAATTCATTCCAGGTTGAAAATGTAAGTGAAAATCGTTACTATTCCAATACTAAGGGCAATCAATAACAAATGCATTGTGTTGAAGGATGATATGAAAATAAATAGAAGTTTGTACACAAGTAACAACCTCTTCTAGAAAATTCATGTGTACGAAGTACACATGAATATTAGATATACTACAATGTTGTAATAATACCTTATATTTATGTAGCCTTAGATTTTAGAAGTACACTCATACGCATTGCTCATTTAGGGTATTTTTTTCCCTGTTGATCGATCCTCTCAACCTCTGCATTTTCATGGATGGAGAAAACCTTCTTATGTTCCCCGAGGATTAAATTTCAGATCATGGAAATGAGATGGAAGATGAAAATCAAAGGACTACCAATTTTTTTTATTAAAGTATTTTTCTTCTTCAGACAATTTAATGGAGGAAATTAGGAAAAAATATTTTCCTTGAATAATTACTGTATTTCCATTTTTTGACATTAACCAGTGGCCCTGGGAGGAGTTGAGAGGACATTAATCAAATTTGCCTGAGGCACAATGATTTGGAGGAGGCGGTGGTGTAAAGGAAAACCTATAATAACATCTAGATTTCTAAGGAACTTTGCCAGTCAGTGCCAAGTAAGGTTTCTAAGATGAACTGGAAGAGAAAATTCTAAAGATAAAGAACAATTGGGTCAAATGGATGCCTCTATCGGTTAAGTGTCTGCCATTGGCTCAGGTCATGAACCCAGGGTCCTGGGATTGAGCCCCACATCAGGCTCCCTGCTCAGTGGGAAGCCTGCTTCTCCCTCTCCCACTCCCCCTACTTGTGTTCCCTCTCTCACTATCTCTCTCTCTGTCAAATAAATAAATAAAATCTTAAAAAAAAAAACCCATGATGATGTTTAGCCATATCTTGTGCATGTTCTTATTTAGTTCTTAAGGTCAACTTCCTGCAAATAAAAATTAGGATAAAAAGGTCTGAAAAATTTTAAACTTTTTAAAAAATTATTATTATTTGCCCCAGGGGTACAGGTCTGTGAATCATCAGGCTTACACCTTTCACAGCATTCACCAAAACACAAACACAAACCCTTCCCAATGTCCATAACCCATCCACCCTATCCCTACCCTCCCACCCCCCAGTAACCCTCAGTTTGTTTTGTGAGATTAGGAGTCTCTTATGGTTTGTCTCCTTCCCCATCCCATCTTGTTTCATTATTTTTCCCTCCCTACCCCCCACGACCCCCCACCCTATCCCTCAAGTTCCTCATATCAGAGAGATCATATGATAATTGTCTTTCTTTGATTGACTTATTTCACTCAGCATAATACCCTCTAGTTCCATCCATGTCGTTGCAAAGATTTCGTTTCTTTTGATAGCTGCATAGTATTCCATTGTATATATATACCACATCTTCTTGATCCGTTCATCTGTTGATGGACATCTAGGTTCTTTCCATAGTTTGGCTATTGTGGACATTGAAATTTTAAACTTTTGATATGTTTTATTAAAGGAAAGTTTAGGTCATTTTACTTGCTTAACAACAAAGACCTATTGTGAATATATCCAGTTTGATGACAAAGCAATTTTGTTTGTGTTCATGTTTTATGATTGGGCAAAAGTTTATTGAAACTTAGTTCTATGTGGATTCAGCATATACAACATATATATTTAATTATTTAAAATAATAGTTTGGAAGCATTTGGGGGTAGACTCTTATGTATCGTGTATCCACAGTTACATTTTCAAACTTAATATCCTCTTATACCTATCTTGCCTTACACACTTTCCCCCTTTCCTACAGTGACTCTACATGCTTAGGATCAGAATATAGTGAGCATCAAGAGAAGAGAAGGAAGAAAGAGTGGAAGTAGGAAAAGAAGTCTATATAATGTGTTTGTGTCCATATGTTAAAACCATTTGGACTCAAAGAATAGTTTCTGAATTATGTTACTTTAAAGCACATTCTCTTTTTTCTCTTGGCCCTAGTCATGACTCCATATTGGGGGCTAGGATAAGTCCAAACTCATTGCAACAGAAAAGAACACAGAAGCATCCAACATTTATATTCTGGGCTTGTACATAAAGAATGAGTTAGTCTGGTGCCCAAGGGTCCCCCAAATGTCCTCTCTTGCTTTCTCCCAGTTCCAGTCTCTCACTGCCCCTCCTCATGCACCCTTTGTACCCCAGCCATGCAAAGGGGATGCTGTTCTGGAATCCATGTTTTTTTGTTAAGTCTTGACTTTTGTAGTGTGATTTTCCCTCTGCCCAGACTAGACTCTCTTTCCACCATGCATATAGTTTCAGCTTTGGCATCACTTCTACCAAAGCTCTGGGTCCTCCCCTGAATGAGTTCGCTACTTCTCTCATACGTTTCCATCATGGTTGGTGTTTACCACACAATATTGTAATTTCTGGTTTCCTTATTTGTTTCCTTTGCATGAGACTGGGAGCTGCTGCAGCATGAAGATTGTACTTGGGTTACTGTAATCACTTAGCGGAGTGACATTTAGTTGGCTATCAGCAAATCTAAATGAAGACAATTTAAAAATAACAAATAATTCTTGTGAATCTTTAGGTTTACCATATGACTTCAAATAAATCAGGAAACATGAAGGCCTGCTTTGTGGCTGGAACTTTGCTAAGTGCCTAGGAAGGTACAGAGATGAATACGTCTGAGGAATTCACAATCAGTGATTCTGATGATAATCCAGTCTCCTGAACAATCGAGAAATTGAAGGAGTGGAAGTGGCAAACATTGGGAGGGTTGTTATTTTTTGTAGATTGAGAAACTAAATAAAAGACCCAGAAGTAAGTTGTACATAAAGAAAGATCAGACTACTTAAAAATATAATTACACACTTCCACAATTGCTAACATATAGATAATTGTGGGGTTTGTCCTTGTGAAGCTATCTCCAGCTTCTTGATAAATGATTATAAAATTACAATTTAATTTTCCCAACCAAATCTGTTAGCAGTTCCTGTTTCATGTTAGTTTCCTGGGCATGCAGAACTCAATAGAGGCTGTCTTAAGTGTTTTCCTCATTATTAAACAGTTTTCTAAAATCCATAATTCAGCAAGACAGTAAGTAGTTGCGTTTATTTCTCTACAATTCAGCTCTATAAAGCCCGACTGTGAATTCAGCAGGGCATTCTTGTGCTAGCCAGTTTTTGTTATCAGCTACACAACATGAAAGAAGGTTGTATTTCCCAGCTAATGGAAGAAAACTGAATGAGAATAAAGACCCTAAGTATTTTAAAACATTGACTTGAATTGCAGCCTTGAGATCTCAAGGTAAAGAATAGTGCAAGTCCTGAAATAGATATATGGGTTACCTGTTTGGGACAAAAGAATCTTGTTTTCCTTTTACATTAAATGAAATTACCCATTCTATTTGTTCTGAATCTAAACATTCCAATCTTAAAAAAAGTTCCTTTCCTCCTCAAACTCCATTCTTCCATTTCCTCATCTCTGAAATTTTAAGTACAATAGGGAAATAAGCCTGAACTTCAGTTTCAACATTTTCAAAATATATCATCAGGAAGCTCTTTTTGTTTCAAGAGGCATGTTAGGATAAAAAGAGACTTTCTGTGTCAGAAGGGTCTTCCAACTGCAGTATCTTCAGTGAGGCTCCTCCAAAGACATTTAGTCCAAAATGTACAATTGTGATCCGAAGCCGAGATGAAACAAATCACAGGGGCAATTTCATTTTCTATGCTGTTTTTATGTTTTTTTTTTCACATTCTTTTAATGTTAGTTTGTAAATGATTTTTGCTAGCACAGGGCAGTGAAAAACATCTTATAGGTGATTTTATTTCAAGAATCTTTCCCCTCAACTCCCGCCGTGACTTTTTGATTCAGAGTACCTTTCATTTGGCAATATGGATAGACTGTACCAATTGGAAAAGCCCAAACAAACAGCGAAACCCTCCTGGAAAAATCTACTTTTTTTCACTTTCATGCTTTGGAACAAGTTGATACAGGTCAAATCCCATTAAAGTGAACAGAAATTTGAGTTGTGATGTTATTTGTCAAAACAGAATTTGACGTATTTCTCTAATTAACCAATCTGGTATCAATGGAATTATTCCCTTTTGACTCAACTGATAGGAAATAAGTTCCAAATGCTTTTCAGCATGTTGGGTGTTTTTTCCTGGGCTAACCACACTCTTCAAAAGTTTTCCTTTAATTGCCTTCAAAAATTTCATTTTCAGATTACATGGCAAATTCAGATACCACCTACATGAGGACCATGAGAAATGCTCCAAGAAACAGCACCCAGTTAAGCTTATTTTCTACATCTCTGCTTCGTATAAGCTGAGAAACTGATGATATGGAGGAAATGACCACTAAAACTTGACTTTTTATGACAACCTCATCATTATTCACATTTACTTTAGGAGAGAGTAGGGTTTATAATGTTTCTGTACTTGAAGGTCTCAACTTTAATTTTGAGAGGTGGCTGGAGGTAGAGGAGTTGGCTGGGTTCACATTTTAGTCCCAACATTAGATGGATTAACTTGGGCCAAGTAACTGAGCTCTCTGAGCCTTTGTTTCTTCATCAGCAAAATGGGTGTAATAACACCCACATGATAGAGTCGTCATGAGATGAATTTTTTTTTAAGATTTATTTATTTATTTGACAGAGAGAGAGAGAGAGAGAGATGTCACAAGTAGGCAGAGAGGCAGGCAGAAAGAGAGGAGGAAGCAGGCTCCCTGCTGGGCAGGGAGCCTGATGTGGGCCTTGATCCCAGGACCCTGAGATCATGACCTGAGCCGAAGGCAGAGGCTTTAACTCACTGAGCCACTCAAGTGCCCCATGAGATGAATTTTGATTGCATACAGAAAGTATCCAACCCTGTAGGGTGCCTGGGCAGCTCCATTGTGAAGCGGCTCTCTTCAGCTCAGGTCATGAACCCAGGGTCCTGGGATAGAGCCCCACCTTGGGTTCCCTGCTCAATGGGGAGCCTGCTTCTCCCTTTGCCTGCTGCTTCCCCTACTTGCGCTCTCTCTCTCTATCTCTGTCAAATAAATAAATAAAATCTTAAAAAAAAAAAAGAAAAAGAAGTATCTGACCCTGTCACTGGCATCTGGTAAGTGACAAATCAGCGCTAGCTTCCTACCCCTCCCACCCCTTTCCTTGCCCATCTTGGTTGAGCTGGAACCCTGGGTGTTTTCCAAAGTAAAGGATGAGGACGTTGAGATGTGAACAGTTACAATCTTCCCTGTCCCCAGATACCCACCTGCCATATTCTCTGAATTTCTTGATTTTGGAAATTAGTTTTTGAGGAGAGAGTTCAGGCCTTATAAATGGTAGTCCTCTGCTCAAATACACAGGAATGTTAAAATGTTAGCTGGCATACATAAGTAGAAACATTTCCCATATGTCCTGTTTTACTCAGCACAGTCTCATTTTTGTCCTGGCCTGTTATTAATAGCACCCCTTTTTCACTCTCAAAAATGTCCTGACTTGCTCATAAATTATGTGATCATCCATGTTTCATGACAAAAGGTCCTTTTTCCCCCATTTGTTGCTGTATTTCTAGTGCTTAGCATGGAGCCTGATACGTGGTTGGTGCTCAATATATATTTTGTTGTATGAGTGATGCTACGTTTCTTTTCTTTTCTTTTTTAAACATTTATTTATTTATTAGAGAGAGTGAGAGCAAGCGTGCATGCTCAAGTGTGGGAAGGGGCAGAGGGAGAGAATCTCCAGTAGACTCCTCGCTGAGCATGGAACCTGATAAGGGGCTTGATCCCATGACCCAGGACGTCATGGCCTGACCTGAAATCAATGCTTAACTGACTGAGTCACTCACTCAGGTACCCCTACACTTGTTTTCCTAATACATAATATAATATTCCTGATTATAAAAGTAGGATAAACTACTTGGAAAATTTGGAAACTTCTGAAAAGGAGAAGAAAAAATAAAAAGCTACAACATGATTATTAATTGTTAATATTACAAGATGGATTCTTTATCACATAATTAACTGTCTCTTGGAAAACAGTGGGCTGTATCTCAAGGATATTTGCAGTAAGTAGGGATTGGCATATTAAACATGTCCGCTTGCTCAGAGCCCCTTCTAAGTGGGCAGGTCTAGATCACTGTGTTTTGTTTTTTTTATTTATTTTTTTTATTTATTTTTTTTTTTTTAAAGATTTTATTTATTTATTTGACACAGAGAGAGAGATTACAAGTAGGCAGAGAGGCNATTCTTTATCACATAATTAACTGTCTCTTGGAAAACAGTGGGCTGTATCTCAAGGATATTTGCAGTAAGTAGGGATTGGCATATTAAACATGTCCGCTTGCTCAGAGCCCCTTCTAAGTGGGCAGGTCTAGATCACTGTGTTTTGAACAGTGACTCTGCACTCTGCCCTGCTAGCTGGAGCTGGTTGTATAAGGGGTGGGCTTTGATCCAGGAATAGCCAAACCCGAGGCTGGCCAACCCATGACCTGGTGCAAAAGGATGAGCAGGGCTAATCATATTCCCTCTTTTGAAGCTGAACTAGAAAATACTGTTAGGAGTGGAATCTGAAATAGAAGGAATCTATAAAGAGAAGCCGTAAGGTAAGGCAGGGTCATGAAGGGTCCTGGCCAGCTGAAGTTATGAAGAAGCAAAAACTATGAGGATTCAGAGTCTTTGAAGTAGAGGAAAGCTTCGGAGGGTGGAGGGAGAGAATAAGCTAGCTGGTATAGACAGGAGAATGGAACAAGACCCAGAGAGGGACAGAGGCACCATCAGAGACAGACTGCGGAGGCTCTGACAGAAGCAGAGAGACAGGCCAGCTGCTCCCTAACCTGTCTTGGTTCTCCAGAGCTTCTCTGGGTAGCTTTATTTTTTACTTTTTCAAATATTTATCTTTTTTTATTTCACAATTTAATTTTGTTTATTTATTTGTTATTTATTTATTTATTTATTACATTATGTTAGTCACCACACAGCACGTCATTAGTTTTTGATGTAGTGTTCCATGATTCATTGTTTACGTATAACACCCCGTACTCCCTGCAACATGCACCCTCCTTAATACCCATCATCAGGCTAGCCCATCCCCCCACCCCCCTCCCCTCTAAAACCCTCAGTGTGTTTCTGGGAGTCCATAGGAACCATGAGAGATTATGTACTCTAGGTATATTTATGATAATTCACTCTCAGGGATGCCTGAGTGAGTCTCTGTTCTTTGCAATTTAGAGAATTCATTTGGAACGACTGGCTGGTGACAACAGTGGGGTATATGCTGCATGTCAGGGGTCACACAGGATCAGGGCGTTTGCTTATAGGGGTGCAGGGGATCTCAGAGAACTCAACGGAGAGAATAAGGTTCATACCTCTCAGGAACTGGAAATTGTCAGACAGCTACTCTCCCCACTTCTTCTTTTTTTTCCCCCTGGGTTCACATGAGCTCTTACTTTTGCTACTCCCTGCATATCTTTGTTTGTCTTTCCATACCAGTTTCCTTCAAAGGCTCATCATTTCTGCTTCCCATGACTTTGGCTTGCATCTGATTTTGGGTGGTTGTGGCATTGACTCTGGCCCCAATTCTCTATGATTTTTATGGGATCTTGTGCCCAGCCCTATTTGACTAGCTGCAATCAGCTTATCTTTTATTTTATTTTGAGAGGGAGAGAGAAAGAGAAAGAGAGAATCAGATGGTTACTGGTCAGCTGATGAATTGGCTGTGTTTGAGACAGAAGTTCCTCTAGTCCTATGAGCTGTGGCAAAGGTGTGTGAAACTACAGGAGCCCCTATTCCATCAATCAGGGCTGTGGACATAGATTTTTTGATTAGCAGAGAAGGAGAAGGGCAAATTGAGCAACTTTCAAGCTTACATACATCTTGGTCCTGCCCTGCCATTTAACCTGATCTTTATTCCTAGTGCAAAGCCACTGTTGGACTACTAAGATCCCAGCTCTCGACTCCCAGTTTCTAGGGAGACTTTCTCCTTTCTACCATTGTCTTAGCTCATTGCCGTTTTTTGTTTTGTTTTGTTTTTAAAGATTTATTTATTTATATGAAAGAGAGAGAGTGAGCAGGGGGAGGGCAAAGGGAGAAGGAGAGAGAAAACCCTCAAGCAGAGTCCCCGCTGAGCGCCAAGCCTGTCTCGGGACTTGATCCCAGGACCCTGAGATCATGACCTGAGCCAAAACCAAGAGCTGGATGCCCAACTGAGTGAGCCACCCAGACAGCCCCAGCTCATTGCCTCTCTGATGCTTTTCTTGTCTGTTCTTGGAGCTGTTGATGGTTCCAGTTCTGCCAGTTTGCCTTCTTCCCAGTTTTGCCACTGGGTCACCCCTTGAACTCACACCTCTGGCAGGCAATATTAGCTCTTCCTCAGATCTGGCATGGCTGTAAAAGCCCACTTGGCAAGCGCGAAGGGAAGGCTGTTCTCTGCAGAGGCTCGGATGAAGAAATAGTTGAAAAAATGACACAGTCTGGAATACTGACAGATTCAGCACAACTTGCCTGAGGGCACCAATCGTGTAAATTCTTCCCCCAGCAAGATGACAATCTCTTAGCAACTCGGAGCTTCTCTGGTTTCAGTTTAACAACAACAGGGCAGCAGACCACAGGGGAACTCATTTCATCCCATGCAGTGTGCTCACCAAAGCCACCTCAGCTTAGCTGTCCGTCTGCATCAGCACGCCTCGAGGAAGGACGATTTGGCCTTCTTTCCGACGTGTCTCAGTGGGAGTGACAAGAGAGATGTGAGGACACGCAGCCTTAGGGAATTGTCCACATGGCCAGCTGAGGCTCTGGGCCACACTCTGTCCACAGAGGCCTGTGTCATTTGTTGCAACTGCTCCTTCCAGGTCCAGTGTCTTGTTCATTCCTTCTCAGGGAGGGAGAACTTCATGTTCATCACCTCTGTGATGCCTTTGCGTTTGCATTCCGTGCAATTTTCATCTGACACAACAGATTCTGTGACTGTCCTCCCCTCAAGACTGTGTGGCCAGAACAGATTATATCTGACAAGTTGAAAGCTCCGTGGAGCCATTTCCATGAAGGAGGAAAAAAAAAATCAGACCAAGAATCAAACAAAGGCTTATCTTTCTCATGGTGGAGGCAAGTTCTATTTTATTTCGAGAACAAAAGGAAAGCTTGGACTCAGAAGAGAGGGAAAGATGTGCGGTATGGGTATGCATCTGTTTTTTTTCACAGCTCTGTCCCAGGTGGCTGCACACTTGGTTTTTAGAACAATTGCTGACTTTCATACTTCCCTATTCCTCAAGTAGTATTAGAAAATAATTAGCAACAACAGGAATTCTGTAATTATTTTTTGCAGTCAGATCTTCTCAGTGGATGGGCCACTGCATGGGAGTAAGTCAGCTACTTTCTAAAGCTGTGTGACTCTTTCAGGCAAGCGAGGGACCGTTTAGTAAATTAGTCCTTGGAATGGTACCCACGGAAGTTGTTGGCTAGGGTGAAATGTACCAAAATTTCTCCCAGGTGACCTAAAAGAGCTAATGAATGTTTAAAAGAGTCTTAGAGAATTTTCTAAGTGATAAACAAAAAAGGCTCCCCAAATATCAGTTCTACAGTATGTATTATGTAGAGGTAAGAGGCAGGCAGAGTTCTTGGTCACACAAGGGGACTTCTGATGCTGGGGCATTGCTGCAACAATGATGAACCTAATGATGGGGTTCTGAGAAGTACGTCCTCCCACAGAGCTCAGTCAGAAATAATTGGAATCACCAATGTGGTCAGCCAAATGGAGACCTTGTCCACAAAAGCCTCACTGGAGTCCTGGTAGGGTGGGGTAGATACCAGTAGAGGGATTGTCTTTTAAGAACATAATCTCTATAACACATTATTTGGAGAACTAAGGGAAAGATTACAATTTCTAGGTTGGTGCAAAGGTAATTAGCAAGCTATGGCAATCATCTTTCTCAACTCCTCTGTTTATTGTAGAAATTAAGTGTCTGATATTAGTATTAGATAAATTGGGCAAGAGATTGCTAGATATCTACCCAATAGCCCCATCTCCTTTGTTTGTTTGTTTGTTTTTAACACATGGAACCCTGATTTTATTAGAGAAGCATCATGCTTAGATAAAATAGGCTAGATTTCACAGACGGCCCAGAAGATGGGAAGGATATATGACTAAGTTTTAGCAGTAGATACAAGGAGAGGTTATTAAGTGGGTCTTCTGGTAAAGTTATATTTAAAAAAGGGGCAATGGATCACCTGGTATGCTCTCTTTATTCCTTGTCTTTTTCTTTCTTCTTACCTAGAATGAGGACATGGTGGCTGGAGTTCCAGTAGCCACTTTGTGAACATGAGGCAGCCTTAAAGAAGGAAGCCTCAAGCCAAAGATGGCAGAAAAGAGAGATAGAAGGTCCACGATGAGGTTTCAGACCCACCATTCCACACCTAATTTGTTTAAGCCTTATTTTTCAGGTCTCTGCTACTCATAGTTGAACACATTTTCTAACTGATACAATATGCAAAGCTGGAATCTCACATCTTCTACTCTTAAATAGAAGTTATTCTGTTCACACAGCAGGAACATCAATGGGGAATAAGATTCTAAAACCCAGCCAGCCCATCCATATGGATGGGCACCATATGGTCTTCCCTTGTTGCCAGGGTCAGTCTAGCTAACAGATACGGGAAAGGATGGAAGTATAAAGTCAATAATGACATCCAGAATGCATGAAATGGAGACAACCTGAATTACCTTGAGATACTACAGTGGTATTGATTCTGAAGTATTAAAAAGAAAAATACTTTAGAATGCATACCAACAATATTTTATGAAGTCTATAGAGCAATTCTCTTGCCTTTTTAAAACCAGCATACAGGTCAGCTACCTTTATTATTCTTTATCTGCATTATCCACCAAATCCACTGTATAGTAGATTGCTTTGGTCAAATTAGGTCCATTTTTATCCTTAATATATGTTGGTTTTGCATGTACGTACTCAGAGATGTGTGAGAGCTGAGTACATTGTTTCTCTGTTTCCTAGCCCCCAGCATAATATAAACCTTCTCTGCAAAGCATACCTCTGGTCATTTACTCTCATATTCTGCTTCCAGAAGCCTCCACACTGCATAATAACGTCCTTCATTTATTGGATATACAAGGCATCACACTCTGTGAGTTAGGTTTGATAACCTCATTTCACAGATGAGGAGATTAAATATGCCATACATCCCACTGGTAAAGAAGATAAGTCAGCCGACATCAGTTCCTTCTGTCCAAATGGGCTAAGAGAGCTGCTCAGCTCTTATATTCTTTACTATTAGCATCTCAATCCTGCTGACTCCTTTGACCTTTGAGGGGAAATCCTTCTTACAAAATGTGAGCAATCCTATTCCAACCAGATTGGTTTTCTGGGAAAACCACTGTTCCTTGTCATTCATATATATATCTCCAGTGTCATTGAAGGGAATTCTGAGATTGGGTCCGCTTTGGCTAGGCCTGTACTATAGGATGGTAAAATATGATACAGAAAATGAAAACATCTGCTGACCAGTCTGTCCTTCTCTCTTTTCTGGCCATTCATAAATTCCTGACAATGAAGCAGTTGATCACATTGTCAAATAGTTCTTTAAATTTGGTCTTAAAGATGATAGAGAAAGAGGAAATCTTCAGCATCATGGTTGAATCAGCTGTGTAATAGTCATTACTGATTTATTAGTCATTTTTGGTCTAGAGGGAATAATTTCATAGTTTTGAATATATGTCGTGACCAAAGCACTAACTCTAGGTAATATTTACCATAATAATCTAATGTAAACATCTGGAAGAGTCTGACTGAGAACTTCTTTGTAGTGTATTCCATAGAACATCAGTCCCACTTGTCCTCCACAGGGAAAAAAAAAGTATTCAGTGTAAAATAAGTTTGGTAAGTGCTACAGGCTATATTTCTCTCCTGGAGATTCTTGATGTACACTGATCTTTTAATAGCTTTGAGAACATTTCAATAAATAAACTGATTTTATTTTATTTAATTCAGTGTTTTCCAAACTCCTTGGATTACAAACATCTATGCATCATATACCCATCACCTGAATCCATCAGAACTACCAATTTATGGCATGTACTCTAGGAAAAGCTGGTGTGGCTGATGTTAAATTTCTTAGAAGAATGAACAGAATTGCTTTATTAGCAGAATGGTCTTCATGGTGAGCTACACATTTGAACTTATTTTAATTCCTGATCTTTATTGTGATTATAGTGCTTGAAGTTTCTCTATATTCTTCTGAATCTGAACCTTAAGAAGCCCTCTTAGGCTCGTGTTAATTTCGTTTTGGGTTTGACATAAAGTCATAAAAGAGAGAGGGTCTCAGTGGTCACCAAATTTACAAAGCTACTTGTGGCAAAGCATTGCTGACATTTAAACAAACCAGGGATATGGCTTCATGTAGCTTCTAATTTGTGACCTAGCTCTAATCATCCTCTCAAGAAACTCCTGCAGGGCACCTGGGTGACTCAGTCGGCTCAGTATCAGACTCATTTCAGCTCAGGTCATGATCTCAGTGTTGTGAGATGGAGCCCCCCCCCCGCCCCGCCAACCCCTCCGGTGTTGGGCTCTGTGCTGGGCTCTGTGCTGGTGCCTGCTTAGGACTCTCCCTCTCTCCTTCTCTCCTTACCCCTCCCTCCCCTAAAAGAAAAAAAAGAGAGAAACTGCTGTGATAAAATTTACCTTCCTGAATAAAAATAAAAAGAGTGTCTCAAATACTGCCAATTTGTTGTACAATTTGGTTTTTAAAAAATATTGTCCACAACACTAAAACATTTTTAAGACTTAAAATGAATACTCTTAGCTTTCTAAAACCTCTTGAGATTTTTGAAGTATAAATTATAAGGGCACCTGAGGTGGAAATTGATGTTGGCAGTGTTAAATTGTCAAAATTATTTTAAATATCACTTTTTAAAACATCTGTCTCTTAAGCATATTCTCCATCCTATATGCAAAATGAAATTGAAATGCAAGCTTTTCTCACTGAAATGCTCTTAGGAGACTTCTCTGGAAAATTTCTTTTCATAAATGATCATGTCCTTTAAAGTTCTCTCTTACAGAAATAAATATAGTTCTCTGTTGCAGTGGACATTCTATTCTCATTCCTTGTTGAAAATACAGACCTTGATTTTTATAACCTTGAACCCATATTTGTTTTTCAGATGAGAATAACTTTTTCATTCTTTGTCATACTGTCTAGTTGTTCCAAGTCAATGAGTAACTTATCTGGAATTTTTTTTCTTAAGTGGGAGTTGCCTTTTCTCTTCATTGAGGAGACAGGACCACTATTGCCTTGGAAAACAAATAGTATATTGAAGTGATTCTTTACTAATTTTTTTTCTTTACTCATTTTTATGAGGAATATTAGCATGGTCATTGTGGTAAATCCTATGACCGTGTACCATATGTTTTGGTGCCCCTCCTGTGGTGTCTCTTCCTGTAGGAGGATTATACATTTTCTTTCCTGTTGATGTAGGCTTGCTCTGGCCAATAAAACAAGAGTGGAGGTGATGTGTGGCACTTCCAACAGAAGCTTACAGAGCCATCTCATGGTTTATTGTATCTTTATTTCTCCCTGCTATAGAGAACTGTGCTGTCCCAGACAGAGGTTTTTTTTGTCATTCTAGGTCCTAAAGGGAAGTCGATGTGGGGGCAGATCCATGGCCAAGCAACAATGGGTGTGTAGTCCAAGAGAAAAATAAGCCTTTGTTTTTCTTGAGATTTTGGAAATGTTATTGCTCATAACCCATTATATTTTGACTAATGCAAACAGCTTTTTCATTGGATTCTTTCCAAATTTCTTTTTAAAAAATTTGATATAAGAGCAGAGAATTCAGCCAAACCGTCATTTATCACCTAATCAATATTAAACAATTAGAAGGCATTGTCAATGAGTTGATACAAAGCTAAATTTCAACATCAACAACATAAACTGTAGAATCATTTGCCACAGTAATACAGCTAATAACTGCTATTTAGTTTTAAGTAATGAAGCAAATAAAAATATAGACCACACTGCTATGCTGCTGTTTAATGGACCAATTACAATGATTCTGGAATGTGAGGTTGATATTTAATCTAAACATTTTCTATTCAGACCTTAATAGCTATCTTTGTGAGTTGCAATTCAGTCTATCAAAGGAACCAAATAAAAAAAGCAGATTGTTTTTAGCAACTTGTGTTTGAGTAAAAATGATTCTTTGAGGCAACAATGGTTAGTTAGTGCAATAAATACCCAGAATACCAGATGCACATTTTTTTTCCTCAGTGAGAGGAGAATCTGCAGTTGACCTTCCAAGTTAGTTCCTTGGGGATAGGGCAACAATGATACCAATAATTATTAATTCATAAATTATAATTAACATTTACTATTTAAGGATTCCCCCCATTTCCCCCAATGCAGGAGATATAAAAGGGGTATTTGAGAGAATTATTTTAGGTGACTATAAGAGATACTACTTTTTTTTTAAAGATTTTATTTATTTATTTGACAGAAAGAGAGAGCAAGCACAAGCAAGGTACACTTCAGAGGGAGAGGGAAGAGCAGGCTCCCTGCTGAGTGGGGAGCCCCATGTGGGGCTCAATCCCAGGATTCTCTGATCATGACCTGATCCAAAGGCAGAAGCTTAACTGACTGAGCTACCCAGGTGCCCTGAGGTGCTATTCTGATGGAGGATTTCAGAGTTTGGGTCACTCTCAGAAACAAATATTAATCTTGGAGACTAGTACAATTAATTCTGTGTGAACTGGCTCACAAATAGGTAAAGAGGAAACAGATTATCTTTCTTCGGTTCTGGACCAAAGCCATTGTCTTTCAAGTTCTAGAAAAACACTAATATCTTGTAATGGGAGTAAGGAAATATTTAACACAATAAAACAAAACAAACAAACAAAAGAAATACTTAAAAAATACCTTTAAACTAGTTTATATTAATCACATGAGAAGGATATAATCTTATTGTTAGAAGCTTTAGGAAAAAGAAATTTTAACTACATTTCCTCCACTCATAACCCATACACAACTATGGCATAATCTTTTCTCCTTTAAGCTAGGTGGTTTATTTCCCCTCTATCATTTGCCTGAAAAAAAGCAAGAATCTTAGAATGTTTGAATTTTTCTTTGAACTCACCCCATCTTTCATGTTATCTTTCTCATATGTTAGCCTACTCTCTTTTTAGGCAACCCTTATGATTATTATTTTACAAAGTCTGTGTTTAGATTTGCAAATGAGAACCAAATTCTTTTTTTTCACCATTGTTTCTTGCATTCCACTCCATATTTGCTCTTTTGCTGTTTTGCTCAAGTTTAGCGTTTAGTGGTTCTTTTAGTAGAGAGGGAGGGTCTGTGAGTAGCAAAATCCTTTATTCTTTGCATGTCTAAATGTCTTAATTTTACTCTCATTCTTTCCTATGTTAGTTTCACTGGGTAGAGAATTCTAGGTTGACAGTTCTTTTACTCAGAACATTGACTATATTTTTCCTTTGTTTTCTGGAATCTGTTTCTTCTGATGACAACCCTAGTGTCAGTCTGATTGTTGATTTGCATATAGGCCTTTTTCCCGGGTAGCTTTAGACATCACCTCTCTTTTTGATTCTTTCAAGTTTCACTATGATGCATAATTTTAAAAAACATCATGCTAAGAACTCACTATGTCCTTTAAAATCTGATAATTTGGGGCACCTGGGTGGCTCAGTGGAGCCTGATTCTCCCTCTCCCTCTGCCCCTCCCCCCCACTTGTGTGCTCTCTCTCTCTCTCTCTCTCCCTCTGTCAAATAAATAAATAAATAAATAACGTCTTAAAAAATAAAATCTCATAAGTCATGTTTTTTTATTCATTTCTGGAAACATCTTTACCATGATCTTTTTGAATATTGCTTCTTTCCAATTAACTTTTTCCTTTTCTGGCAACCCTATTTATATGTGTATTAAAGCTTCTCCTTTTGTTGTTTGTATTTTATAAGTATGTTTTTCTTCATATTCTGGGTGATTGCCTTAGTGTTTTACCTTCCAGCTCATAAATTTCTTTGTGAATTAGGACCACTGCTTATGACATCAGTGGATTATTTCAAGGACTATGGTTTTTATTTCTAGAAATTTTTTTCTTTCTTAAGTCTACCTGTTTTTTTTTTTTCATAACATCTTGGTCTTTTTTTTTTTTTTAAAGATTTTATTTATTTATTTGACAGAGAGAGAGAGAGATCACAAGTAGGCTGAGAGGCAGGCAGAGAGAGAGAGGAGGAGGCAGGCTCCCTGCTGAGCATGGAGCCCGATGTGGGCCTCGATCCCAGGACCCTGAGATCATGACCTGAGCCGAAGACAGAGGCTTTAACCCACTGAGCCACCCAGGCGCCCCATAGCATCTTGGTCTTAGTAATACTTTTCTTCCTTTTACCTTGTAAAACATTGCTAACATATTTATTTTAAAGATCTCACTTTTAAAAAAGAGTTTATTTATTTATTTGAGAGAGAGTACACACACATGAGAGAGAGATAGAGAGAGATAGAGAGAGAGAGCACCCAAGCAGGGGGAGCGGCAGAGGGAGATGGAGAAGCAGGCTCCCCGCTAAGCAGGGAGTCAGGCTTGATCCCAGGACCCTGGGATCACGACCTGAGCTGAAGGCAGATGTCCAACCAACCGAGCCACTAGGAACCCCTACTGATCTCAGTTTTGATTGCTCTATTATCTCAATTCTGTAAATCTCCCCATTTATTGTGTTTGCTTTCTCTCTCAGGGCTATGGGTTTCCAGTTTTACAATTCTGTATTATGAGCTCACCTTCAGTTAAATTTGTTTCCTAAGGGAGCCTTACTTGTACTTTGAGTTGAGGAGACACCTCTATGGGGTACTTTCACCCAGGTCTTTGTTAGGGCTCTGTTTTTCAGTGCTTCTGGACTAATTTATATGTGTTTTTTGGCTACAAATTTTTGTATCACTTAAATAATGTCTAAATTCAGGTCTGACACCCAATACTTTTCTGTCAGAAAACATGGCATTAAGCCATAGAGTTGCTATTAAGAGTGTTTGGTGCCCAAGAAACAATAGGTATTGGTGAGGATGTGGAGAAAGGGGAACCCTCTTGCACTGTTGGTGGAAGTGCAGACTGAAATAGCCACTTTGGAAAACAGTGTGGAGGTTCCTCAAAAAGTTAAGAATAGAACTACCCTACAATCCAGCAATTGTACTTGGTATTTACCCAAATAATACAAAAATGTGAATTCAAAAGGATACATGTGCCTTATGTTTATAGCAGCATTATCTACAATAGCCACATTATGGAAACAGCCCAGATGTCTATCAACTGATGAATGGATAAAGAAGTTGTGGTATATATACCCAATGGAATATGACCGAGAAAAAGAATTAAATTTTGCCATTTGCAATGACATGGATAGAGCTAGAAAGTATTATGCTGAGTAGTATAGATCAGCCAGTAAAAGACAAATATCATATGATTTCACTCATAACTGGAATTTAAAACAAATGAGCAAAGGGGAAAAGAGAAAGGCAAACCAAGAAAGACTCTTAATATAGAGAAGAAACTAATGGTTACCAGAAAGGATGTGGGTGGGGAGATGGGTTAAATAGGTGATGGGGATTAAGGAGTACACTTGTGATGAGCACTAGGTGTTGTATGGAAGTGTCGAATCATTATATTCTACACCTAAAACTAATATAACACTGTATGTTAACTAACTGGAGTTTAAATAAAAACTTTAAAAAAAGGTGAGCAATTAAAAAAGAAAGGAGTGTTTGGTGCCAAAATGAGCTTCAAAATTTCTGTTTGGAAGGTGGTAGAGCCTGTTAAGGAAACTATATTAAAGTTGCATTTGCAACTTACATAGCAAACACAATGCTTTTACTAGATTTGCATGTTATTTGGAATAGTTTGGGGGTAGGCTGATGGAAATCTGGTATGGCCTTTACATTATACTAAATGTAAGAATGGTGGTTTTACTTATAATATGTGTTTATTTGGAGTAGATTGAAAAGTGCTGACAGAGATAATGGTTGGGTGAAAATAATCTTAAGCCTCTCCTTGTCGTTGCAACTAGATATCCAGTCTGAAATAATATAAAGACACCTATCAACACTTGGAGAGGTGATGGGAGGGAACTCTTGATAAACAGATCTTCTAAAGCTTATGCATCTGGATTAAAATTTAAAAGTGTTGGGGTGCCTGTGTGGCTCAGTGGGTTGAAGCCTCTGCCTTCGGCTCAGGTCATGATCTCAGGGTCCTGGGATCGAGCCCTGCGTCAGGCTCCCTGCTCAGTGGGGAGCCTGCTTCCCCCTGTCTCTCTGCCTGCCTCTCTGCCTACTTGTGATCTCTCTCTGTCAAATAGATAAATAAATCTAAAAAAAAGTGTTAAGTAATGTTTAGGTTTATTGTAAATTATAACACAGTTGACATATTTAAGTGTAAGGTGTCAGATTGCTTAAGATTGCAGAAAATAAGCAAATCAATCAAAATATTTATCTCCTAATTTAGTTTGATATGACCCTGAATTATAGCCTCATGTACAACCAAGAGGAAGACATTTAAATTGAAAACTAAAGAAGATTTTTATCAACTTGAACTGAAAGAGCTCTCGTTATAGTTTTTCGCTGACCAGTGGTATGTCTAACTGCAAACCTTAGGGAGTCCAGCTGAAATAATTTAAGAGGAGAATGCTGCTATTCCTGTGGCAGTGTTTGGAGAGTGTCAAAACAATACTAAGTCCAGGGGGACTTTGTCTTGATGTATGGCCTGAAAGTCAGTAAGATTAAAATAAAGAAATATGGGACCTCCATATTGATGGTTTGTGAATTAGCTTTAGAAGAAACCAAGTAGCCTGGCTTGAGTTTAGGAAAGGGAAGGCACCGCAGTTGGTGCCACATCTGCCCAAGTTTTTGAAAGTAAGGAATTCTTCCTAAGGTTGTGTGAAGTAAACTCCACTGCTAACCTGATCAAAGTGCGTGGGTGGAAGATTGAGTACTAGTGATGTGTAATACTCAGTACTCAGTACTCTCAAGGGCTAGTGGCAGGAGCATTGATAAGAGCTCCTTCCTTCCTTCCTTCTTTCCTTCCTTCCTTCCTTCCTTCCTTCCTTCCTTCCTTCCTTCCTTCCTTCCTTCCTCCCTTCTTTCATTAAAATGGATATATTATTAGAACAGGGATGGGGAGTGGAGACAGTACGTCATTGTCGTTATGTCATGTGCAAGGTCATTGGAGGTAGATAATAGCTTGGTTTCCAGGGCTGCCCTGTCAGTTCCTAGGGATAAGTGATGATAACAAGTTGCTTAACATCTCTATGCATCATTTTCTTCATCTGTAAGATGGCAAAGTTTGAGTTGGTATAGGAAGAGATAGTCTTTACCAAGGTGCTGTGCTGCCCCTTTGGAGTCGATGGTGCTATAGGAAATTGTTGCTGAAAAATAGGGATTTTAAATTATATGAGGTTCTTAGGAATGCCTCTCTCACATATAACTGAAATCCTTTCTATGCTTATGTGAATTTTTCTGGGGAGGGGGGCAGAAGCCATAGCTTCCTTTGTATTTTTAAAATTATTCAAAATCCCCTAAAGGTAAATAACCACTACCCTAAAATTTCTACAAGGGGACAGGACAGTCCTGACTTGTGTACTATACCATGGAGTACAAAATATGTTGAAGATGTGGTTTTCAATTTAATAAGATGAGTGTTGGAGCACATTGGAATATTGGAGCAAATATCAGAGCTGATTGGGGGGAGAGGTATGTCCCACAGCAATCAGAGAGTTCTTCCTAAAGGATTTAGGAACACACACCCATAAAGACTTCTATAGGGACCATGTGTGAATTAACCTTTAGGAACTTCCTAATTTGTAGGGAGGATTTGATTATAGTGGTGGTGCCCCTAATTCTGTGGGTATTTAGGTATTAAACCAGGGAGAGAACTACTGGCTTTTTTTCCCCCCCCTGGTGATACAGGTCTGTGAATCATCAGTCTTACACATTTCACAGCACTCACCATAGCACAAACCCTCTCCAGTATCCATAACCCATCCACCCTATCCCTACCCTCCCACCCCCCCAGTAACCTTCAGTTTGTTTCGTGAGATTAAGAATCTTTTATGGTTTGTCTCCTTCCCGATCCCATCTTGTTTCATTTTTTCCCTCCCTATCCCCCATACCCCCCGCCCTGCCTCTCAAATTGCTCATATCAGAGAGATCATATGATAATTGTCTTTCTCTGATTGACTTATTTTGCTTAGCGTAATACCCTCTAGAGAACTACTGGCTTTTAGTTTCTACTTTAATTTTACGGTAACTTCACGCCCATGTTCGAGATATTTAATTATTTACTCCTATGTGTCCTCAGCTGGAGCATCTGATTCTCAATGACTTCTTAGTTTTGTAGTCTTACAAAGACTTGTAGTTTAATCAGCAAATGAGATGGTTATGTAGGTTAATCATAGTGCCTTAGAATTTGCTATTTGATTGTTCTTTGAGAAACTCAGAATTAGCGAGGGACACCTTCTAGGTAATGCCAACATTTTCCACTCAAACTGGAAATGTCAGCTGGGATTTAGAGATTACTTAGAAAAAGGTGGTAAAGTATACTGGATCCTTTGGCTGGACCAGAGGAATCCTAATGCAGTACAAACATGTGTTCAAGGTGGCCGAATTGTGGTCCTAGTCAAGGTTGTTTTATCCTAGCCAGGTATGTTGTTTTCTACTTCCTGGCAGAGACTCTGTAAAATTGTCTGAATTGGCCCCTCATATTCCTCTGCTCAATGCTTCCCTATCTCTTGACCTCTTCTTTTGCATATAATGTGATGTTTTATTTCTTGGGATGGCTCTTCCTGTTTATCTCCAAATTCTACTACCTACTTTTAAAGTCTCCCCTTAGAAAGCCTTCATTGACCAATCCAGTCTCCAGTGGTTCTCCCTTTTCATCATATGTATAATACTTCATTTGTTTCTTCCTGTCTTCTTCAAATTATAAGAACTCAAGGATGGGATGGTGGCAGAGACTGGCTAACCATTTACCAAATCCATTCCCTTCCTCTTGGGCATGTAACTAGACCATATTCTCAGCTTGCCTTGCCTTGTAGTTAGATGTGGGCTGAGTTCTAGCCAAAGGAATATAGGCAGAAGGGATGAATGCTACATCTGGTTTGACTTATTAGAACATTCTGCCCATGGTCTTCCATGCTCTTTCCCTGTTTACTGGCTGAATGCAGAGGATTATGAGATTCTAGGAGAGGATGGATGTGTAATATGGAAGAAGCCTAGGTTTCTAAAGCATTATATAGAAGTATTCCACTAACCAGAAAGAACCACATTATACTGTTAGATGGTAAGCAACCAACTTACCATGTAACTTACTAAGTTATCCTATCCACTTGGATTTTGGGACTTACCTGTTGCAGCAGCTAGTATTACCCTAACACATCATATATTTCTTTGTTTCCTTCATAGTACCTGGAATAATGTAGAGAGAGGCTCAATTTCTGGCTGCCTCACACACACACACACAAAAGGTAGTTTACTGACCATCACCTTCCACAACAAGGAAAGGAAGGGTGCTCTCTCTGCTCAAGTCTAGAGTGTAGGAAGTAAGAAGGGAGGTGTTAGCAGTGGATGGTCCAGTCTGAATGTACACAGGATGGGTAAAACACATAGATTTGGTCTTCTTCCTTGATCAATGACATCAAATAAACAAACAGTATTGTTATTGATTATTATATTAAGTAAATATCAGGAAAGGTATTAGTATTGATTATTACATTAGATAAATGTGCAGAGTGGTGGCATTATTGATTTTTATATTCAACTAATATGGGGATGGACAAAACTCATACTCCAGCCAGGCTATCATAAAATGACTTACAGTTTTGAATACAGTTCTGGGACAGGGAGTTATTTTATGATGAATGTTTTAGAAAATCTGAGAACTTTCCTGATCAAATTTCCATTAAAAATAAAAGCAGTTAGGGACACATATGTATCTGACTATAAACCAAGCATAGAGATGGCAGTATTGTTGTCAGCAACAAAGACCCATGGGATCTATCAAATACCAAATGTTGAACAGAGCCCCTTTAAGATGTGGGACCAATTAAAGAAATCAAGCTGAGAGACGGAATGCAATTGCAAAGGGCAGGAACATTTTAATTGTGTGCAAAATGTAAGCAAGGTTATCTATAATTGGAGGCCCACAGTTTTGTACTTCTTAGGTTGAGAAACAGTAGCTAGGTATGGTGGGGGAAGAAATCCCTTATCTATTCATGCTGTGGGTAAAGGGGAAACATCAGAAGGTATTATTCAGTATTTGACTGTGGGACAGGATGACATGGTTGCTGTTTAAACTTGTCTTTTTGAAAATTCAAGAAAGTAAAATTATTGATGGTAACCAATATATTCTTCAATGTTAGATTAAAAGGACCTATAGAAAAACTGAGGGAAAGCCAGGGAAAGGGGGAAAAGTATTTGGGGGAAGGCACTGGGAATCCCAATGCACAGGTAGAGAAGAATCTGAGGAATGTGTTCTGCAGGGAGGGAGACACAGGAGAAAGACAGTTTACATGTGTAATGTTGGCAAGAGTTAGAGACACCACTGAGGCTTAAATATTAACAACTAGTAGGGTGGGTATCATATTATGTTATGATTTAGGGGGAAGTGGTTCCTTTCTTCCACAAGGTTGTGAGTTCTTTGATCCAGGACAATGTCTATTTAGCCTTGGGTCCTGTAGTAGACATTTGTGGGTTTTGCCTGCACAGCTTTTGCTCACCTTGTTTCCTGGAATTGTAATCTATATCCTGGAGCATCATCATCTCTCCAGCTCCGTCCACTTGGTTCAGATAGGTTGACTGGATCCCTGAGTTCACAGGATAGGGTGTGACTTGGGCCTGATCAGCTGGAATGATAGTTCCTCTGGTCTGAGTGATTGCTCTAGGAGCACAAGTGTGACTAAAGCTGTTTCATCAATTTTAGGACATTTGTTGGAACTCCTGAGGAGGAAGAAACTTTTTTTATTTTCTTTTGGACTTGAAGTTGGGAGGATATAAGTCACATGAAGCTTCCTTCCACAGACTGAAGACAATAAACAAAAAGTAGAGTTGGGATCTGGGGTCAGAGAGGGAGAGTGAGAGCGAGAGTGAGAGAGAGAGAGAGAGAGATGGGAGGGTGAAGAAGGGAGGGAGAGAAAAGAGAGGAAAGAGATAGAGAGATAGACTTAGGTTTATTATATGAGCACTTGGAATCGCCCATACTTGAAGCCAAACTCCTGGACTTTTCAGTTATGCAAATCGAAAAATCTCTTCTGTTTGTCATTTTGAGCTTTTTGAGTTGACTTTCTGTTCCTCCTAACTGAAAGCACCCTAACTAATGTAGATCCCCTATACACAAGCATAGTTCTAGAATATGATGCTTATTCAACATTTGTTGGCTGATTGAGTACATGAATATATGAATAAATTTCACCTGCCAAGATCCATGCTAATTGATGGTTGATCCAGGATGAAAAGCCACATTGGTTGGCACCTAACTTATGACTGGAGCCATGACCCTACCCAATCTCTCCTTTCCTGTCCCATAGCACCATGTGCATATTGCTATCATAGTACTTACTGCATTATATTTAAATTGTTTGCCCATCTTTGCCACTAGACTGAGCTTTTTGAGGATAGAAATGCATGTTTTTACCTCTGAATTTCTGGGCCCTACTGAAAGGAGGTTCAGTGAAAGGCGGATGGATTGCTTTCCTGTCGGGCTGGAGTGAACCAGCCTCAGGTCTCATTTCTAGCTGAGGCCTCTGCACTTGCTGTTGCCTTGACTAGAGTACTCTATCCCCAACCACATTCGATTGATTCTTGTCATTCAGGTCTCAGCTCAGGTCTTTGGTGACTACCCCCTTCTAATGTTACTCCATCAGTATCTTCACATTGTCATATGGAATTTTCTTCATAGTTCTTCCTGCTTAGAAATTTTCTAGTGTATTCATGTGTTTGTTGTCCCTCTTCCATGACAGTAGGGGTCTTACCTGACTTGTTCATTGCTATACCTCCAGCACACAGAATAGTGCCAGAACAGTACAGAGGAAGCACTCAATAAATATTTGTGGGATGGACAAACGAGGTACCTATCCTTAGAAACAGAGATGACTCTGAATCAGAGTAAAGTAAAAGAGAAGCTCAAGAACATACTGAAAACCTTTCTGTAACTAATCTTGCTTCAAATGCAAGAACACTGCCAAAAGGTTAAGCTGACAACATGTTATAAGCAATATCTAAGGTCTTCTGGCTCTGAAATTCTTGATTATGTTATTGCCTATTTTATATATTTCTCTCAGTAATACTTGGAAGAATAATATTTAGGAGAAAAATAAAATTTTTTGGCCACTCACATAAAGCCCTTTACCACCCCAGCAAATCCTCTGCTTGGGCTGTGGGCAATCCAACCCAAATGAGAAGCAGGTGGTGAATTAATAGTGTGATTTGCATTTTTGAGGGGGTGAATGTGCAGAGTTTTGCTTATACTGATTGAGAGTTCTTTGTATTCAAATTTGCTTATGTTTAAAGAAATAAAAGCTGAGATATTGGCCCACTTTTGTCATGGTTGTCATATAATCCACTGTAAAAATCACAATATAATTTCATTTTTCCCTTGGTTTAATGCCACTAAAGAAACCAGCTCTAAGTCTGAGGAAACAAATCTACTTTTTAAGCGTACCTGCATGCAAATGGGTTATGGAGGTGGCTTATCCTTTTACATAATAAATTAGAGAGTTCTCTTTTTCAGTGCAATAGATGTATAGATTAATATACCAAGACGAGGCATATGGATACGTGGAATCAATGGAAGCCTGGTTAGAGATGACAAAGAGCTTCATGCTCCAGTGCTTTGCAGCCTAATTCAATAAAAAAAAATGAAAGGCAAATGCTTGAGGAGCTGAAGAGAGGATCTTTATGAAAATATTAAAACTTCTGTACAAAGAAAGCCACATATTCTCCTTTGAGTTTGCTCCTAACATCGCAATATAATGAATGAGCCTCTTCTGGGGGGAAGGAGCTTTGTGATTTTTTAATAAAGCAACCAAAAGGAACCATTTTGAGTGTAGAAACCTACTCTTTGGTCTTTAACTGAAAAGTTAAACATACTGAAATAAAACTAGATTTTTCCCCCATCAATTTGCAAAACTAAAGTATAACCCAAACTGAAATGGCAACAGCATGAAAAGCTATTTACGTGTCTGCAACCGTCTCTGATTCTATCAATTTGTTTTCCAGTCTTTGTTGTGATTCTGTTCCTCATGGATCTCCAGAGAGTTTCGGGTTTGAGGAGAGAATATCAATAGCCTGCATGTCCTCTAGGATGTTTCCCTGCCACCATCACAATGTTTCTGTGGATCAGATCTTCTATTTCTTTTAATGACTGCAGTAGAACTACAAAAATTATTCATTTTGGTGAACACGAAAATCAACAAAGCAATAATGTCTAGGTAAGGGTATAATTTTGCTCCCTTTTTGTGCAGTAAACTCAAAGGCAAAAAGTAAGAATCAATTGGTGGCTTTTCAGGTTTTTCATAAATCTGTAATTTTATCATATGCATTTAAAAAATGAAGCAAAGAGCTGAGTAAATTCAAGTGAACTTGTAAAGTAGATGTGGCCCACTACAGTGAAATAAATAGTGGATTTTCTAACTGGGTCTGGATGGTCTGGTTTCTGATTGGAGTCCCATGAGGAGATGGATGGATCACCTCTGATAAAGTCCCTAATTCCTCTGAGCTCTATATTTCATTTCCATGAAATGGGAATAGCAATATTTGCTTTTCTCACCTCATGGGACTGATGAAATATAAAATGAGATATATGCATGTGTTTAGAAAATATTAGAATGCTGTATGAATATAATGCATTTACAACTTACTAGATGAGATATAGTTTTCTTTAATAGTCATACCATTCCTTTCCTTAAGAACTCATTTTATGTTCTAAAATATTTGCATGTAAATGTGTATGAATATTTATATTTTTCTGATTTTCCCCCTCTCTCTACCTTCCCAATTCTTATAGCCCTCCTGGTTAACTCCTACTGATCTTTGTGTGTGTGTGTGTGTATTTAAAGATTTTAATTATTTATTTGTCAGAGAGAGAGAGACAGAGAGAGAGAGCCCTCAAGCAGGGGGAATGGCAGGCAGAGGGAGAAGCAGGCTCGATCCCAGGACCCTAGGGTCATGACCTGAGCCAAAGGCAGATGCTTGACTTACTGAGCCACTCAGGCATCCCTCCTACTGATCTTTGAAAATTCATTTCAGTGTTACTTCTTTCAAGAAACTTTTCCCCATCCCAGAAGTCTGCGTTGGTGCCCCACTGCTGTGCTTTTAAAAATCCTTTAGTTTATCTTGCACCGTATATTCCACATATTTTTATGATTGCTTTCCTTTTTCTTTTTTTAATTTACTACATTATTTTATTTTATTTTTTCTTTTGTCTTTAAAAAATATTATGTTCTGTTAGTCACCATATAGTACATCATTAGCTTTTGATGTAGTGTTCCATGATTCATTGTTTGCATATAACACCCAGTGCTCCATGCAATACATGCCCTCCTTAATACCCATCACCAGGCTCACCCATCCTCCTACCCCCTCCCCTCTGAAACCCTCAGTTTGTTTCTGGGAGTCCATAGTCTCTCATAGTTTGCCTCCCCCTCTGGTTCCCCCCCCCCTTCATTTTTCCCTTCCTTCTCTAATGTCCTCCATGCGATTCCTCATGTTCCACATATAAGTGAAACCATATGATAATTGTCTTTCTCTGCTTGACTTATTGTACTTAGCATAATCCCCTCCAGTTCCATCCATGTTGATGCAAATGGTGGGTATTCATCCTTTCTGATGGCTTAGTAATATTCCATTGTATATATGGACCACATCTTCTTTATCCATTCATCTGTTGAAGGGCATCTCAGCTCCTTCCATAGTTTGGATATTGTGGACATTGCTGCTATTAACTTTAGGGTGTATATGGACCTTCTTTTCCCTACATCTGTATCTTTGGGGTAAATACCCAGTAGTGCAGCTGGTGTGTCATAGGGTAGCTCTATTTTTAATTTTTTGAGGAACCTCCACACTGTTTTCCAAAGTGGCTGCACCAACTTGCATTGCCACTAACAGTGTAAGAGGGTTTCCCTTTTTCTGCAACCTCTCCAGCATTTGTTGTTTCTTGCCTTATCAATTTTTGCCATTCTAACTAGTGTAAGGTGGTATCTCAATGTGGTTTTGATTTGAATTTCCCTGATGGCTAATGATGTTGAACATTTTTCATGTGTTTGTTAGCCATTTGTATGTCTTCTTTGGAGAAGTGTCTGTTCATGTCTTCTGCCCATTTTTTGACTTATTTGTTTTTTTGGGTGTTGAGTTTGAGAAGTTCTTTATAGATCTTGGATACCAGCCCTTTATCTGTAGTGTCATTTGCAAGAGAATGGTTAAGTTTCATACTTCTGCTCTTTGTATTGTTGACTGTTTCCTTTGCTGTGCAGAAGATTTTTATCTTGATGAAGTCCCAAAAGTTCATCTTTCCTTTTGTCTCTCTTGCCTTTGGAGATGTGTCTTGAAAAAAGTTTCCATGGCTGATGTTGAAGAGGTTATTGCCTATGTTTGCCTCTAGGATTTTGATGGATTCCTGTCTCACATTGAGGTCTCTCATCAATTTTGAATTTATCTTTGTGTATGGGTGTAAGAGAATGGTTAAGTTTCATACTTCTGTATATAGCTGTCCAATTTTTCCAGCACCATTTATTGAAGAAATTTTTTCCATTGGATATTTTTTCCTGCTTTGTTGAAGATTAGTTGACCATAGAGTTGAGGGTCCATATCTGGGCTCTCTATTCTGTTCCATTGATCTATGTGTCTGTTTTTGTGCCAGTACCATGCTGTTTTGGTGATCACAGCTTTGTAATATAGCTTGAAATCAGGCAACATGATGCCCCCAGCTTTGTTTTTCTTTTTCAACATTTCCTTGGTGATTCGGGGTCTTTTCTGGTTCCATACAAATTTTAGGATTGTTTGTTTCAGCACTTTGAAAAATGCCATTGGTATTTTGATCAGGATAGTGTTGAAAGTATAGATTGCTCTGAGTGGCATAGACATTTTAACAATGTTTATTCTTCTGATCCATGAACATGGAATGTTTTTCCATCTTTTTGTGTCTTCTTCAATTTCTTTCATAATTGTTCTGTAGTTTCTAGAGTATAGATCCTTACCTCCTTCATTAGGTTTATTCCAAGGTATTTTATGGCTTTTGGTGCTATTGTAAATGGAATCAATTCACTAATTTCTCTTTCTACAGTTACATTGTTAGTGTATAGGAAAGCAACTGATTTCTGTGCATTGACTTTTTATCCTGCCACATTACTGAATTGCTGTATGAGTTCTAGTAATTTGGGAGTAGAGTCTTTTGGGTTTACCACATAAAGTATCATGTCATCTGCAAAGAGAGAGAGTTTGACTTCTTCTTTGCAAATTTTAATACCTCTTATTCTTTTTGTTGTCTGATTGCTGTTGCTAGGACTTCTAGTACCATGTTGAACAATAGTGGCAAGAGTGAGCATCCTTGTCGTGATCCTGATCATAAAGGAAAAGCTCTCAGCTTTTCCCCATTAAGAATGGTATTCGCTGTGGGCTTTTCATAGATCGTTTTTATGAAATTGATGAATGTTCCCTCTATCCCTACACTCTGAAGAGTTTTAATCAGGAAAGGATGCTGTATTTTGTCAAATGCCTTTTCTGCATCAACTGAGAGGATCATATGGTTCTTGTCTCTTCTCTTATTAATGTCTTCTATCACATTGATTTGCAAATGTTGAACCACCTTGCATCCAAGGAATAAATCCCACCTGGTTGTGATGGATAATCCTTTTAATATACTGTTGGGTCCTATTAGCTAGGATCTTGTTGAGAATTTTGACATCCATATTCATCAGGGATATTGGTCTGTAATTCTCCTTTTTGATGGAGTCTTTCCTGGTTTTGGGATCAAAGTTATGCTGGCCTTATAGAATGAGTTTGGAAGTTTTCCTTTTGTTTCTATTTTTTGAAACAGCTTCAGGAGAATAAATATTATTTCTTCTTTGAATGTTTGGTAGAATTCCCCTGGGAGTCCATCAAGCCCTGGACTCTTGTTTTTTGAGAGGTTTTTGATCACTGCTTCAATTTTGTTACTGGTTATTGGTGTATTCAGATTGTCAATTTCTTCCTTTTTTTGCCTTGATAGTTTATAGGTTTCCAGGAAGGCATCCATTTCTCCCAGGTTACTTAATTTATTGGCTTATAGTTGTCGATAATAATTTCTAATAATTGTTTCTATTTCCTTGGTGTTAGTGATGATCTCTCCCCTTTCATTCATAATTTTCTTTTCTCTTGGATAAGTCTGGTCAATGGTTTATTGAGCTTATTAATTATTAATTATAATAATATATCAAAGAACAGCTTCTAGTATTGTTGATCTGCTCTACTATATTTCTGGTTTCTAATTCATTGATCTCTGCTCTAATCTTAATTATTTCTCTTCTCCTGCATGGCTTAGGCTTTATTTGTTCTTTCTCCAGTTCTTTAAAATGTAAAGTTAATTTGTATTTTGGGATTTCTCTATTTTTTTGGGTGAGGCTTGGATGGCTATGTGTTTCCCCCTTAGGATGGCCTTTCCAGTATCCCATAGGTTTTGGACCGATGTGTTTTCATTCTCATTGGGTTCCATGAATTGTTTAAATTCTTCTTTGATTTCCTGGTTGACCCAAACATTTTTAAGCAGGATGATCTTTAGCTTCTAAGTGTTTGAATTTCTTCCAAATTTTTTCTTGTGATTGAGTTCCAGTTTCAAAGCATTGTGGTCTGAGAATATGCAGGGAATAATCTCAATCTTTTGGTATTGGTCGAGACCTGATTTGTGAACCAGTATGTGGTCTGTTCTGGAGAACGTTCCACGTGTGTTTGAGAAGAATGAGTATTCTCTTGTTTTAGGGTGGAATGTTCTGTATGTATCGATGAGGTCCATCTGGTCCAGTGTTTCATTGTTGATTTTCCTCTTAGATGATCTATTACTGAGAGTGGAGTGTTGAGGTTTCCCACTATTAACATATTATTATTGATATGTCTTTATTTTGGTTAATAGTTGACTTATGTATTTGGCTGCTCCCATCTTGGGGGCATGGATATTTATAGGTGTTAAATCCTCTTGTTGGATAGACCCTTTAAGAATGATATGGTGACCTTCTGTATCTCTTAGCTTTAGCTTAAAATCTTAGTCTTTAGCTTAAAATCTAATTTGTCTAATATGAGAATTGCTACCCCAATTTTCTTTTTCTTTTTCTTTTTTTGCTACCCCAATTTTCTTTTGAGGTCCGTTGGCATGAAAAATTGTTCTCCATCCCCTCACTTTTAGTCTGGATATATTTTAGGTTCAAAATGAATCTCTTGTAGATAGCATATGGATGGGTCATGTCTTTTTATACAACCTACAATGCTGTGGTGTTTCATGGGAGCATTTAGGCCGTTCATGTTGAGAGTGATTATTAAAAGATATGATTTTATTGTCATCTTGTTGCCTATCAAGTCCTTGTTTCTGTAGATTGTCTCTGTAAATTTCTGTTCTATATCACTCTTGGGGTCTTTCTCCTTGCATAGAAACCCTCTTAATATTTCCTGTAGGGCCGGCTTGGTGGTCATATTCTTTCAGTTTCTGCCAGTCTTGGAAGCTTGTGGTATCTCCATTCACTCCGAATGACAACCTTGCTACATAAAGTATCGTTGGCTGCATGTTCTTCTCATTTAGTACCCTGAATATGTCTTGCCAGTCTTTTATGGCTTGCCAGGTCTCTGTGGACAGGTCTGACGTTATTTTTCTTTCTCCTCTGCTGGATTGTGAGAATCTTGAGAGTGGACTCTGTGTTTTAATCACTTGCATTCCCAAGGTCTACCAGTGTTTTCACATAGTAGGCACTCAAATTTTGTTGTAGTAGTAATTTCTGGTCTTATCACATACATGGAAAAGTACAAATGTTCCTATTCCAAAGTGAGGGGACAGGGACCAAATAGATTTATCTATTGCCATAGTAAACTGGGTTTATTTTCTTTAGAGACTGGTAGGCAGAATGGTTCCCCCAAGATGTCCACATCCTGATCCTGAAAACTGTGAACACAGTTTGTAATGTGGTGAAAGGGATTTTGCAGGTATATTAGGGTTACATACCTTAAAATGGGGAGATCATCCTGGATTTTCTGGATGGTCCCAATCTAATCACATGAACCCTTAAAAGCAGAGAAATTTCTTTGGCTGGAGGCAGGAGAGATGTAGCAGAAGGAGAACTCGGCAACAGTCCAAGGGCACGAAGGACTTGATGTGCTGTTGTTGGCCCTGAGTGTGGGCATCTCTGTGCAAAGAGCAAAGGGAGACCTGTAGGGTCTGAGAGAGGTTTCTGGTTGATAGTCTGCAAGGAAGTAGGGACCTCAGCTTCATGTCCATAAGGAGCTGAATTTTACCAATCAAGTGAATGGATCCAGAAGCAGAGTCTCTTCCATTGTCTCCAGATCAAGTGTTTGGGTTGGCCTACACTTTGACTTAAGCCTTATGAGACCCACAGCTGAGACTAGACAGTCTAGTCTACCTGGACTTCTGACTTACAGAACTGTGAGATAATAAAGTTGTGTTGTTATATATCATTGTGTTTGTGGTAATTGGTTAGGGCAGCAGGAGAAAATAGAGAAATTAATTCACTAGCTCCAAAATATCAGATTTTGGAAACCTATCATAAAGGTGGAATAGTCTGGGCCTGCAAGACATGATGTAAATCCCCATAGGAAAGTTTCCCAGAGTGCATTCATTGGAATGGTGACAGAAGCAGTGGTGGGTTTCAGTGTTGACTGGCATGACCACCCCCATGAATCCTAGTGCAGGCCAATCCATGCGCCCCTGGGGATTTCCTTGATTTCTTCTAGATTTGAAGCTCGTTGAAAGTTTGATTGGGTTGCGTAGGACAGAGCAGGAGAGGTTGGAGAAATAGCAAGAGCTAATTTGGAAATCATTTTCCCTTAGAACCATGTATCATGAAGCTGTTTCTTCCCAGTCTACTAACTTCTAGAGTTTCTCTTGAGAAATCTAATGTTCTGATTCTTAATTCTTTGAACATGTTATTTTTTTCCTATCTGAAGTTTCTTTTGATCTTTTCTTCATCCTTGATATTCTGAAATTTAAAATGACATACCTTAGAATTGTTTCTTGTTGTTCATTGTGCTGGATATACTCAATAGGTCCTTTTCAAAGTTTTTTTTCAGTTCTGGGAATTTTTCTTGTTTTATTTCTTTGCTATTTTTTTTCTTTTCTCTCCCCCTGTGTGTGTGTGTGTGTGTGTGTGTGTGTGTGTGTGTGCGTGCGCACTCGTGTGGGTGTGAGGTTCTTTGTGGAACTCTTACTAATGAAATAGAATATATATTCTATATTAGAATACTAGATCGATTGTACAGATTTCTTATTTTCCCTCTATTTATCTATGTACCTATTTATTTTCTAATTTCTTCATCTTTGACTTCTGATTTTTCTATTTAAATTTTAAAATTTCTGGTGTCATTTTTTAAAACTTAAAAGTTTTTTTGTTACATGTGTATATATACATATATTTTTTAAGAATAGCATCCTTCATTTGTTTCTGGGATGTGATTGTTTATTTCTTTGAGGATAGTCTAGTTTTAAAAAATTTTCTCCTGCATGTCATTTCTGTTCTCTCTGAATTGCCTTTCTTTAACTTATTTTGGTTCCTCTTTTTCACATTATAGACTTTCCTCAAATGTATGGTGTCAAATGTATGCTGTCTGTTCATATTAAATTATAAGATTCTAAAAAGTTGAGGAAAAACTCCATGTTCTTGTTGGGTTGATCGGGCAGGACTTGTAGGACTTTTCTCTATGGTTCTTCAACTTCTGTAATGATGAACACTCAAATTTACTATTGGAGCTGTATATCTGAATCATGGCTTTCTGGAAACCGTGATGATACGATCATCCCTTGTATGGTGGTTAATAATTAAATGCTACCATCAGACTGGCTGGTTTCAAAATTCTGCTCTGTCACTTGTGACTTGTTGTACCTGTTTCCTTATTTGTAAAATGAGGACACTAACAGTATCTACTTTATGAGATAGTTGTTAGGGTTAAGTGATTAATTATAAATACAGTGCCTAAAGCATTTGAAACATAATGAGTGTTCAGCGAGTTACCCATTTTTACTATCATCATTGTCATTGCTATTAATTCAGTGTAATTCCCTGCTGTGCCTCATCACTCCTTCCATTGCCCTACCATGGTTCAATCTTTCTAGAGTGGAAACCTCCCACTTTCTGCCAAAGTGAAGGATGAGCAGTCTCCTGGCTGGGTAGAGTTGGGAAGGGGACTTTGGAAATTTAGCAGCTTCTGATCCTGGCTTTTAATCAATATTCTGGATCTTCATTTCCATCCCTCACACCTTTAGAGATAACTGATGTCACCAGTTCCCATCCTTTCTGGGGATTAGAGGTACAAGCAGGTTTTCTCACCATTGGATTTCCCTCTGGAGGCACTTAATTTCCAGATTTCTCTGTCTGCTAAGCTGGCGACTTATCTATCACTCATCTATCCCACTGTGGTTTCTTGTCTACTATGTATCTACACTCCTGTTCTCTTTGCCTTAGAGGGTTTATATCTTTTGTGTTCCTTTACTAATAGTCTAATTGGGTATGAAGAGGGAATGAAAATCAACTTATGTATCCAATTGGCCATGTTAACTACAAGGCCACTGGCCTCATCATCTATGAAATGAGGGGTTATAGTGGATAAACTTTAGGGCATTTTCCTTCACTAAAAATCTTTGCTCCTTTGTATGGTTTAGATTTAATGTAATTCCCAGCTGATCACAGCTAGATTCTTTATCACTTATCTCAGTCTCAGAATAGTAGTGATTATTTTTGCTTTTGTTGTTTTGAATCTCTTTGAGCAAGAGACCTGTGGTGTAGCAAATTATATCTTGTGTACAAATTAGAGTAAACTGAAAAACACAGGTGACTTTTGTTCCCTTCTGCACCACAAAGACCTTTTCAATACAGCTGATTGATTGTAAAGGGAACTCCACAAGCAGATGTGAGCTACTGGGACTCTGCTGATGGTAATTTGGGTGCTCTAATATTTATCATGCTGTGCTGTTTGGCAAGTAGGATGCTTTTAAACTTTATGCTCTTTCAAAAAAAATGTCCTAAAAGAAGATGGTATAAAAATTTGAATTAGTTTCTTTTCTATGGAGAATCACAGAGAATGTCTTGATAAATCAGTAAAAGTCCTGTTTTTAAGATGGCTTCGGTCAGATTTTTGTCACTTGCATCCAGAAGAATCTTTGACTTATCAAGGATAGTGGAGATGCAAAAGGGTATGTTGTCTTCCTCTCTGGATCTCTACTATGTGGCCTGACATGTGGTACTTATAGTCTCAGTGTCTATCACTGTTTGCTGTGGTCACTAGAATTTAGAACTAAGTCTAACGTGTTCTATGTTGGTATCCAGGAGAGAAACTTCCACAAGATAATGAATATTTCCAAGAGGGTGGATTATATGACATTTGAAATAAATAACAGCTTCTGAGAGTTTGATGTAATCCATTGCGTATGGTTTTTGTTTGTTTCAGTGTCATGGCATAGGGGGTGGGAATATATCCTTCAGAAAGTTTTCAATTAGGACAGGAATCCTAAATAATGAAAGTAAGGGAGACATTAACAATTTTTTTCCTTTAATACTCCCAATTACTTTGGACATAAAATATGATTAAAGGTTTATAGAAAAAGAGATTAATGCATCAATATTGACAATTTTGGGTTCATCAGTGATGTGATCTGAAAAGCTTTCATTTGGAATTAGTCTCCTCCCCCAAATAATTATCATATTTAGAGTAGCTTTTTTTTTATCATAGTAATTATATCATATGCTGTTGGTTGACTACCTAGAGACATGCCTTCCTTTATCCTTGCTACCACCCAAATTTTATTCAGGGAAAAAGTGGCTGTCTTCTTCAGGGACTTTGGGATCTTCTGGGACTCTGGTGTCCCAAGTCCAAGGATAGGTCCAAGGGCTGAATCCCTCAGGTGGCCATGGTTCTTTCATTTTCCTTGCCATTGGCTTAGGACTGAGCATGGAATGTGATTTTGGCCAGTGAAATGTGAGGTACAGTTTACAGACTGGTGTTTGGGAAGCTTATCTCTGTTCCTGATGAAGGACCCAGAGAAGGGCTTTGGCGTGTTTGAATATGATGTTTGATGCAGCTATAGCCATTTTGCAGCTACAAGAAGATGTACTTAAGGACCTCACTGAGGATGGCAAAATAGAAAGACAAAAAGAACAAATGACATTTGAAATAAATAACAGCTTCTGAGAGTTTAATGTAATCCATTGCATATGGTATTGATAATTTTGCCAACCAGCTGACTTGGTTAATCCTGGGACAATATCATCTTTGAACTTTGCATTCAGCAGAATAATACTTTTTAAAAAATCATTTAAACCATTTTTAGGTGGTTCTTTAGTTATTCATTGCTGAAATAATCCTGATACAGTAATAAAAACAAACCTAATGCTTTAACTCTTTAGACTAAGACTTTTCTTCTGTTCTTTCTCCATATGTGAGAAAAGTATGAAATGAAAAATGAAAATAAAGAACTGCAAATGTGAAAGGATCACAGAATGTCAGCACTGAAAGAGACTTTAATAAATTATTTAAGAAACTCTTGTTGAGATAGAATTGTGCTAGATCCAGGATATAGCAGAGAAAGAGACACAGTCCCTGCTCTTTTGGAACTTATATTCTAGTGGATCTTAGAGGGAATTTGGTCTAATCTTATTACACAGAAAGAGACAACTTTCATATCATTCAGTGTTGGTGTAATTTTTGGTTACTTAGTAAGAAGGTAGATCCTATTGGAGGAAAGGCTGTATACATCTGTGGCTCTTTTTGCTTTTGAACATGTATCTAGCTCTTTTGCTTGTCTGACTACCTGAAGATTTTGGTTGTCTAAGGCTGGATCAGGAGCTGAGTCTGGTATAAGGGGAGAAGAGAGCTGAATTTCTGTGCATAATGGAGTAAGAGGAATTTAGAGTTATTGTGCACATGTGCATGTGCACATATGAAATGGCAAGATGGTCAATGTCTGGGTGCTAGTTGGAGTAGGGAGACTAGTGAGAAATCCCCTGTGTCATGGTGGCCAGAAGGACTTTTAGGATGAGGTGAGTACTTTGTAGTAGTTTGTAAGTTATCTGCTGGATTGTGCAGGAATGTAACTCTCTGACAGTGACCTAGAAAACTTTAGCAAAACTTTTGCTGCACATCACAGGTTTTGTTCCCTTGTTGCTTCAGTGGGAAATCAGGGAGCTAAAGGATTGACCTCAAGGCATAGAGCAGAGAATGGGGATTCAGCAGAGGTGGGAAAATACACCTCATTCTTCATCTTCCTCTCCCTGGGAACTTTGCAGAAATCTTGAAGAGGTCTCTGCACTTAACCCTGGATGTGGAATGGGATGTGGCCTCTTTAATTTACATCATTAAATGCATTGGGATTAGAGTCCCAATGAGTAAGCTCCTTAAGGCCAGGGGCCATGCCTATTTTGTCAGTAAAGTTCATACTGGGCAGTGTTTTGCCCCCCAAATAAGTATTAAATTAGGATTTATTAAATAGTTCCCTCCTAATAAGGAAAAACTATCATTTACATATTCATCGCATCCCCTCTGTCCTCAGCCAGCACCCCTTGCTGCCTCCCCCAGGAGAGCAGCGTGGTGCCAGGTGGGCTCCTGGGCCAAACACTGACTCCTAGTGGATGATGGGGATACCGGAGAAATTGGGAGAAACCCGCCAGGTTGGCACTGGAAATATTAGAGAACTACCGACAAAGGAAGAGTAATAGAAACAGGCAGTGGGAGGGGAGACAGAGAAGATGTTTTGTGGGAGCTGAGTTTGAGAGGTTTTGGGAACTGGGAGAGGGAGAAGAGGGTTCTTGGGGGCAGGTGCAAGGCATGTGAATGCACACACACAAATGAGATTCTTCTGTAGGTAAAAACTGGCAGGAAGAGCTGGTTTCCATCAGGCTTGCTATGTGTTAACAGTGGGATCCCTGGACAATTTTAATAGATTTCCTAAAGATAAAAAAATTGTTTCTTGGTTGTTACTGACTATATTTCTTTGAGTGAGACTCCAGACCAGGGTTGACTTCAAGGTGAGAAAAGACCAGCCTGGCTTTATGTGGAATACACCCTCATGTGGGAAACTGAGTTTCACGCTTTGGAGTCCTCCACAGTGCTCCCAAGCCCTCAGTAGGGACAGCAAGTATTTGTTGCACAGAATCAAAATGGCAATAATCTCAGATTGCACACCATCCAGCCTGGTAGCTAAATATGGGCAGAATTAGGACTAAGGACTAAAATGGGGCATGTTCTTAGATTTTGTTCTTTAGTAAAGAATGGTGTTAGAAAATGCACTGTGAGAGAAGAACATTCCATTTTGGGCCTAGTCCAGAAATATGCACAAGGGTCACTTAGACTGACCTTATTTTCCATTTGAGTTAATCTGTGGGTAGCAAGTCATTCCCTGTTACCAACCAGATCCTCCTAAGGATCTTAAAATACTCAAATTGTTTTTTTTTTTTTCAACCTTCTGTGGCTCACAGAAAAGTCACATACTAGGCCAGAATCTAAGTTATGTCTCCCTGCTGGACCTTGGTAAAACAATAGCATTCCTCCTTATTGGGAACACAGGCCTCTGGTTTCAGCTGAATTAATCCTGTTTAAACTAAACAGAATCTTAGATACAAAGTTTCATTTTGAGACTCCATGTTCCATTCCATGGTTAGGAGAGAAGTCTCCTAATTCAATCTGGTGATAGGTGGGCGCTTTCTGAGAGAAGCAGGGGTCCCGGAGTTGGCAAATGTTCTATAGCTCGGTGCTGGTTTTGGGGCAAGGGGCCACTGTGTTCTTACAGAGGCCCCCCAGAGATTTTCAGAGGACCAGATGCTTCATTCAGACTGCACATGGGGGCCCCAGCTAATCCTTAGCTGTCTATTTCCATCTTTCTTTCTTTTTCTTCTTTTTTTTTTTTAAGATTTTATTTATTTATTTGTCAGAGAAGGAGAGAGAGAGCACACAAGCAGGGGGAGCTGCAGGCAGAGAGAGAGGAGGAAGCAGGTTCCCCACTGAGCAGGGAGCCCAATGCAGGGCTTGATTCCAGGACCCCGGGATCATGACCTGAGCTGAAGGCTGATGCTTAACTGACTGAGCCACCCAGGCGTCTCTGTTTCCATCTTTCTTATTTGCACACTTGAAGCAGGGGAATGAGAAACTGTGCCACGTTAGGGTAGAAGGATAAGGCATTTTTTTGTTTTTGTTCTTGCAGATGTTTTAAAAACCCTAGGCCTGATGCCATGTGTCAGGAAGCGCACACTCTGACATCTCTCGCAAGGGCCACAGGGGGGAGGGGGGAGGTGGGATGCCCAACAAGGACCCGACAGGAGATGTGATCACTCTGGAAGCTTCCAGATGCTGTGCTCCTCACTGGGCTCAGGTGTCGAGTGTCAAGCAGATGAGCCTGACAGGTTATTCAGGACCATGTTGGGTTATTCAGAGGAATAAAAGCACAACAAGCTGACTGAAAACTCTTGATGTCTGGGAGAAGCTCACCGGCTGCATCAGCCAGTGCCTGTCCTGCTGCATTCTCGTCTGCCTGAAAGAAAAGAAAGGAAGAACTTATGATTCGGAACTCATGGCCTAGTATGGGTGGCTACTGGCGAGCATGAGAAATGCAGAAAAAAAGAGGAACTAGAATGCACAGGTATGTGTTCGGAGATGTGGTTACACTGCCTCGACATGGAGAGAATTTGTGAAAGGCTAAAATGTGGAATGAGCTTGCATCATCAGTGCGACGCTGGCACAAAGCTCAAGGGACTCATTCATTATGTCTGGTATTCCTGTGGGAATTCGGGTGCTTGGGGTTACTGGCTTTGGACACAGAGCCAGGGTTTACTGTGGGCAATGGAATGCCAGACAAGTGCCTATTGTCACGGACTTGGAAGAAATTCTATGAAAAATCTCAAGTTGTTCCAGAAGTTGCTTAAACCTAGATGCCTTTTCTAAATCCAAGAATATTGCATGCATACACACACACTTCCCCCAGGGGCAGTGCATCTTTACTTATCTGTTTTCCATCCATTCAAAAAGGGCAGAGAAGGGTGGCTCAGTGGGTTAAAGTCTCTGCCTTTGGCTCAGGTCATGATCTCAGGGTCCTGGGATCGAGGCCCATATCGGGCTCCCTGCTCAGCGGGGAGCCTGCTTCCTCCTCTCTCTCTGCCTGCCTCTCTGCCTGCTTGTGATCTCTCTCTTTCTGTGTGTGTCAAATAAATAAACGAAGTCTTTAAAAAAAAAGGGGGGGGGAGAATACCATATAGGTGGGACGAATCAAATGGGATTATTTTAAAAAGCATCCCCCCTCCCCTTCTGCAGGGGATTGAGGAGGATTACATGCAGCTTTCGTGAAATGTCTTGTGCTCCTCTCTGGGAAAGGAACTGTAAATGTCAAGTCATCAGTCTCCGTGACAACAAGTCACACAGGTACAGGGCAGAGCCTGCAGGGAGGGGAGAGCAGGGTCAGCCCTTGTGCAGGTGTCACCTGCAGTTACAGAGACCATGGCCCGGGAAGTCCAGTGTCACCCATAGTTGGAGAGGTGAAGATAGTTAGGGATGGGGAAATGGGTGGGGGGTCTGGTGACACCCCAGAGTTACAACTCCCCCCCCCCAGGTGGAGGGAATAGCACAACAGAAGCAGCACGCTTAGCAGGTGCAACCCCCCCCCCCCACTTCTCCAACCCCAACCCCAGGGGCCTCGTAAGCGCTTGGTGTTAACAGAGCATTTTAAACCCTGACATGCTGGCGAGCCTCCTGGAGATCTTGTTAAAATGAACTTCCTGATTCAGTAGGTTGGTGGGATAGGGCCCAAGATGCTACATTTCTAAGAGACTCCTGGATGATGCCCATGCTGCGAGCCCAGACACCATGCCCTGATTAGTAAGGTGTGAAGAGAATCTCGGGTCACGGGGAGGTGTGCTCCGGGGAGCCCAGCTTCAACAGGAAGGAGAATCCAATTCTCCACAAATATATGCAAATACATTTAAGTCGCACCTCACCTTACTAGTGTCAGGAGGAAATTGTGCAGGTAACTCTAAAATCTTTTGGATTTAGAATGCTTTGGACGATAAAAAATTCTCTCTCTCTCCAGCTGACAGTGGATATGGGGCTGTTCAGGTCTATATTGGGATGACCTAGCAATGCGTGAGCGCACACCAGCTGAGGGAAGGAGTATGCTGGGCGGCAGGGGGGGCGAGCTTGGCATGCACATTGGTCAAGGACCATCTACAAAGTGTGCTGCCCACGTGTGCGTAGTTGGGAGCTGGGTTTTGCGATGGAGCCTTGCCCTCTGGTTGAGCAAGAGAAGGGAAATTAACACAGGGCTCCTACGTTCTCTTCACTCCCCTGGTTTCCCAAAATGAAAAAAAGAAATTGATTAGGTAGGAAGAAATAGAAAATGACAGCAAGAGAATGAAAGTCAAAACATTGCTTGGGGTTCTATTTTTATTTTTGAGAGGAGAGAAGAATAAACTCCCTCAGCTGAATCAAGAAGAACATTAAAAGAAAAAAAAAACCAAAGGAAAGAGATGCATGATGAAGAGAGGAGGGAAATCTCCTTGGTAGATAAAACAGATTTGCCAAATATATTACATTCATTAAGATTTTTCTCTGCTTATAATGTGTGCTTTTTGGAGGCTTTTCTTAGCATTAACGGACGCTCTGGGAGAGGAGAAAGTTGGCAGAGAGAAGCCTAGCAAATATATAAATAAGCTTCGGAGGTTTCAGAAGTTTCATATCCCACAATAGAACGTTCTCTAGGCTGCGCAAACTTTTTCTTACTTAAACAAATGCTTTGAAAGACAAAGATTTCATATCGTCAGTGGAACATTCAAGACTAATAATTGCCTTTGCTCTTCCTGCCTTGAAGTCTCAACAGCCAGCAGATTTATGATTCACTTTCGGCAATAAGCTCCTTCAAATAAATATCACTTTCCCAGCCTGCAAATTGAGTTTTTGCAAACACAGGGATCGACTTCACGAAGAGGAACTAAGTTTCCTTGTGCTATATGTATATATGGTTATGAAACACCATTTGCTTTCTTCCCCTCTTCTGGAGGAGAATGGATTAAAAACTGTATTTAAAAAGGAGCCATTTTTAATGGTCAACGTACCACCAGTGAGATTTTGTAGAAACTTTCGTTGGGGGAGCCGGGGTTGGAGTGGGAGGGGGGCAGAAGGCAGTTTGACTTTTCTCTTAGGTTTGAGGACCTCGGAAATTTTTATGAAGTCTAAGGTTGTGGACTTTAAGTTGGTTTACTTTGTAGTTGGGGCAAGATCACTCCAAAAATTTTAAAGTCAAAGAAGTAATTCAAGCAAGTACAGATGTAAGAATTCAAGTGAAGGTTCTGGACCCCAACTGTTGGAATCAAGACTCTTCTAGAGCAACCAGCCTTGTATCAATGCTATTTAGCTGCCAGTGCTAACTCAGTGGACATGACTGGATTCCTTACACATGCCAGGTAGTAAGGGAGTAAGGGTGTCAGGGGAGGTGAGCTGTGCTGTTGATACCCACATAGATACTTTTCAGAACAGAGTCGAAGAAACACAGTAAGTTATGGGATTGCCAAGGATGCCCAGCCTGCAGCGTGGAGGGGGACGTCAGGCCCCCCAAAGAGTCTTGCATCGCTTTGGGACATGGTAGTCCCCTAGGTCCTTGTCCACGTGCATTGGGCCCCTTTCAATAGACCCATGACACCATTTCTTTGGCCTGTCCCCATGATACTGCTCCCAGGTCTGTTTGGATTCCATTCTCTGTCCCTTTCCCAGTTTGAAATTCGTGTGGGAACTGCTGCCTTCCTGGTAACGATCCTTTATGGAGAACTGAAGGGGTGCCAGACATCAGGGTGCAAGCCACTTTAAAATACATTATTTTCCTGACACAGATATCGTTGCCACATTATAGAGGGGGAAACTGAAGTTTACGAAATTTAATTAAATTGCCCAAGGCCACATAGCTGGTAGTTGCTAGAACATGGATTAATTAATTTATTATCATTGTTGTTTTATGTCAGCTCTACACCTAACCTGGGGCTTATACTCACGACCCTGAGATCAAGAGTCATATGCTCCGCTGACTGAGCCAGCCAGGTGCCCCTAGAACATGGATTTAAACTCAGGTCTGGCTGGTAGTTTTTGCCAGTAGTCCCAACAATAACAGTTAACATTTTCTGGACTTTCTGTGCTAAGTACATAGTTCTTTTTTTTTTCTTTTTTAAGATTTTATTTATTTATTTGACAGAGCAGGAGTGCCCAAGCAAGGGGAACAGCAGAGGGAGAGGGAGAAGCAGGCTCCCTGCTGTGCAGAGAGCCCAGTGTGGGGCTCGATCCCAGGACACTGGTATCATGACGAGAGCTGAAGGCAGACGGTTAACCGACTGAGTCACCCAGGCACCCCCAGGCACATAGTTCTTATGATTTAATTTGCTTACCCTTCACATGAATACTGTGAGGGTATCCGTGTTATCATTCCTCTTTTACAAATGAGGAAGCTGAGGCTTCTGTGTGACTGACTTGTCCAAGATCACACAGCTGGTAATGCAGGGAGCCTGGATCAAAGCTCAGGTAGTACATCTCCCAAGCCTGCCCCCTTACCCAATGTGGTCCACTACCTATATGCCAAGACTGTATGTGGGTCAATTCCCTTCTTTAAGTTCTGAATACAGACTTTGATTCCCCTACTTGGACTTTTCAACTTGTCTGCTTCCTTTGCTATGTCAAACCCATCATCACATCCTGATTTCTGGTCTAAGTATCCCTGTCTGTTCCTTCACTTTCCCTCAAACATGTACTGAGCACCTGTGTGTTCCAGGCACTGTACTGAGCAGTTGGGAGCTGCAGAACAGTGCCCAGAAATACTTACTTAGAGGAATGATGGACCCTTTTCTGAAGCCAATCACAATCCGGGGAAGGGGGGAGGGGAGACAGACAAGTTAGCAAAATGTCGCAGTGCCATATAAAAACACTGTGGTGGAGGAAGTTATGAGGGTTCCGGTGACCTCAGAGAGGGGAGTGCCTCCATCTGTGCAAGGCGAGGAGATCCCTCCGAGGGGGTGTTGTTTGAAAAGAATCTTTAAAAAGCAGGAGTTCACAAGGCAAATGAGGGAGGGAAAAACAGATCTTAATTTAAATCCGAGGTGGTTTTTTTTTTTTTTTTTTAACCTCTTTGTGTGTAGGGTTGGAAGAGGTTGATGGCTTGTTTGTACTTCAGGAATCAACAGGTGTAAAAGTCTGCACGATAATAGTTCACATTTGTGAAGAACGTTCGATAGGCCAGGCAAGGTTTTCAGTCTTTACATGCATTGTCTAGTCTAATCCTCACACCCGCACTCGAATCCACAGAGGATTCATGGGGTTCTGGGGAAGAAGATCCCTTTTGCATTGACACTGTTTTGGTTCCAGGAAAGGGATGGAGACATTTCTTAAGCATTATCCACAGACCAGCAACATTTAATGGACTAGTCTAAAATGTAGGTGCTAGGCTGAGAACAATCTCAGAATCTCTCTTCCATGCTCTGCAGGTGATTTGGGAGCACACCAAATGCTGAACCACCGCCTAGCTGGTGAGCATTGAGCATGTGGGAAAAGTTTGTTTCCTAGTGAACTTCTTAGTAATCTCATCAGTCATTTACGAGAAGAACCAGCTCAAAGTCTTCTAGAGGGGTTGGTATTTCCCTGGGAGATAGAATTTCCCTTTCCCTTTTAAGTCTCATATATACGTTCCAAGAAGATATTATGTATTTTTGGAAATTGCTTGGTATGATTCTAGGCAACAATAATTTCCAGAAAATGAGGATCTGTTTCAACAAATGCTAAGGATAAATTGCTCTTTTCATAAGAGAGCTGGCTCATGGAATGATGTGCTAATGATTTTTCTCTTAAGCTCATGTCTGGTGCTGGTGGTTGTGTCAAGAGGGTTTTAGTCTTCATGGCTGATTGGAATGTTCTAGCACAAAGGGTACTTGTCTGTCCTTCCCCTCTCCTATGGGAGGAAGACCATGAAGGAGAGACTACAGATGAGAGGAAAGTATAGCTCTCCAGTGGTGGAGACCAGTAGCTTTCCTCTCCAACATAATCAGTTTCTCTAAAGAGAGAAACATAGAGGTTAAGGACTTTGGGATCAGACAGTGGCAAAGATGGGCTAAATGGGTATATGGTTCAGTGGTATTAAGAACATTCATATTGTTACCACAATAATAAAAAAGTAAAGAAAAATGGGCTAAATGAATCAAATCTCCCCCCCTCCCTTTTTTTAGTTCATGGTAGCTGAGCCCTTGATAATGCCAAACTCTTACAATTACAAACCTTCAGTGCAAGTGAAGAGTTGGGATGTGATATAAAAGCACAAGGGATTCAAAGGATTGTTAAATTCTCTGCATCTCCCTCTTTTCCAAGGCACCATGTGGAAACAGGTGCACAAGATGGTCTCTTTGATGACTATTCAAGTTCAGTTTTCACTACTGTATTCAGGTTTCCAATAACCATTTACAGAAGAACGGGATCTTAATTCCTAACAGGTTTTCATGTATTCAAAGTCTGACTGTGAATCTAATTTATACAGGTTGGAGAGATTTGGAGGAACAGAGAATGTGGTGCCAAATGTAAGAATATGCTTTATTTGTGAATGTTCATCCATCTGTTTAGGACTGACTGTAAAACCACAATGAGATAAACAATAATAGATGAGCAAAATAGGGCCCTGTATTCACAATCATTCTGTCTAGCATGTGATCAAATGAGCATAATTTGCTTTGCAGGGTGGTTGTCAGGTTAAAATGCTGTACCTGCTCGGGGAGGGCTTTGAAAAGTATAGATGGGCAGTTTGCTGTCAGGGCTAGAGAGAGACTGAAGAATGGCAGGAGAAAGCATTTTGCAATGATAAGGAATTCATTCAACAACCATTTATTTAATGGGTATCTACTGTGTGCTAATAGGCTGTACTAAAACTTGAAATAATATAACAAGATAAGCATAATTTCAATTGTGCTGGAATATACAGTCTTCAAGGCAGAGGAAATTAATCCAAGGATTGTAATAAGGCTTGATAACTGTTATGGTGTGGAAAATACTATTGCTGTATAACAAACCAGTCCCCCACATCGGTGGCTTAGGACAGTGATCATTTGTAATTTCTCAGGTTATCAGCAGGTTGGCTCACCAAGGCTGAGCAGCTCTGCAGATCTTTTCTGGACTTACTCACCTGTGTATGGGTCACCTGGGGAACAGAGGATCTGCTCTGGGCTTGGTTGATGAAGCTCCTCTGAGTGGCTCTGGTCTACATGTCCTGTCTTCCTCACTCTGGGATCAGCAGGCTAGCCCGAGTATATTCTTCTCATGGCTATGGCAGTAGTGATGAAGGCAAGTGGAAATACATAAGACCTATTAAGGCCCATGAACAGAACTGGCACATGTTACTCCTGCCTCTATTGGCCAGAGAAAGGCACACAGCTGAACCCAAATTTAAGCAGTGGGAAAATATTCTCTTATCCATTAATGAGAGAAACTGCAAAGTCACAGGACAATGTGTGTAGACATGGGGAAGAGTGAAGAACTGAGGTGAGCAGTGCTACCTCCCTCCACAGGGAATGAGCATCTGCGGAGACTCGGAATAAATCCAAATAGGATTTATTCAGTGATAATGAGTCAGGGGAGGAAGCCTTCTGGGCGGGAGAAACAGCAAGTGGGCAGTTCTAGAGGCATATCTGAAGGACTGAAAGAAGGTCAGTGTGGATGGGTCGAAGAAAACAGTGGAGGGAACAAATGAGGAAGGTACGATCAGATAAGGAAGAGTCTTATCTGTCATATTAATAACTGACTTTGGAGTCTCTCCAAAGGGCCTTCAGAGCCATTGAGAGGTTTTGATATTATGGTTATGATTTTCCAGTCATCTCTCGATTTAAGGGATAATATCCTTCCTCTAGTTTGCAATCGCATAAGCAACAAAATGCATCTTCCTCAATATTTTGACTGGATTTTCACATTATTTGTCCAATGTATTCCCATTCCCTTAGGCCCTCTGATTAATATCTCTGAACAATCCTACTTTGTTTTAATTAGTGCAAACATTTTAAGTTTAGCTATTAGTTTCTCTTGTAGGAAAAGCATTCTCTTTGAGAAACATCATAAATCATTGGAAAAATGAATTGGTCAGTGAGAGAAAGGCCATTTCCCAGAAAATACTGGGAGTCTATCTCCTTATGGTCTCAAATTCTGGATGTTGGAAACAGTTTCTGGCCTACTCAGACCTTTGACCCATTCAAAGCAAAGAAGTATCTTTCTTCTCCTGTCATTCTTCATGGTCTTTTAATCCTTTAAATTATTTTTTTTTTTATTTTTTTATTTTTTTTAATTTTATTTTTATTATTTGCCCAAGGGGTACAGGTCTGTGAATCATCAGGCTTACATCTTTCACAGCCCTCACCAAAGCACAGACCCTCCCCAATGTCCCTAACCCATCCACCCTATCCCTACCCTCCCACCCCCCAGTAACCCTCAGTTTGTTTTATGAGATTAGAAGTCTCTTATGGTTTGTCTCCTTCCCCATCCCATCTTGTTTCATTATTTTTCCCTCCCTACCCCCCACAACCCCCCACCCTGCCCCTCAAGTTCCTCATATCAGAGAGATCATATGATAATTGTCTTTCNAAGGAGGTGTCATGGCAGAGCTAGAAGAACTGGATTTTACTCCTAACACTGCTACTGACTACTTGGGAGACCTTGGGTAACTCACTTATTTCCATTGGATTTCAATGTTTTTGTTAGTAAGGGTTGTATAAATATTCCCCCCAAATCTTTCCAGTTCTAAAGTTCTCCAATTTTTGGATTGTGCCCTGAACATAATGGTCATTCCACAAATGGAGATTTGTAGTTTTCAATTCCAGAGACTTCCTGAAGGACCCTTTGCTGTTGTACAAAGTCAAGAGTAGGGAAGACGCATTAAAGATGAAGTGGAAGGAAGTCAGGAAAAGGATATTTGCATGCATGTAGGCAATAAATGAATTTGTTATGAGTTACGATGTCTGCCAAGAGGCATTAGTGAGAACAGCAGTGGCTGCTTGATCACCTGTGTGCCCGAGAAAGGGCAGTATCATATAATATGCTTCCAGCTAGAATTATGCTAAGGATCCTGTGGTTTTTATTTAGTTAGTTATTTGTTTTACTCTTTTGTATGTATTCCTTACCTTAACTCTTGAGATTTGTGGCTATATAATTACCTCTGAATATTTTCTAAACTCAACAATTCTTTGAATAGTGAGGGAAGTACCCCGCCTCCAGCCAAGTCATGAGTGTTGAGGCTACCATGAGTCAAATTCAATTTCAGAATTTAAATTTACATTGAGGGCTGAGCTTATTTGGTCTCCTGGATAGCAGCTGTATCAGGGAGTCTCTTGGTTCAGAATTTGATGTGTTTGTAATTGCTGTTTACCTATCACCATCTCTTAGGCATGAGAACTTTCTCAGAACTGAGCGTGAAAGGGAAGCGGTCCTCACTTCTCTGTTGTCTTTCCAGCATTCCCAGCACACTGATCGGGGCATCTACAACTCAAATAGTTAGAATTTCCCAGAGCAACACAAGCACTCAATCCCAAAGATAAATCTCAAGCATTCTAAAGGTATCCTAGCACTTTAAAAGCCAAGTTAGTTATTTCCCAGGGAAGGGTTTGGTTGGTGTTGATTATAGAAATAAATCTGCACTTCATTTTTAGCCCAGTGGCCCATTACAGCTCGCTTCAGAGTCTAAACCCCCAAGAATAACGAGAGTCATTTTATGGGAATGAGAGATTATAAATCACTGACTTTGTCAGTTCAGTGTTTCCTCCAGCATTTTTTTTTTCTCTGAGAGTTATGCAGACAGCAGCCCCAGAGACCACCCCTTTGAGAAGCTTCACCTGTTCTGTTTGCTTTTGACTAAAGCCTCAGGTTGGCCCTGGCCTTGTCCCAGGGCCACCTGTTAGTCTCAAATAGAGAGGTGATTGAAAAAAACGTTCATTTTTAATGTGCAGTTTCAGAAGGTTTGACTCATGTTTTCCAAGTAAGTTTCCTCCCAAACTTGCTAAAAACAGAACATTGCTTTGGAATGCAATCTTCAGTCAAACAAGAGATTAAACAAAATCTATGCTGTGTCTGCAGAATTTTGACTGAAAGGAGTGTGTCCAAGGGTCTGTTCATAAGGCACCACCCGCAGTAGTAAAATGAGCCATTCAGGATCTGGGAAATGCTCAGGAAAGGAAGTGGTTCATTAGAGTCTATGGTCTTCAAGCTGAGTGCATGTGAGAAACAAAGAATAGTGTAGCATATCTATCCCTATTTTTATCTCCTTTTGGTATCAGTTTAAACATACACAGTGTATCGACAGTCCTATATATATGGAAGTTATTTATACATATGGTGTGTGCTTTAATTTCTTTTAAAGATTTTATTTTTAAGTAATCTCTACACCCAACCTGGGGCTCGAACTCACAACCCCGAGATCGAGTCACCTGTTCTACCAAATGAGCCAGCCAGACGCCCCTAAATTTTTTTTTATCCATACAGTGCATGATCTGAAAAATTTGGAAACAACTAATTAGTACAGTCACCTTTCTCAGTGAGAATCAGTTAACAAAATTCACTTTTTTTTATTGTGTTATGTTAGTCACCATAAAATACATCATTAGTTTTTGATGCAAAACGAGATTCACTTTTAATACAATGCCTCATTTAGTCGTTTGTTTTCTTTCTTTAGTCCTAAATATTATTTTACCAGCCAAACAAACTGAAAAACTTTGAGGCACAGAGAGAAAGAGTGGGAGAGCGGGAAGAGGAGGCAGGGAGACGTGGGGCAGGAGATGGTATCCATGACCTCAAAGTTCCCTTCCAGCATTCAGGGTTAGTGGTCACGGGTTCTGTCTCCACCTGCCAGCCACCACTGGGGGCAGAGCTGCAGGCTGTGATGAGATTGAAAGGTATTTCATATTCTCTAAAATGTGGTAGGCAGGGTTCAGTTACAAACTACCGTTGGCCTCTGAAAAATTGAAAAGGTGGTTGTACAAAGTAAGGTAAGGATGGCAATAATTAATGAATAATCACTTAATACAAGGCAGATGCTAAAGTGATAAACACATCAATTAGACTGGTTTAAAAACAGTTCACAGGCACATTCATCAACCTGAATCATTCTCCCTGTTTTACCCTTCCCCCCGACTATGTCCGTTCACGTTTCAGGGTGGATCAGATGCCGAGGCGATCACTCCTGGACTTACTGAAATATAACCCAAGTAAGCATGTTCCACCTCAGTTCATCTCAGCATATCAGAGAAGCATAATGAGTTGAAATTATTATTACTACTTTTTTGGTTCCTCTCTTCTGCTCTTCATTTACATACAAAACAAATTATACCGGGTGTTGAGAGGTGAAATTAGCATTCTTCTGTGGTTACCAATAGGAGGCAGATGTTGGATCACTCATTTTCAAGATCTGACTGGTGCTGAAATGAACATGTATTAATATGGCAAGAATAGGGGATAAGTGTATTATGCCATTGGGACAGTATGACAATTCATTTATCACCATTTATGAACTATGGGTGCATACACTGTCACAAATGAAGATGGATGTATTATCTCTTGAGGTCCCCTGACACACAGAAGTAATGTGTGTGGGCATATGTGATTTTAATATATATTAACTTGCAAATAACTCTCTGATGCATGCAAGCCACTGCATGTGACAGGAGGGGAACTTATTAGTCAATACACAGCTTAGATTGAAGAGACCCGCAGGCATCAGATGCTGACTGATCAAGGCAATGCTTATCAACCTGTTACCTTCATTTTTCTTTTTTTAAATTTTGTCATGGATTTCTGTTCAGATAAGGAAACTAAAATAAAGAAACGGTGTGTTTAAGGTAAGACAAAGTCTTGCGGACCAAGAAACCTGGTTGTGATCCTAGCCCTAGAAAAGGCCCACTTCCTTATGGATTATTGTAATCGTACTCAAAGAGCAAGATGACCTTGACTGAGAGGAATAGCAGACAGAGGCTGTTTGCATTATTATAACTATGCTGTCCCAGATCAGTTTGAAGTCTTGGTCATTTGGACCGATACCTATTTATAATTTGGGATTCCTACATAGAACGAAGACTTGTGGAGGCAGCATTCTCTAACAAGCCTACTTCCATGGTTTTACCAATTCCCAGAGTGATGACTGTGCCATTTACATAGGATCCACTTAGTTTAATTTCTGTATTGATTCCTGGAAAGGTTCTTGAAACTGAGAATTTTAAGGAGAAGACAAAAGGACTCACTTGAGGATGACTAATATACATTCAGTAATGGGAACAATTGCATATAGCTTAATGTGGGTCATGTGTTATGATACAATTATTAATAACAAAATAATATCTTTTTAGAATAAAAATTATATTAAGCCCTCAGTATGTTCTCAGTTCTGGTAAGCACTTGATCCTTTTATCTCCTGTAAACCACAGTAATCCTACAAGGAAGGTAAAATCATTATTCCCATTTTACAGATGAAGATTTATAGAGATAGCTTTACTTGGCAAGGTATCAGAGCAGAGGCAGGTTTATAACTCAGAGTTTTTGACTCCAGAAACAGGTCATTCTGATGGCGACTTTTGTCTTCCTCACTCAGGGGCCAGCATTGACACTGAATTTGTGTGGCTAAGCAAGGATTCCTAGTGCTGGTTTGATATGGAGGATCTTCTATTACACCATGAAGTCTGTGCTGTGTAGGAGACTACTTGCTTCAGTGAATTTGTTACTCTGTTTTGATCTCATTTTTGTGTATATGCTTTCCTGGCATGTAGATTTGGGATGCTACCAGGTTTCTTAGCTGTGGAATGACTGGCCAGTGCTTTGTGTCTGTGGTATCTCTGAGGAACCTACATCCAACTCTTGAGGGCATCTTCTCTCTCTGGATATTGTCTATGTGGTAGGGACCTCCCAGCATCTTTGTCAGGCTGTGGCTGTTCCTTTCTAGAACATAAACTGAAAATGAACCTTCCCATTATTACAAACATTCTTTTCCCCCAAATAACTGAAGTGTAGTTCAAGGTCATCTTATTTAATCACACATACTCAAGATCATGTGGATTTCACTAACATCATGACTATGTTTTATATTTCCATAATTATTAGGTATTTGTTTATCCTTTTTATGTCCATAAAACATTAAACATTGTATTTATGGAAGATGTTTTCCAAACAAAACCCAGGATGTTACCTGACCTGGTTTAAAAGTGGAACAGAATATCTGAAATTAAGACTATCTAGAAAATATAAATGGTACAGTCATATAATTATAGGCAAAGGGGCACTTGGGAATGGATCTGACTTGCAATCCTGGTTCTATCACTAGATTATGATCTTGGTAGAGTCACTTAATGTCCCTAGGCTGTATTTTCTTTCCTGTAAAATGAGGATAATTCATGTTTAGACCACTCCCCTTAGGTTGTGATGTCTCAACCTGAAAGGTGCACTGAGTCCTAAAGTTATTGACCATTGGTTATTTTATACGTTAAATTCTGTGCTGGACTTTGGAGATTCAAAGGTGAACGTGATAAACTTCCATTCCTGATCTCTCAGATGTCTCTGGTTTCTTCTTATAAGAAGCTTACAGTCGTGGACACATGAAACAGTATATTGTGGAAAAGACCCCTTATAGACTTTAAAGCTCTTGATGAAGATGATCTGTGAAGAAAGGGATCTGTGGTCAAATAAGCTTGGGAAATGCTGTGCCCTTGGAAATTCATTCTTGGAAATCCACAATGAAATTAGGTATTTAAAGCTTTGATGAGGTATATAGCAAAGAAACATATTTAACTCCACTTAACCTACTCTGTTTTAAGATTCAGGAAGCATTTTATTGTCTGTTACCTACTAACACTCAGAGTAACACCTCATCTGAAAAAGTCTCCTATGATGAATATTAAGTGACTCTTTGGTTGTCCCTGTAGGGGACACAGGATGTCCTGTACACATTTCCATTAATGTACTCATCCACTGGATTGTATTGCTCACTTATCTGTGTATACCCCTGACTAATCCATAGGCTCCTCAAGTTGTATCCATGCCTATTCATTTTTGTATACCCAAGACTTGGATAGAAGATGTGCCCTTGGCCATTAGTAGCCACTCAACAAATGCTTGTTGAATGAATGTATGAGAGTGTACATTCACACAATACAAATATAAATGATTTGCCGGAAATTACAAGATCCAAGAAGGCAATGATTAAACTTCCTTAATCCACTTCGTATGATGTCTAATTTGGCTGATTTCTATGGCCTTAATAACAACTTTTTTATTAGAAGGATAGAATTATGTCTTTATTTGGATATAGGATAGCCTCAACAAGAAAACAATTATATTCTATGTTTAAAAACTGTTTATTAAACTCCAATATTTGAAACAAATTTGCCAAAGGGGAGAAAAAGACATTATGCCATTAAGAGCCCCAAATGGATACAGCTAAGAAGTAATGTAGATTTGTCCTGGAAATAGGAGCCTAAGGTTATGGAAAAATTATGACCCAGTAGAGTAAGCATTTGTTGGGATGGAAGTCAGGCTAGATGAATGAGTCTTTCAGTGGCAGGATATATCTGATAGGGGACCATTGATAGAAAAGAGAAGGACATGGGCACCATGTTGCTTGAGTTTTAGTTTTAGCAAGGGAATAAAGATAGAGGTGTTGGTACTGCTGGAATAGTTGTGAGGTAAAATGAAATGCTAAGTATAGCAACTTGAGTGATAAAGGCTTTCCACACTTAGTGGCCAGCTACTAGTAAGTCTCCTTCCTAGGGCTCTTGGTGGGGCCAGCAGGTAGAAATGGCAGGGCTGTGTTTTCCCTGTTATGTTCCATCAGTGAGGAAATAGGGTACAATAAACCCAGATTGAATGAAAGAACAATTGAGCACAGTTGGAGTAGTAGAAGTTAGTGCTTAGAAAGTTCTTTCTTTTCACTCTTAAAAAATAGCTCTTATCCTTAGATGTTCACTGTAAAAACTTTAGAGAATACTGACTAACAAAAAAGAAGGTAATAGAAATAATTTCAATTCCATTAATCAAAGAAGCTATCTGTTTCCATTTTTTTTAAAAGATTTTATTTATTTATTTCACAGAGGGAGAGAGATCACAAGGAGGCAGACAGGTAGGCAGAGAGAGAGAGAGAGAGGGGGAAGCAGGCTCCTCGCCGAGCAGGGAGCCCGATGTGGGCCTCAATCCCAGGACCCTGAGATCATGACCTGAGCTGAAAGCAGAGGCTTTAACCCACTGAGCCACCCAGGCACCCCCTACCTAAATTTTTGTCCACATTCATACTTACTTCCTTTGGATTAATTCTAGGAAGTAGAATTGTTGATTCAAAGACAATGATGTTGATATATATCACTAAGTCGACCTTCAGAAGTGTTGAACCACTTTTTATTATTGCTTCCTAAAAAAATGTCAATATTGTTTATCATTGAAAAACATTTGCCAATTTGATAGACAAAAATGGTATATCCTTGTCTTAATTTGCATCCATTGATTATTATTGAGGTTGATTTTCAAATGTTTAAAATGATTTTTGAAACATTTATTGGTCTTTTATATTTCACCCAATTGATTTTGTATCCTTGGCTTATTTTTCTTTGGACTCATCTTTTTATTAATTTGTAGGAACTTTTTATATATTATCACTTTTACATTATAAATCCTTAATTTTTGACAAGCCCTTTTGTTCTTAAATAATATCTCATGAATATTTATTTTGTAATTTTAGTTTATCTTAATAGAAAGAGTGGCCATGTGATTTTAGTCTTTCATTCTTCAAGTTTTCCTGTTGTTGACAGAAACTTGAATGTTTGCTATGGTGAGGAAGATGTCTTAGTTGCTTGGTAGCAGTCCAAATGAGTAGCTCAAACTAGCTTAGGATCTTCAGAGGTAACTGCTAGTAGTTAGATGGAATGCTTTTCTGTGTTACCAGATAATTAAACTTTATCTCAGGATAGTGTTTTCAAAATATCAAATTCTTCCTTTGTTCATATTTTAGATAAGGAAAAGTTTCAGAGTTCAGACTATCGTTAGGAACTGACATGTATTTCAGAAGAAAGACTAGGATAAACATAAACTTTCAAACTTCGTGGTTTGGCTGACTCCATGCAACATGAAGTCTTGCCAGAGTAAGAATATTTTGCATAAGCAGCATACAGTGCTACTGGTTCTCCCAATGTTGGAATTTTAAAAGATATTAGTCAGTCAGTTCCAATACTGTAATTCAGGCACCCAGTTTTCCACAGGTGTTTTGTTTTCACCATTTTAAACATTTTGCCAACCTGTTTTATCCAGCTTACCCACTTTTTCCCTCTGTCATTTTAAGGCAAATTTTGGACACAATTTTATTTCACTTGTACTCATCTTTAACTGCTAAGAATCTTTCCAAACGTAACCGGCAAATATTATCATACCTAACAGAAATGAGAATAATTTTATATCTAATTCTCAGTTATATCTAATTTCTTCTAATTTTCTCAAAGATGTGGATTTATGTTTGATTGGTTCAACTCAGAATTTAAAAAGGAAGATCTATCTATTGTATTTGTTGTGTCTCTTAAAGCTATTATTTATTTATTTATTTTAGAGTGTGTGAGAATGAGAGAGAGAGAGCATGAGGGGGAGGGCAGAGAATCTCAGGCAGACTCTATGCTGACCACAGTGTTCCATGCAGGGCTTGATATCATGAACCAGAGATCATGACCTGAGCTGATACCAAGAGTAGGTTGCTTAACCAAATGCACTACCTAGATACCCCTTTTAAGGCTCTGTTATTTTAATGTGGCTCTCCTCCCCACTTTCTTTTCATCTTGTCAATTGGTTGGAGAGACTGGGTCATTTTTCTCTAAAATGTTCCAAATTTTGGATTGTGTGGTTTTTTTTTAAACTTTTTAAAAACTTTTTTTAAACTTCTTTCTCTATTCCTTGTAGTTAGAACTAGAGGGTTAATTAGATTCAGGTTCAATATTCTTAGGAAAGACTATTTCATAGGTGATGTGTGTACTTCCCATTACATGACATTATGAGGCATCTCATGTCTGATTGTCTCATCTGTAATGATGTTGTGATTGATTAATGAGTTCAGGAGTCGTCAGCATAATCCTTCCATCATTAAGTCCCCCCCGCCCAACATTTCACCTAATGGTTTTGGCATTCATTGATACATGTTGTCAAGCTCCATCACTTCATTAAGAGTTGCAAAGTGGTGATTTTTAATCCTATTATTTTTTTCTGGATTTATTTATTTATTTGTTTATTATTTATTTATTCATAGAGAGAACATGCATGAGCAGGGTGGGAAGAAGGGCAGAGGGAAAGGGAAAAAGAAAATCTTAAACAAGATTCACACCAGGAGCCTGACTCGGGGCTCAGTCTCAGGACCTTGAGATTGTGACCTGAACTGAAATCAAGAGTCAGATGCTTAACCAACTGAGCCACCCATGAACCCCTGGAATTATTTTAAAAAAGCATTCGCATCAGCTATTTGGTTATGTAGAAATATAATTCATGCAGGAAAGGTGAGATAAATGTTTCATTTTTTCCTACTATTTGTCAATCTTCGGTAATGAGTTGGTGGCCTTAGCAACCCCTAAATACACACAACGAGGTTTGTTTTTTCCCCCAGTATCATTATGAACTCATGGAGTTGTATATATTTTATATGTTTCGATCCATTGCTATTATTATTCTTTTTGATGTTCAAATGGTCCCATCTTAGGCCAGAGGGAACCCTTTAAGTTGGCTCTCATATCGTTTTGACATGACCCCGTTAGTCTTTGATATCCTATATATTTTTAATGTGACAGCCTCCCTCTACCTAGCCGTCACTCTCGGTTGCAAGAATTGAAGTTTCTCTGCCTCACTGAGTCTGGACTCTCTGGAAGACGTGTTAAGCTTCACTTTCCTTAGAATTTAATTCTTTTCAGACTCAAGCATTACACTGGGAAATAAATTCAGGTACCAAGCAGGCTCTCGATCCATGTGCATTGGTGAGTTAAATTCTGCTTTGTAGAGCCTCATATTTCACATGCTAATGTAAACAATATATGGACCCAGGGTGATTTAGCTCATTTCCATGAACATCTCTAAACCCACGCATATTGTTGTATCTTTATAAAGGAGCTTAAACACACACCTATGAAGCTTAAAAATATCTTCACGCAACTGTTTCTGTCATTTGGTCTATTAGCATTCTCCTCACAGTGCTTTGCTTATATAAATTTAACAAGATGAAAGGTTGATGCTGAGAGAAGTCTTTGGACAGATTCGTTACCTTAGCAACCTTGCCCCAGACTTCAACAGCCCTGACCCAGCTACAAAGTCCTTCACTGGCTAACGAGACACTCTTAATGACAGCTGGCTGGAACTCAGTCCTGCTGATAAAATGACTTGTAATCTGGACAGTAACCTTTGGAGGAATATTATCTTTATCAGATTTCCAAAAGAATCCAAACACCAAACGCAGTTCCACTAATAACTATATTCATAAGGCCATCATGCTTAAGTGCTTCTGGGAAAGCATTAGTAACAGGAAATTAAGTGTTACAGAATAATTGCTAACCTTGCTGCATAAAATAGAAGCTGGCTGCCCAGTGATTTTGTGTTGGTGGCAGTCATTAGATGCCACTGTCCTGTATAATTGAAAAATTGTTTGTATAAAGGAATATTGTCACTGCCTCATTAGTCCCAACATTTAATTGTATTGGGGAAATCTGAATGCCTTTTTGAGGTTCAAATTACACATATAAATTTATTGGCTAGGTGGTATCAATATTAAAAAAAAAATCAATTTTTACCTAAGCAGAGACCTTAAGTTATCATGAAGTGTTCTTACAGCTGCCATTTTTAGAAAGCTCTGCATGAATAAAATCACAATCAGTTAACTATTCATTTATTTATTCATCATCTTTGAGCACTTTGGTTTTTTTTAAAGATTTTATTTATTTATTTTTTTAGGAGGAGGGGCAGAAGCAGAGGGAGAGAGAGAATCTCAAGCAGACTCCACACCGAGTGAGAAGCCTGAGGCAGGGCCCAATCCTACAACCCTGAGATCATGACCTGAGCTGAAATCAAGAGTCAGAGGCTTAACTGACTGAGCCACCCAGGCACCCCCAGCACTTTGGGTTTGAAACCCTTTGGTAACTCACAGATATTTCCCTGATACACCCCCAGATGATTATGGCACTTGTTTGCAGCTGATATCCATCTGGCTTGCCAGTGTCCATGCTGTGTAACTGCCAGAAGTTGGAAGACAGATTCCTTTACACATTCAAACGTTGCTTTAGAGATTGGGCTTCATTTCTAAGATACGAAGATGCTTTTGCCCTGACTCCACAAATCTTATTTTGTAAATGAACCAAACAGCCACAATTAAAAAATCTAGAAATGTAAGGAGACTCTCATAGCCCTAGTGCAAAATAAGGAAACATTCCTACATGTCTAGAAATCGTAGATATAATAAGTTTCTGTTTAGTGTGTGTGAAGGAAATTAGTTGCTTAGAAAACTCTAGATGGTTTAGGTTTTGTCCATAGTTCAAGTTAGATCCCATTATGGACTATATGTTTGTATCTGTTCCAACATTGGTATATTGAGGGCCTGACCTCCAGTGAATAGATAGTGTTAGGAGGTGGACCTTTGGGAGGTAATTAGGTTTAGGTGAGGTCATGAGGATGGAGCCCCTGTGATGGGATCAGTGCCCTCATAAGAAGAGGAAGAGATTCCAGGGCTTCCTCTCTCCATCAAGTGAGAAGATGGCCATCTACAAGCCAGGAAGAGGACCCTCTTCAAGAACTGAGTTTGCTGGCACCTTGATCTTGGACTTTTCAGCCTCCAGAACTCTGAGAAATAAGTCTCTGTTGTTTAAGCCACCCAACCTATGGTATTTTGTTATAGCACACTGAGCTGACTGAGATCCCGGAAGTTTACATCTCTGGGGCTTATTCGTTTAGGTTTGGAATTCCACTGCATTACTTACTTTCAGTTAAGCAGACATTAGTGAAGCCTTCACATGTGCCACTGTGCTAGGAACTTGGTTTCTATAATAAGTCACGGACCTTATCCTAGCAGAAAACTTCATTTAACAGAAAAAACAGGTACATAAACATAGTAAAGATGAGTGACAATATTAAGATCTAAGGTTTTATTAAGGATTGAACAAGAAAAAAGTCATGGAAACCCCACTTATATTTTCTGCAAAACTGTGTCATAGGGAGGACTGCATCTTAGGTTTAGCAGTATCCATGGAATGAGGATATAAATATTTCTTTAACTTTTTATTGGTATCTAGAAAACTGCCACAATTTTTAAAATATGCCTTTTTAAAATAAACATGTGGATTACATAATTTACTCATACTTCTCATTTCTTTTGGGAGCGAGGAAGCCCAGAGATAAGAATTCTAAGCTCAATTTCGGGAAAGCAGTTAGGAACCTCAGTCTAAGTCTTTATCTGCACCAACAGCAAGACTTGTGTAATCCCTGGAATTGCCCTTTGTCTCAGTTTGGTCTGCTATTACAGAATATCATGGAATAGGTGGCTTAAACAACAGACATTTATTTCTGACAGTTTTGGAGGCTAGAAGTCCAAGACTGAAGTTCCAGCAAGGTTGGGTTCTTGGTGAAGATCCTCTCCATGGTTGACTGATGGCTGCTTTCTTGCTGTATCCTCATATGGCCGAGAGAGAAAGAGCACATGCTAATCTCTTTCTCCTCTTATGAGGGCACTTAATCCCATTCTGGGGTTTCATCTCAGGACTTCATCCAAAATTAATTACCCTTGTAAAGCTCCACCTTTGACTACTATCCCATTGGGAGTTAGGTTTTCAATATATTTAGATGGTGAGTGTGGGGGAAACCAACATCTAATACGTAACAATCTTCCCCATCCAGAAAGAGATTCAGAAATTTAGGGACATAGATGAGATTTAAAAAATCGTTGTCAGTGGTACTGCCTCTCCAGTACTTCCTTGGGAAATCGCCTTGATCTCTTACCAGGCTGCAGTCACCTTCTCTTCTTTCCTTCTACCAATCTGTCCATACCTGCCCAGGAGTGTTCAAGCATTCTGTAGCACTCTTTCAAAAACTCACTCACAGAGTGAGTGGAGCACTCACTCTCATCAGAGCTCCACAGTAGTTTTACAATCAATAGTTGCCTCTAGTGTACCTCGTGCTGCTCATCTGGCTGAACAGCCCAAAATAATTTGGCCTTAAATCCTTGGTGCAGATCTCTTTGCACAAAGATTCCCATATGTAGCAGGTATGAACCCCTGTCTGCTATTTAAGTTGTCAAGAAATAGAACCTTTATTTTCCTCTATTTTGACTTATTTTAGTGCCCCTAAAATCCCCACTCTGCCAGCATTGTAGAAACTCAATAATAGTCAATATATTATCACCTTCTAGGTTTTGGGATGGGAGGCTTCATGTAACACACCAGAGTATTGAGGGAGTATTTGGCCTCTCATTGTATCTGTGCATAGAAGATTCAACTGACATGTGTGTTGTCCTATGGGGACATGGCTACATACATTTTGCTGCTGAGATGTACTTTGTTTCTGTCCATTTAGCTCTTTCAGCCTGGTTGCTCTCGTACCTAGGATCTTGTTTTGGCCAAAATAATCATTTTTCTGCTTCTGGGCCACGTTACATCGGAGAATCCCCGGAGGCTGTTCATGGCCCTGTCTGCCTATAATTGCTCTGCAGCTTTTTGCTCCCTTTAGAAAGATTGGCAAGAAAGGAGGCTGCTGGTAACATCTCCCAAGGTCTAATACGTCAGTTCAGCAAGCCTTTCTTCCTTCAGAAAGTTGTTTTGTTTTTTCTCCCCCCCAACCCAACCCCTACCTCTTCTCTTTGACTCCAGCTTATTTACTTGGTTTTCATTTTCCAACAAAACTGTGCCAGCATACACCGTTTATTTGTTGATCGATTTTCAGTAGATTTCCCCTTATCTCAGGCCAGGAAAAGTTATTTTCCTTTAAAAAGTTTGCTAATGTGGCTAAATAGCCCATTAAATGAATTCATAAATGACATGATCATGATTCGAGCGGTTAGGCCCATTCTCAAATGGGGTCCTAATTCTAAAATTCTTTATAAGATTTGGAAACATTAATATGATTTTTTTTGCAAGAATTAAAAAAATAAAAATGGTTTGCATCTACGCTTCTGGAATTTTATTATAATTTTGTTTACTGGAACTGCTTAATCTTATTTGTTTTATTAGATCATTTTTTACTGCTCTATGAGATTCCAATAAACTTTTTAATAAACATCAAAACTTGAGAGCTCATCAGTCCCTGTTATTTCTGCACAACTTGTTAACCCCATCCTGCCATCACTTTTGTGCCAAGCAGATCAACTAGACATTAGTTTATGATTTCTTTTTTTTCTTTATGTAGGTAATATACATTATTTGAAGAAACCAATTGTAATGCAATTCAACACAGTACCGCTGATCAGATTATTCCTTCCAAAGACAGCAGCTGGGAATATTTACTATGGAAATATCTGTCTTTAGAATGATTTCTAAAATCAAATTGTTGTAAACATAACCAAGAATTATGAAGACTGTCTCTGTCAAGAATATCTCTTGAGGTGGGAAAAGATAGTTTTCCAAATAAGAGACTCTTAGCTTTTTCTTAAGGCTAAACTATACTTTAATTGTATGGGTGCAATATTTTGTGGTCATAAACAATACTTAGCAAATGCATTACCAGTCAAGTTAGGTATAATTTTGCCAGCCTCAAACATTTATAAATTCAGCTTAGGAATCTGCTGTAAGGCACCCCAGTTTATGAGAATAGTTTCCTTTGAGTTAGAAAAAAAATGTGGGACTACTGATTAAATATAAAGGAAAAATGGACATCTTTGATTACTTTCTCTCCTCTATTCCTTATACCAGATGATCACCCTGCCTACAATTATACCTTTTGACTATAGTTTTCCTCTTTCCATTGCCATAGTGGAGCCCACTATCATCTCTTGCTTAGGTAACAGAAATGTAGCTTCCCAGCTGGTCACCCCTCTTCAGGTTCGTCCCTCACAAAACTTGAATATATCCTATTCTGGAAGGATGCCTCTGGAATTCAACTCTGCCCATCTCATTCCCTTCCTTAGAACCCCTGAAGGGCTCCCCAATTTCTTTGATGTCAAGTCTGAGTTCCATAGCATATACTCAAAAGCCTTCAAAATGGTGTCCGAGGTGATCATTCTTGGATCATATCTGTGATCTGGACTTCATGCTCTTGCAGTAGTTCACCGCCCCCAATGCCAAGCTGTTTCTCATTTCTAGCTTTGTCTTAACACATAAAAGATGTTCACTTAATATATGTTGCATGGTTGGAACCTCCAAACAGAGGAGAGTTAACAGTCTATGGACACAAAGCCCAAGCAGTAGCATGGTGTAGTGGGCAGAGCAGTGGGCTCTGCTGCTTGATTATAGCCAGCACCTCTACTTCGTGCAGCCATATATCCCTTCTCTACTTCTTATAGCCATACGATTTTTTCACCTTGGGCAAGCATCCTGGCTTTTCATTGGTTAAAATGGGCATGAAATTTAGCTTTTGTCTGGTACATAGTAAAAACCTAGGGGATGGTAGTTTCCTTTCTTTTTGAAAAATTCCATCGAATTCTAGAGTTTAAGAGAGCAGCCAACTCTGCTGATAAGTACCTCATATCAGTTACAGCCAGTTACTTTTCTGGTCCTGACCCACATACCTGTATTAACAACAGAACACAGAGACATAAATCTTGAAACTCATTCTGGAGGATGAAATATTACATTTTTATTGCCCAGGAGTAACATGTTGGTGGAATTTTCCTACCGGATGTCTCCTCGATATGACGCAATGGGAAAAGGGACACTGGGCATGTACTTTTTGAAGGATGGGAGCTAAATGGAAAAAACCAGAAGGTCCAGAGTATGGGCTGCCTCTGCAGGAGACTGACAAACATGAATGAGAAAGTGCTCAAAGTGTGTGTGGTGGGACTCATATATCTGACCTACTTTACAAATTTGCCTAGGGACAGCTTTTTTCAGAGAGATGCAGAAAGGATGACTAACTTTGTGTCAGTGGTTCAAAATTGGAAAATCAGGAGTGCCTGGCCAACATCCCCTAACCTAGAGCCAGGCCTCCTGATGAGAAAGTGAAGAGGAAGAAAAGCAGATGGGAGAATCGAGAGCAGATGCAAGTTATTTAAAAGTAATACAATAATTCAGCAGGAATGGAGTGGAAATTCAACAACTTATTGGGTATGACATTTGGGTAAATTAAACTGAACAGACATCTAGGAAATACCAGATAGGAAAAGCAAAATGAAGGCAAAAGCTGGCAGGCAAGAAAAGGAAAAGGAGTAAATGAAAACAAAGAGTTTCAGGCCAAGGGGAAGTCGCTCACATTTGCTATATGTTACATTCGGTTTTTCATTTTTTAAATGAAAATTTTAATTATACATATTTACAAGTAACCAGGTATTTAGTGCCAGGTAGAAAATTATCTGTTTCACTGATTTTCCTCCTTTTTACTTCTTCATGGCATACACACACACACACACACACACACACACACACACACACACACACACACACACACATACAGGGTCACACTCACACATGCACAGACCCCCCACCAAACACACAACTTCATCATTTTTTCTCAATGTTTTTGGGAGATGAAAATTTTCAGATTTAGTTTAGTTCGCTGCGAAGCCAATAAAGACTTTCTAAAATATACATGTTCCCATTCAGTAGAAATTCATCTCTTATTTTAATTGTTTATTTTTGATCTGTAGGTGCTCTGTGGGTTATGGGATAGTTGGGGTAGAATTACAGATAGACTAGAGACAGACAAGTGAAATATAAATCAAACCAGGATGAGCTCCAAGGAAAAAGTGTTGAGTAAATAGCTCGATCTGAAACATGAAAATGCCTATTAAATAGAGATAGGAACAGCTATTTGTCAAAATTTTTAATATTGATTGTTTGTTGATCTTTCTGCCTGAGAGTCATACTGTGGCCATTCTTACTGATTTATCAAATAGATACCTTGCTCTGGAGATCTTTAAGGAGTATGGGCTTGCTTCATCTAAATCAACATTAACAAACTTCAAGCAGAATTCCGAATTTCACTTACTGGTGAGTTGGTTTCAAGATAAAGACAGAGTTAATTTGTCAAGTTTGGCCTCCTACAGGGAGACACTCTCACTCATGGCTTCAAAGTAAATTTGACTCAATCTATTGGACATTGAACCAAAATTCTCATTAAAAGAACCTGTTTTCTTGGCATTTCTATGTGCTGCATGTCACATTTTTATACAGGTGCCTATATAGGTATAAATGTTCTATTTCTCATCTTCAAAGATATTATATCTTGGAGACCAAAAAGACAATCAGGACTTTGTCCAGTCTTTTTCCTTTTCCCCCTCTTTACACCTGTCTGCCACTTCCACTCAGCATGGCTGCAGTCCTTTTTCTTTTTATCTCCTCACTGTTGGGTCAGGCTTCAGCATAGAAGTCTAAAAATAAAGTCTAAGATGACAATAAGAGCTCCCAGGGAAATAAAACAAAAGGGAGAAAACATGAAAAGTACTTGAAAATAAAAGCATACAAAAGCACAGTGTATGAAGGATGAAGGAGTCAAAAAGATTATGGAATTAAGGAAAATGTGATAATGTAATCTTAAAAAAAGTGAAATGTTTAAAATAAGTCATAGGGAGTGGGAGGTACAGGCTTCCAGATAGGGAATGAGTAAGTCACAGAGATGAAAGGTACAGCGCGGGGAACATAGGCAATGGTATTGTAATCGTGTTGTATGGTAGATGGCATCTACACTTTTGGTGAGCATGGGGTAAACATATAGACTTGTTGAATCACTATGTGGTATGACAGAAACTCATGTAACTTTGAAAAAAGTCAAAATAGGGGTAATAAACATGACTTCTCTGGGAAAAAAAAGAAAGAAACCATAGGGGAGTGGATTAAAGAATTTAAAAATGAAACTAAAGCAAAGTTATTTTTCAGAAAGTTTTGTTACCAAAGAGGAGAATTTTTAGGCAAATCCTATTACATTTCACTATAATTATATGACAAAGTTTATTACTAAACACAGGACACTATAAAAATAAATGATAGAGGAGATAAGATGTATTTCTTTTTTCTTTTCTTTTTTTCTTTTTTTAAGATTTTATTTATTTATTTGACAAAGAATGAGAGAGAGAGAGAGAGAGAGAGAGAGAGAGCCCAAGAGCATGAGTCAGGAGCAGAAGCACAGGGAGAGGGAAAGGGAGAAACACACTCCCCGCTGAGCAGGGAACCTAATGCAGGACTCAGTCCCAGGACCCTGAGATCATGACTTGAGCTGAAGGCAGATGCTTAACTGACTGAGCCACACAAATGCCCCAAGACCATTTCTTTTTTTTTTTAATTATTTTTATTTTTTTTAACATATAATGTATTATTTGTTTCAGGGGTACAGGTCTGTGATTCATCAGTCTTACACAATTCACAGCATTCACCATAGCACATACCCTCCCCAATGTCCATCACCCAGCCATCCCCTCCTTCCCATCCCCTTCCACTCCAGCAACCCTCAGTTTGTTTCCTGAGATTAAGAGTCTCTTATGGTTTGTCTCCCTCTCTGGTTTCATCTTGTTTCATTTTTCCCTCCCTTCCCCTATGATTCTGTCTTATTTCTCAGATTCCTCATATCAGTGAGTTCATATGATCATTGTCTTTCTCTGATTTACTTATTTTGCTTAGCAATACCCTACAGTTCCACCAACATCATTGCAAATGGCAATATTTCATTTTTTGATGGCTGTATAATATTCCATTGTGTATATATACCATATCTTCTTCATTCATCTGTGATGGAAATCTAGGCTCTTTTCATAGTATGGCTATTGTGGACATTGCTGCTATAAACATTAGGGTGCACATGCCCCTTTGGATCACTAAATTTGTATCTTTGGGGTAAATACCCAATAGTACAATTGCTGGGTCACAGGGTGCTCTAATTTCAACTTTTGGAGGAACTTCCATACTGTTTTCCAGAGTGGCTGCACCAGCTTGCATTCCTACCAACTGAAAGAGGGTCTCCCTTTCTCCACATCCTCGCCAACATCTTTTATTTTCTGAGTTGTTCATTTTAGCCATTCTGACAGGTGTGAGGTGGTATCTCATTGTGGTTTTGATTTGTAGTTCTCTGATGCTAAGTGATATGGAGCATTTTTTCATGTGTCTGTTGGCCATTTGTATGTCTTCTTTGGAGAAATATCTGTTCATGTCTTCTGTCCATTTCTTGACTGGATTCTTCTTTTTTTTTTTATGTTGAGTTTGGTAAGTTCTTTATAAAGTTTGGACACTAACCCTTTACCTGATAAGACATTTGAAAACATCTTCTCCCATTCTAGAGGTTGCCTTTTAGTTTTGTTGACTGCTTTCTCTGCTGTAAAAAAGCTTCTTATTTAGATGAAGTCCCAATAGTTCATTTTATCTTTTGTTTCCTTGCTGAGGCTGAGGTCAAAGAGGCTGCTGCCTGGTGTTCTTCTCGAGGATTTTGATGGATTCCTGCCTCACATTTAGGTCTTCATTCCATTTTGAGTCTATTTTTGTGTGTGGTGTAAGGAAATGGTCCAGTTTCATTCTTCTGCTTATGGCTGTCCAATTGTCCTAACACCATTTGTTGAAGAGACAGTCTTTTTTCCATTGGACATTCTTTCCTGCTTTGTCAGATTAGTTGACCATAGAGTTGAGGATCCATTTCTGGGTTCTCTGTTCTGTTCCATTGATCTACGTGTCTGTTTTTATGCTAGTACCATACTGTCTTGATGATTATAGTTTTGTAATAGAGCTTGTAGTCTGGAATTGTGATGCCACCAACTTGGTTTTCTTTTTCAACATTCTTCTAGCTAGTTGAGGTCTTTTCTGATTCCATACAAATTTTAGGATTATTTGTTCCATTTCTTTGAAAAAAGTTGATGGTATTTTGATAGGGATTGCACTAAATGTGTAGATTTCTTTAGGTAGTGTTGGGGTTAATGTAGAGCATGAAATCAGCCATAATACCTGGCTTGCTAAAATGTAATACAGAGCCTGCTGGGGGTGAAGGAAGGTTTTGGAGAAGGGCTAGGCCTTTGGAATGCCGAGGCCTGCGTGACCACTCTGCTATTGGAATGCTTCAGGAGTTGCCTTCCCGAAGCTTTCTTAGCCCAAACAGCCACCCTGTGATCTAAGAGATGTACGCATTGTCCCTTAGGCTATATTTAGCAGAACACGCAGATTAGCATATCATATCTTTCCTGTAAACAGATCCTCCTAGTTTCAGTAAGACCCCTTGTCACACATCACTGCTGGAGAAACAGTGATAAGGATTTGTGATTATCCTGAAGGACCAATAAAAGCGGGAGCGAAGAAGAGCAAAAGGGTCTTTGCCTCTGAGCATTGACCCTCTTGCCTTCACCTCTCTTTCACAGCAAAGTCTGGAGTCATCTTTCATCCCTGGGTACAGGGATTGCTGGCCATTCCTGGCATTCCTGTCTCGAGCCGAGACAATGTATTAAGGTTTTGAAGCAATTTTTAAAGGCTAACGGGACTACTATAAATAAAAACAGAGCCTTAAGCTGAGCAGGACCTCTGTAACAGAGGACCAACTTCAAGGTTTGTTAGAGGTTGTTATTGAACAGAACCCATGGTTCCCTGACCAAAGAACTTTAGATTTGGATGTATGGGAGAGAATTGGAAAGAACTTGAAATGTTGCCATAAACAAGATAAAACTGTGTCCCTTGCTTCTCTTCCTATGTGGAGTCTAGTCAGATCTGCCCTGGCCCCTTTATATACTGAGGACACTTCAAATGTCTTTAAAGAAAAAGAAGGGGAGCCTGGGTGGCTCAGTGTGTTAAGCCTCTGCCTTAGCTCAGGTCATGATCTCAGGGTCCTGGGATAGAGCCCAGCATCCGCTCTCTGCTCAGCAGGGAGCCTGCTTCCCCTTCCCCCCTTTCCCTCTGTCTGCCTCTCTGCCTATTTGTGATCTCTTTCTCTCTGTCAAATAAATAAATAAAATCTTAAAAAGATAAAGAAAAAAAAAAAGAAGGGTAACCTACGACTCCTTCCAAATTTGTCCTTTAATTTCTCAAGTTAGAACCAACAAGGAGAAAGAGCTCCCTCCTTCCAACCCCTCAACTAGGAAACCACCTCTTTCCCCCTTTTTTCCTCCCACTTAGTGATCCTTAAGGTAGCATAGACATCTTCACAATATTTTTTCTTCCAATCTATGAGCATGGAATGTTTTTCCATTTTTTATGTCTTCCTCATTTTCTTTCATGAGTATTCTATAGTTGTCTGAGTACAGAGTTTTTGCCTCTTTGGTTAGATTTATTCCTAGGTATCTTATGATTTTGGGTGCAATTGTAAAATTGACCCCTTAATTTCTATTTCTTCTGTCTTGTTGGCGTATAGCCATGTGGGCTATGACAGGTGAACAGATTTTAGCATCAGTTGTTTGACTTTGGGCAGGATTTTAATATATGAATTAGAGATAATGACATTTTCTCTACTTACCTTGAGTGAGCTACACTGTGCATATGATAGAACATGTGATTAACTATAAAGAGCCAGACATAAAAATCAGGTGGTATTTGGTTCTGAGATGATAATATCAGAACTACTTGAAATGTTAAAGTTTATCTGTCATTAAATTCTCCCCCCCAATTAGAAGAACATGTGTGTGGCTCAAAATATAATATATACAAAAGGATAATTAGTGAAATGCTCATCAGTTAATTTCCCCTTTATGATTGGTTTATTCAGTCATTTGACACACATTTATTGACTGTAAGGAATCCATATAACACTACAATTAGAAGTAATATTGATTGTTTATATTGGACAATATTCCTCAACTATTACTCAGAAACTCTTTTGGGTACTGTCATCATTTGAACATTAAAATAAAAAAAGCAAAACACACAAAGTAAGAAAATGTATGCTCAGCTTTGTTGTTAAAAAAGAATGCAAGAATCTATTGTATTCCTGCTATTTGAGGGGAATGTTTGACAACTTAATTTGTCTTTGATCTTGCATAAATGCTTCAGTATCCATATCTCTCCTGTTCTCCAAAGCAGTGGTCATTTCTGAGGCTGACAGTAGGACCACCTACACATTTCCACTGTATTTGGATAGACTTGTCTTTTATTTTGAGGATATAGGGCAAAAAACATGGAGAAGCTTTTCCCTGGGACCTGAACCTTGTTAAGTATATGAACAGATGTTTAGGGTTACAATTGGTACTTGCTGTGCTAAGTGCCAGATCCTGTGTGACAAAGGGGCTTTCATGCTCTCTGATAAATCCATTATGTGGATGTGATAGAGACTTCTCAAGCAGTCAAAAGGGACCCCTTTTGCTCATGCTGAAGATTTCATACTATAGTGCATATCTCTGAACATATGGCCCTTTCTTTATACTGTCTGCAGGATCAATGCTTTAAAGATCCACTTGTTGTATCAAAGGGTATAGGCATTTTAATTTTTGATAGAGATTGCCAAATTCCTCTCCTTAGTGATTATGGCAATTTACAATGTCATCAGAATGTAAGATAATGGCTGTTCCCTCATATCCTCATACCCTATCCAACATTACTGATCTTTGCCAATCTGTTAGGTATAAAAAATATATCTGCTTGTAGTTTAAATTTACATTTCTTTTATTATGGGTAATATAAACAGTTTTTCATATATTTAATTGCTGGATATTTTCTGTCTAGTAAACTGTCTCATATCTTTTGTCCATATTTCTTTTGAGTTCTTCATCTTTTTCTTATTGATTTGTTGATGCTTTTCATATATTAGGAAAATTATCTTTGGTTCTGTAAGGAGTTGTAAAAATTTTTCCCAGGTTGCTTTTTACTTTTCTTTTTGCACTTTTCCGTACAAAGATTTTTAAATATTCTTATGTAGTCAAACTTATTAATCATTTATTTATGACCCCTGGGATTTTAAAAATCATACTTTAAAAGGGCCTTCCCTGCTTGAAGATAATCAAAACTAAGAAATAAAATACCTCCTCATCTTCTGTTCTATTTCTTTTAAGGTTTTACTTTTCACCTTTATGTATGTATGTGTGTATGTATGTATGTATGCATGTATGTATTGATTGATTGGAGAGAGAGAGAGAGAGAGCACCAGCAGGGAGGAGGGGCAGAGGGAGAAGGAGAGAGAGAATCTCGAGCAGGCTCCACGTTCAGCACTATGACCCTGAGATCATGACCTGAGTCAAAATCAAGAGTCATATGCTTAACTGACTGAGCTACACAGGCGCCCCTATTTTTCACCTTTAAATCTTTGATCTATTTGGGATCTATTTTTGTAGAAATTGTGAGGTAAATATCCTTTTTCTTTTAAATGATTTTTACCCCGGAGTTTTCTATTCTTTTTTTTTCTTTTATTAACTTTAGAACAAGTTATTTTAGTTCCAAAAGAAATCTCCCTGGTAGATTTCTGGGTTTGTGTGAATTTTTAAATTAACTTGATGAGAATTAACACCTTTATGATGATTAAGACTTTCGAGAATGTGGAATGTCTTTCTATTAGCTTAAATCTTTTTCGTGGGACTTATTTTTTAAGTCCTTTAAAACTGTTTTGTATGGCTCCTGCACGTTTCTTGTTAACTTTAACCATAGGTATTTTACATTTTTGTGCTACTTTTGTAAATAAGGGAATTTCCTCCCATTATTTCTTCTAATTGCTATAGGTATACATGAAGGTTATTGGTTTCCATATATTACTTTTTTGGAGCATGACTTTATTACATTCTTTTAGTTAAAAATACTATTATCTCAACTATTCTCAGTTGATTTTCTTGGATTTCTAGGCAATCATCTTATTTGCAAATCATGATAATTTTACTTACTCTTTTATAATTTTTCTCTCTTCTTTCAGTTACTTACTTTCATTGTTGGAGAAGGTCACTGAGAGGATATGACCTCCAGTTGATCTTTGAGCTGGACCTAGACAGTTAGAGGCTCCTCACCCCTTCCGCTGCAGGCCCTAGAAGGTGCCCCAAAGACATGGCCTTGAGATAGTAATGTGTTGAGACCATCTAGATGGTATATGTGAATGAACCCATGTAAGGCCTCTATAGAAACTTTTAAGATTTGGTGGACGGGTGCAGAGATTTACCTGTCTTGTGGCCCCCAAAGACAAGCCTTTTATGTAAGTTCCCTTGCTTATTAAACCTGCCACCTACTAGTCTAGAATGGTCTGTTTCTTTCTTTGATCTCTCCTTGCCCTTGAAGCCAGTTTCCAATTTCAGCCAGGGAACTCCTGAGGTTTTGAACCAACATTCATTGACCAGCTAGGTGCTCTGGTATAATAAGAAATATAAGTGGCACAAGTGAACTTGTTGCAGACTTTAATGGGAAGTTTCTAATATTTTTCCAGGAACTGTGATATTAACTTTTGGGCTGAAGTATATATTTATATATTTACCATGTTAATGAAACATCTATTCATGTTCTATCACATTTTTCTTTTAAAATTAGGAATAGATATTACATTTTATCAAATGACTTTTTAGCACCCATAGAGATGAAAATATGCTTCTTCTTTAATCCTCTTAACTAAACGGAATTTTAAAAATAGATTTCCTAATATTTAATCCTAGCAGTCCTTGCAATTCCAGAGTAAACTGCGCTTGATTGTGGTATTTTATTACTTCATTATGCTTCTGAGTTCTGTTTCCCAATGTGTCATAGCATTCTTCCTTTAATATTTATAGGAAGTGTTGTTTTTTTGTTTGAAATTAAAAAAAATATGTTATAAATTATGCCGGCTTTTTCAACCTCTTTTTTTTTTTAAGTGCACCATTGGATTTTCAGTGACATGGTCTGGTATTTGGGGGGTTTGGGGGATTATATGTGTTAAATTCCTGATTTGCATAGAGTGAATCAGTCAAGTATTTTCATATACAACACTTTCAATCTAAAAATCCAATGTCATATTTCAGTAAAGCTTTGCTCACCCCATCCCCACCAGCCAAAGTAGACCGTAGAGTGACAAATCACTCCCTCCAGGGTCCTGTTCAAAGGACACCTTCTTCATGAAGATTTCCTAGTCCCTCCAACTCAGAGACGAGTTCTTTCTTTAAGGATAACTTTACATTTTTCTTTGTAATTGTCTTCTGACACTTCCCAGTTTTCTGACTTACATTATTTAACAGATTCATTAGACATTTGTGGGCATTAGGCAAAATGTTTTCATGATATTATATCATTTAATCCCCACAGTCCTATGATTTAAACACCATACAAATAAAATAATGTGAACCTGGAGAGTCAATAATTCTTTTTTAGGTCACAGAGCTGGTAGGCTGGCTGCAAAGTAGAAATTCAGTTCCAGTCTATGTGATTTGGAACCACATACTCCTTCCAGCAAATCATGTCGATAAAGCAGTAGATCATCTTCACAATTATGTTGTATGTTTCCTTTTCCTCTGTGAAATTCTGATTTCCTTCAGGGTCTTGTCTGTGTCTTCATTCTCTTGGAATCCCCTATATCTTCTTGCACGTGGGAGGAACGAAACAAAAGCTGATCGAATTGGTTGAACAGAGTGCGTATCTTGAATGTGGTTCCAATAAAATTTCAAAATGAATTATGGAGTTTTACTCATGCATTTAATCTCTATTATAGTTCATCAATCCATACATTTACAAATTCTGGCAAAAAGATTCTCCAGAAGGATTTCTGGAACCATGGAATATGGGGTTTGCTTTCATGGTTACTCAGCTGTGGAGCACTCTGGTGGATGTTCTCTGGAGCTGGGTCACTGGGCAGAATTTTCAGTGTTAATTGGCTGTCATTTATCTCAATGCTGAAAAACTGTGGAGTGCTGCTTCCCCTGCTTTACCCTCGTGGGTGTCTGATTCCTTTCTGGGCCAGCCAGAGCTTCATCATAGTTTCATCCAGAAGTGATAGCTTCCTCTTACAATTCTCACAGAACTCTATCTATACCTCTCTTTTATCACCTCTCACTTTCCACCTGCTATTACAGCGATTCATGTACATGTCTTATTTCCTTTATCACATGGTAAACGCCTTAAGTTCTGAGCCATGTCAGATGCATTACCCACTGGGCTCACATGGTGCCGGACACGTAGTAGGAGCTCAGTACATTTTTAAAAAGTGATTAAAGTAGGTTCTAAATTCAGCAAATCTTGCTCCTCTTATCTCACTAGGACCATTTCAGCATTTTTTTGCTGTTGCCCACTATTCATGTGGGTGGTATGAGCTGAAATTGCTGAAAAAGGATGTAATTTCCCTTGTTAATATAATTACTACCATATATTATCACAGCACTAGAGTCATAACATTCTCATTTTCAGTGGCCTATACACATCACCAAAATTATCTCTGGAGGAGAAATTTATCATGTTTGTTTTCAGTCACTGAGTGAAATGCTGCCAAGTTTGGTGAATATATATGCTCAGCCTCTTTTGAGTGACAAGTGTGTAAATGGGGCCATCTTATGAAAAAAATGTAAACCTCCTATTTGCATCTGGACAATTTGTTAACTGTTTGGATTACGAATTCAAGGCAGGGGGTGGATGGCGAACATGCTTTTTCTCTGTGGGTCTTTCATAGTTTAGGAAAATAATGAATGAGGAACTGAAGAACCTGGAGAGGGAACAGGAGAGGGAATATTTGACTCCTGCGTTATGCGGGTGGCAGGACCATCTGGGGAGGCTAATGGCCTTGTCAGCTGAGCTCACGGTGGACAAGGACAGGATTTTGAATTGTGAGTGCATGATAATAGTCCTCGACAAAGCCCAATATGAATTTACTTTTGCTTTTGGAGAGAGAGACTCTTGTTCTAAGAATCTTGTCTCAGCCCAGAATTTAAAGGGGACTACTTGAAGCAAGACTGAGCTGCCAGTCCTTGTCCTGCTTGTGGGATGGATAGAAGTGGGACATCTGTTTTGCAGGCCAGGGCTGATGCTGAAAGATCAGCTCTGGGGATGAAGGCATGGCATCTGAGGATTACCTTGGCTTCTAACCATGGCTAGAGAAAGCATGAGGGACAGGGACATGTCCCAGTGGTAATCAAGGCCTCAAGTCAGGGAATCTAGATTGTGGGAAGATGGTGACTGAGGGCAGAGTCAAGCTCAGAGTTCAGGGCCTGAGTATGGATTTTTTTAGTAATAAGCCAAGGGGTGGGGGGTGGGGTGCGCCTGGGTGGTTCACTCAGTTAAGTAGCTGACTCTTGATTTTAGCTGAGGTCTTGATCTCAGGGTCCTGAGTTCAAGGCCCATGTTGGGCTCCATGCTGGTGTGGAGCCTACATGAAAAAGAGAAATAAGTCAAGAGTGTGCTTCTGTGGAAAGGGAGAGGGCTTCTATTCAAATCCCAAAGTTGAATCCCAGGTCACTTGGGCACTAGAACTTTTAACTGCTTTATTTCTTATTAAGAAACATCTATTTCCTTGCTGTTTCAACTCCAAGAATCCTTGGCCTTGGCCCTTTCTAGAAGTTTTTCATTTGCAGTGGCTTTCAGTCCTGCTGCACATTAGAGGCACTTGGCAAGCTGTAAACAATAGATGTCCAGGCTCTACCCCTGGACATGAATGTATGTATGTATGTTTATGTATATATATATACACACAGTACCATATACATATATAAACATATGCATGCACATATATAAACACATACACACATTTAGTATATGTAAATTACACGTACACATGCATGTATGCATGTATGTATGTATGTATGTATCTCCAGGAGATTTAAACGTACAGGCTGAGAAACATTGACAACTAGACAGTGTGAAGGGCAGGTAGTGGAGGCTTGAGTGACTCTTACAGGCCAACAGTAGCAACAGCAGAATACAGCTGCGCCCAGAGGAAGTTTATAGCTTATAGCTACTATTTATGGCATCCTTACTCTGCGCCAGACACTTCCTTCATAAACTCATCTGATTGTCACATGATCTTACACATTTTATTAACTCTATTTCACATGATCTTATATTTTATTAACTCTATTGTTCAATGAAGACATTAAGGTCCAAGTTTCCACTAGACCAAGTCTGACATGGAACTTGAACCCAGTTTAGTATGGGACCATTGCTTCTTAGGTCAGTCTTATGGGGCTATTGTAAGATTTCAACCTGAATTGGGGGCATTGCAGTATTGAGCTTAAGAATTTCGGCTGTGACTTGAATTTAAATAAATTAAAATCCTGGCTCTGTGATTTGGAGCTAGGTGATTGGAACCAGTTAGTTAACTGGTTCTCTGCCCCTTAATTTTCACCTGTATAATGGGAATAGAATGGTTGTAGAGTCTAACTGAGATAATGCTTCTAAAGCTGTTAGAATACTGGCTGGTCCAGGCTAAGCACCCAAGCAGCACTGCCTGTTATTATTAGAATTGGCTTAGGATAGAAAATGCAGGTGTTGAGCCCAGAAACCCAGCTATAAGGAACTGGAAAAAGCATTTGCTGACGTAGACACAGTCTGGTATGAATTTTCTGTACCAGTCTCCATTGATTAGGACATGGAAAAAAAATGAGGAAGATTACAAATAAAGTGAATTAGCGATGCTCTTAGGTGCCTCCTTCCTTCATTTCTTCAGTTCTGAAAACCCTTCTGCATTGCTCCTCATCTTCTGTGCCTAATGCTTGGGTTCAATCTCAGGTGGTAATGGATTAAAAATGTACCTATCCCAGGGGGGTTTGACTTTTTGCTAAGAGACTCAATTAACCTTCAAGACCCAAAGGAATCAATCTTTAATAGTGTAATTTAAGGCCCTGTAATTTAAATACCTTGTGAGGGGTATTAGGGATATAATGTTGGGCAGGGGCTGTTCTTCTGGTCACCCAAGAGATACTGCTGCCATGCCTGCTTGAGGGATTATCACCAGATAGTCATCCAGAAGGTAGGGACTGCCTCCAGTTTACTTTAGTATCCTTCAGAGTCTTGTGTATACTCTTGCATATACTTACTCTTATGCATACTTACTCGGGACACAGTAAGTTCTCAAAAGTCTTTTGTTGAACAGAATTTAAAGAATGTATTTAGTTGTCATCTTAATATTGTTTTGGTCTAGTTATTTATTAATGCTTAATAAACTTTTCTTGCAAAATTTTGAAAAATATTAAGTAACTAATTACATTTTATACATGAGAAATTTTAAATTTTTTTCTTTTTTTACCCCAAATTCATTTGTTCATTCAGAAAATGCATGTTGTCTACTCTATGCCAGTTGCTGGGGGCAGCCCTTTGGATTGAGGACATTCTTTCCGCAGTCCCTGGGCTCATTTCCTTCATAGTTTACATGAAGTTGACCCATTTTTCCTTCAGGTACATTCTTGGCCAAGTGAATGCCTGATCCTTTGGATCTAGCTGTTTGGGAACCCCATTCTTCAGCTCTCAGCTCTTTTTCAGTCACACTGTAAGTTGTTTTAAGGTGGGTGTTTACATTCTATGTATTCCATAAAGGCAGTCAATTAAAAAACAAAATAATCCATCACCTCTCAGTTAATAGTCAACACCGGTGGAGATTTCACCAAATGAATTATGAAGTACATCTCTTACTTTTATTACTTGGGACCTAGTTTTGTCATGACTCTATTGATGAATTTGAAGCTCTGATATTAATATTAACATGTCCCCAGTTACTTAGTTGGCTTCCAAGGGACAGTGTTCGCAGAGTGTCCCTGCCAATTTTAGTGTGTATTAAGGCTAGTAACACATTTAGAATTAAGACAAAAAATACTTAGTCAAGGAATCTTCAATGATAGCAGACCTGAGAACAGTAATTTTGCATTTCTGACTATTGTCACATTTGGAGTTTTCACTATTGGGTCACATTTACTTTGGTTTATTGTTTCAATTTTGAATCTTGGATGATATTGACAGTTTTTGAGAAGGCAGTAACTCTGGGGACCAGCTGTGTGAGCTTTGAAATATGAAAAGAGGAAGGAAGGATTTCATGATAAGAGAACAGAATGAGAGTAGTGGGGCCAGCTCAGTTGTAGGGAGAAGAAATCAGAAAGGCAAAGGAGAGGACAGTGTAGGGGAAAGTACCAAGCATGAAATTAGATGCCACTTCTGGGGTCTGACCCATTCTTGTATGAACTTCTATTCTTTTCTGCAGTTTACTTAGTTTTACCCATGGTGATTCTAACTTTGAATGTATATCACTAGACAAAATTGATGGTTACCTATTTTTACATATCCTCATGCAGCTACATTTTGAGGGTAACTTCCACACAAAGATATTGAATGCCTAAAATGTCACGAGCACAGCATATATAAAGATGAGTGAACCCAGGCTCTTGCTTTCCAAGAGTTATAAGTAAACAAAACAAATCTATCTGTATATCACCAACCAACTGACCAACTAACCAACCAACCAGCCAACAACAAGACAAGTGTTAAGTTGATGGGTTGGGCAAAAGCTGAGGAGGGTTTAATTTAGTCTATGAGATTAAAAAGGGTCGAGGAGTAAAATTTTCCCAGTATTGAAGTGGGTGGGCTACCCAGTCAGAGGTGACAGTTTGGGTAAAGACTTGGGGGAGTGACTCAACATGGTTTATTGTGGGAGTGGCCAAGTAGATCAGTGTGGTGGGATTGCTGGGTACTTGGGAAGGAGAGGTGGAAAGTAAAGTTAGGGGGACAAACTGAGGCTAGGGTATGAAGGTAAGGATGATGGATTGAGGAGGTGAATAAGCACAAAGTTGGGTAATGTCATCTGAAGGATGTGACTACAGGAGAGTTAAAGGCAGACTAATAGTGTTCAAGTTTGTGACCCTAGTTCTTCCTCTTGACAGAGGGCAGACGAGGGGAAGTTGCAGCCTGAGCATGTATATAATTAACATTTTAATTATATCCTGACCATGAGCCTGGGCATCCCAGGGGTTTCTGGAGGGGCTTGGGGGTGGAGGAGAATGAGAGCAAGCCTCTGAAGCTCAAGGGGTCCATAGTGCCCAGCTATGCTGCCCTCCCAGAAAGAGTGTGGACAGCTTTAGCTGCAACCCAGCTCACTGGGACTTCCATGGCATGGACCAGAGGGAAGGGGAAGCTGCTGGTATCCAGGATGACTGGGACTGCAGACATGCCCAGTTGTTAGCCAGTCTAGGTCACATGAACTGGACCATCTCGAAGGTGTTCAGAGGCAAGATGAACCCAGGGAATGAACTCAGAGTTCATTCCAGGTGTGCAGCCCCGGGTCTGAGGTGGGGATGCTCAGTTCCAGAAACCCTCCGGAATGGGAAGTTAGCATTCTTAGTGTCGTCCTTCTTTTGGTCTGGAGTGATTCAGAAGTGGATTAGGATGAGCCCTTCCTTTTGGCAGAAAGTCAGTAGTCCTCTCCTTTCCCCTTTTTAAAATGCCTGTAGAATAGGAACACTGTTATGGAAATTAGTTAGCAGCTGCTGTACACGAATGTTTAGAAAATTAATTTTACTCACATTATGCAGTACGGAAACAGAATTTTAATGAAGCACAGAAACTACAGGCACATTGACCCCTTCCCCTTATCAGAGAAATCTCAGAATGCACAACTTTCTTTGAGAAAACTCATTTCCACTAGGCTTCTATAGGCCTATTAGTGACAAAAATAGCACATTCACAACCCAAAGGAGCAAATATTTCAGAACATATTGTACTAAAATATGACAGTGTCAGCTAAACCATTATCTATACTTATTTCTTATTATTAATTCTTAACAATTAGCTGTTCTTTGTTGCATGGTAATGGGATTTGCCATACTATAAAAAATGCTTTGAAGTTGTTAAGTGTCAGACCTCGTCCACGCCAATTCTCTTGGAGATGATTGTTATTTGCTCTACAACCTGCTGGGGATGTGGCCTGCACTGGGCAGAAATATGTATGTATGTGTGGGGTAGGGGTGAGAGGGTGGTGTGGTGGGGAAGGGAGAAATGACAAGAATTCCATACAGAAAAGCCTGTCTTTGCAAACCTCAACCTGGAACCATGTACCAAAGTCGATGCAAATGCCCTCACCTGGTTCTGAGGTTCTGCGATGTTATCTTAGGGGTGTGGGGCCCCTGGGGAAGGGTGCAGAGGGAAATTTGGGTGGAGAGTAGTCAACTTTCAGATGGGAGGATGGCATGATGAAAACGAACACACAGAACCTCATCGGGGCAGTGGGGGAAATGCTCTGAAGGTAAGAGATCTTTTGGTTTTAACTGAAGGGAAAGCTCAGGAAGGAGGAGAAAAGGTGAGCTTCTAAAGAAAGAGTGTTTGTTATGTGACTTATAACCTCAACCCATGTAGAAAGGTATTCTGTGGCATCAGGGTGCACCGTGATTGCTCTTGCCAAAGAAAAGCATGGTCAACAGTACAGGGAGGTTCAGGAGGAATGTGATGAAAAGAAAAGCAAGAAAAATGGACCAATGCTAGAAATGACATGGAGACAGGGGTGTACTTACTTTTTGTGGGGAAGTTTGCTTTATACAAGTGTGTTATGTATTCATTATTTAAATGCATCACCATCTACCCTGGGATGAAAATGTATGTGTGTGCGTGCACGTGTGTGTGCACATTGTGTGCATGTGTGCAGAGGTTTGATGCTGTGTGTGTGGGCATGGGTAGAAAGGTGTAGATCTTTAACCTTACCACCACCACCTGTATTTACTGAGTACTCACTGGGGACAGGCCCCTGGCGTTGATCCTGAATCTGTTGCTGGTCCTAAGGGCTAGTGATACTTGTCATGTACAGAAAAAGACTTTTTAAAGTCTGCTGTGGTGTGATGGAGCCATTTTGCATTAGCTCACAAGATATTGCAACCTGATGTCAGGTTGATAGCTTGAAATCAGCTATAGTAGGAGTATTTATACCACAGGAAGCAGTAGATGTTGCAAACCAGGCTTCCCCCTTCTCTCCACCCCCAGCCGCAGAGCCGATTGGTAAACCAGCAGATATTTACCAGCATATCACTGGATCTCTGCCATTCAGATGAAGAGGAAATAGAGAAGAGCAGAGCTACTTGCTAACTCTTTATCTGTTCTTCAACATTGCTCTGTTGGCCAAGAGCGGCACAGGTTAAGAGTGGAAAGAATATGAGCATCCACATCGAACAAACCTAGACTGGAATCCCCACTCAGCCCCATGTTTGCGGCACTGCCTCAGCTGAGCTATCCAACCTTTCTGAGGCTCAGTTTCCTCATCTATAAAGTGGGGGTATACCATTCACCTTGCTAGGGTGTTGTCAGATTTACAAATGATAGCTATATAATGACCAGTTGTTAAATGTCTGCAGCTTCCCTTGACATGCATTAAAAAGTTGGCTGGATAGGTGGATACAAGGATAGATGTGTCAAAAATCAAGGATAGCAAGGTGGTAGAATTAAGGTAGTGAGTATATGGGTGTTCACTGTAAAATCTTTGAACTTTTCTGTAATTTTCTTGATAAAATGTGGAAAGAAAAGAAACCTAGTAAGCAGCAGTATTGACAATAATAACAACGGTAAACAATAACAGTAGCAGAGATGACTCATCTTCTGTCATCTTTTCCCTTCCCAACTCTGTTCCAGTAGCACTCTGGAACATTCCAGGCCTGGTACCTTCTGCACCTGTTTCCTCCTGCCTAGGCTTTTCCTCCCTGGCTTGCTCCCCACTCCCCTCAGGTCTTTGTTTACATTTTTCCCTCTTGTTTGGCCCCTCACTGCCCTCCTATTCCCACTGCACACCTCAGCTGCTGGCACTCCCTGTCATGGTCCTTCTCTTCATGTTCTTCCATACCACTCATCATAGTCTGCCTTACAGTGCATTTTTATTTGGGGTATTATTTTCCCCCCACAAGAATGTAAACTCCACAAAGACAGAGGTCTTTGTTTATTTCATCATTGCTGAATACCCAGTGGTAAGAACAATGCCTGGAACATAGTAGGTGCTCAATAAATATTCACTGAAGAAGGAATTAATAATAATAAAAATTCACTAGACTTATAGCTAAATCCCAAATAAAGGCAACTGTCATGGCTGGGTTCCCCCCAAAGCAGATCCTGTTATAAGGATTCAAATGCAAGTAGCTTACTTGGGAGGTGATCCCAGGAAACACTGGTTGTCAAGTGGAGAATTAAGATAGGAAAAGGAAGGCAGCTCATAAATAATGTATTGTCAGGCAAGTCAAGCCTGTGTGTTTGGACAGAAGAGGCTCAGGAGGCCAAAGAAACTTCCCAGGCAAAGGATGCAGACACTAGCCATTAGAAATCAGGCTGATGTGTAGGAAGTGGTAGGGATCAGAAAGATATGGGAGAGGCACCCACAGAATCTGCTTTGTTAGCCACACGATGAAGTCTCCAAATCAGTATTGAGAACAGTGAGGGTAACATTATCGTCACTGATCCTACAAAAATTATAAAAAATCAGTGAGGGTTTTTCTCTTTAAAATACTCCAATTTGATTTTACCACCTAGGTCCTAGATAATTTATCAGTTTTTATTTTTTTTTAAATCAGACCTGTTTAGTTTATGGAAGAGAAATTATTTCTTCACATATTATACTAAATTTAAGAAGGTCTATTCTTTTAGCAATGACCTAACTGAAATTAATCTCACTCATAAAACAGGAGCCTCCAGAACAAAATCATATTCACATATCTGAAAGCAAATATGCTGACATTAAAAAATTTCCAAAATACCAAAGAGTCCCACACTGGATTTAACTATCTCATAAAAAAACCTCATGTTTCACTGATTGCTGTTTATGACTAAAGCTAATAAGTTGGGCAAGAGGGAGACATACCGTTCCTCACAGTGAAAATAAACAAACCAAAACACCATTCCCAGAAACAAAATGTGATTTGGAACTTAATAATAAAGTCACAGAGCTTAAAGGAAACATAAAGACTTATGACCTCATCCATCTTTTTACCCAAGGCCACACTTAATTTTTATGTATATAAGTTAAAACACTGCTCAATTTGGTGACATTCATCTAAATAGTTGGTGGTGTAGAAATCCAGAAGAGAGTGGGGCAAGAGGTTGAGTGGATAGGTAGCTTTTTAATCGGTTGGGCTACTTTAGGGCAAAGTGGTTAAGATCTTGGTAGGTGGACAGATTTGCGTTCAGTCTTCTCCTCCTCCCCATTCATTCCGCTGCTTATTAGAGTGTGACCTTGGTGAGTTACTAACCTTCTGGTTTTCAGTTTTCTTTAGCTACAGAATGGGAATTACCATACCTCACCTCCCCCTCCTGCTCTTCTTGCTTTACTTGGCAGTGCAAGAAGGATTAAATGAGATAATAGACATAAAGCACTTAGTTCAGTGCTTATAAGGAGACAGTGCTCAGTAAATTCTTTACTATGTCATTCGTGCATTTGTTCAGCAAATATTTATTGAGCATCTCCTATATGCCAGATACTTGGGAATATATCAGTGAGCAAAACAAAGATCCCTGCCTAATACGGTGTTTACATTCTAGTGGGGGGGTGTGGACAATAAGGAACTGATAGAGCAGATAAGTAAATTATGCAGTAGATTAGAACATAATAAGTATTATGAAGAAAGAAAAAGCATAACAAAGGAAATAGAAGTGCCAGGGAGAGATGGCACTTTGCAACTTTATATATAGTGGTCAAGATAGGCCTTATTAAGAAGGTGGCATTTGAACTAAGATTTGAAGGAGGTGAGGGAGTAAACGAGTGTGTATCTAGGGAAGAGCATTCTAGGTAGAGGGAATGGCCAGTGCAAAAGTCCTGAGGATTCTGAATGACTGAGGAATAGAGAGAAAGTCAGACTAAAGCAGAGTGAGCAAAGATTGGAAGGGGGCAGGTAGAGGCTATGAAGCCAGAGAGGTAATAGTTGGGGTGGTAGGAGTTGATCGTGTAGGGCCTGTATGCCACTATGAGAACTTTAGCTTTTATGTTGAGTAAAATGGGAAGTCTCTGTAAGGTTTGGGTATCAAGCAGAGACTTGATCTGAATTCCATTAGGAAAGATCACTTTGGGTGTTATGTCCACAGTAGACTTTCCGGAGAAAATGTGGAAGAGGGGCCCTGTGTGTGGAGGTGGTTGCAGTCATTCAGGTGAGAGGTAGTGGTGGCTTGAATCAGGGTTGGTAGCATGGGAGGTAGTGAGAAGTGGCTGGATTCTGGTCATAGTCTGAAACAAGTCCAAGAAGATTTCCTGATAGGTCAGACGTGGAGCGTGAACAGTAGAGCATGAACAGCTTACAATGTCAATAGGTTTGGCTGCTCATTTTTTTTAATGGTTGTACCATACATCATTATGCAGATGTACCAATTTATTTAAGCATTCCTCTTTTAATGGAAATCTAGTTTTTCAGTAGTTTTGTATATGGTGGATCCTACAAACAACACTGTAATGATCAGTCTTTTGTGCCCATGTATAACATATTTTTATAGACTGCGATTCTGGAAGTGGAATTTTGAGTAGAAAGGGGTGGGTATTTAAAGTCTTGATGGATTTTTGCCAGCTGACACCCCCAATGCTGATTCCAATATTCCTGTCCACCAGGAGGGTATGACAGTGAGCCTGTCTCCCACCTGACACAATGGATATTATGGTTCTGTGAGTTTTTAACTCTACCTAATATGTGTTATATGGTAAATCATAATAGGGTTATTTTAGAAGTTGCTACTGACAAAGTTTCCCTGGTGTATCTGGGTCTTGTTACCAGATATTAAACATTAGCAAACTTTGGAGACGGTTCTAACATGAAACACTTAGGTATCATTTCTTTTAGAGAGAAAGCTGATGACATTCTAATGACAAAGCTGTGAAGTGTTACAACATTACTTAAAGGTCACCAGATGTGGGATTAAATTGTCACTAATCTATTTTTTATGCCAATGTGAAATTGATAATTCAAGGGAAGCAGGAATCTTTATCAGTTAATGTCACAGTGTTCAATAATTATTGTATTTATTATTTCTCCATCCAAAATTAAAATCCTGATTGGCGAAGAAGCACTTTATGAGTCTGGGGAGCTCTTCTGACATTTAATATAATCTTCCAATAAGTCAGATGGGTAGTTGTTTTGATGAAAGCTGTGGACAAAGTGCTATTAAACCAAATGCAAGGAAGACATTATTTTGTAAATAACTGTGGTGATTAAAGCTTTGTTTCACATCATTAAAAATGTGTTACTTGATCCAGCATTGCCTCTCCCTAACACTGTTCAGCAGGAGACGCCTCAGTTTGAAGAAGCAGAGAGAAAGAAAAGACACCCAGTTAGAGGAAGACCTAAATAGAATCAGAAATCTGCTAAACACACCGGAGGAGGCTGAGCTACGTCTGCCTGCAGGTCCTTTAAGGGGTGCGATTGTGCTCTTTGCTATCACCATGCTTCTGGAACTTTCTCACGGAATCTGCTGTATGGGCTGAGGATTTATGTAAATGCCGTTTCAGCATCGCCTCTGTCTTTGGATTCTGTCTTATTGATCAAGTGAGAAGTTTAAAAACTCAGAGCAGTCTCATTTAGGCAACATTCGACTTGCGCCAAGCCTCCCGTCCCCCGCAGTGTCAGCTTTATTGCTCATACAATTAGAGATGGCTGCCTGTGAGAGACTCCCCACCGCTGCCACTCTCCCCAGTCCTTCCGCTTCCCCTTGCCCAGCATGCCGGCTCCTGGCTCATTTCAACTTTCATTAGCCTCTGCAGCTCCTGGGTGTGAAGGTGCGGCTCACCTAATCTCCACCATTCTGGAGTGCAAGATCAAACATCCCCGGATTTGGGGCCCTGCTTTTGCCACTCAAGTTTTTAACTAGAGGCCAAAAAACTTTTTTTTTTTTTTTTTTAAATGTGCATGTCAGTCCTATCAGGAGGGAATCATCAAAAACCTGATATTCTCTGAGCGGACATTCCTGTCTCTGAAAGGGGACAGGATCTACTCCACCCCACCCTGACCTACTTAGGGATAATGAATGAGGAGATGTTTAGTAGCCTGTGTGGGGGTCAATTTGGACTGATCACTTGAGTGCGCGCCTGACAGATCTGATTGTGAGGGCAGTGGCGCTAACTGGTCTGGGCCAAGTTTTTGCATTGTTATGGAATTCACTACTCTCCAATTGATTTAAATCATTGCTTTAGTGACCATTGCGAAGGACGGTCTCATGTATCACATATTGGCCTGAGTGAAAACAAATTGGTTTATGAAACTCTAAAGTCCAACTTCTTGCATAAATGGCTCCAGAAGGGCACACAAGCTGGCCGTTCAGTAATTCCCAGCTGGGCAGAAAAGGAATCTCTTCTCCTGTAATTCCAGCTGGTGGTCTGGGTCTGCATTTCATCATTCAGGCTTCAACTGCATGCCCACAGGGGCTAAGAAAACATGGCTGCCATGCTGATGGGCCAGACTAGAAATCCATACTCATTCTCTGAAACCAATGCAGGATCAGTCCCACCAGGTGCACATCATCTGAGAGAGGAGGAAGAGGTGGTTTCAAACAGAAAATTGGGGTGGTGTATCCAGAAACAGGGGGGTAGATGTTGAGTAAGAAAAAAATGACAGCTGTCCATCCCAGTGTGTAGTTAAGTCAGGTTCTTGGCTTCTCAGAGCCCCTGTAACCCAAGTAGCACTGCAATGGATACCTTCAAATTTAAAGAAGATAGCCATAAAAGCAGTTCACGTAGCACATTTTATAGGAGAGAGAACTGAGTTAATCAGGAGCAGGATAAAATGAAATACGTTTTGGCACATAGTAAATGCACAATGAACAGTTGAGATTTTGGGGGTTTATCATCCTCTGGCTACCTTTTCATATACACATATTTTATCATGTGCATTATACTTACAGTAAAATTCTGAAAATTTTTAATGCGTGGTCTAACTCTGTAAACGGATTTCATAGTTGTAGTTTGGTGCCCAAGAGTAGGCAAACTCACTAAAATGGGAAATCCAAGGGATGGATTTGGTGCCTTATAGCTCCAGGGAGAAAAAGCTCTTCAAGTTGAAGGCAGAGGCTAGAATTGAATGAGGGGTCACAGTTAAGGGGAAATAAGTTTTTTTTTTTTTTCCTCCAGAAAGGTGTCTTGTGTAAATAATGGTCCTGGGGAACGGGAATTAGAATCCCACAGGAACGTAGACCTGCCTTCCTCTTCCTGAAAGTCATCTGAGGGAACAGGTAGAAGCAGGCTTTGTGAATTAATAAACGGGGAGCTGAGCCCTGGGACCCGTTTTTTTTTTTCTTTCAGTTCCCTGTTAGCCTTATACTTAATGCCATAGATGTTTCTGGCTGGACTTGAGCTTTACAGTTAATTCTGAGGACCAACAACTCCCTGAAGCTTAGCGTAGGAACTGTGGGCAAGGGACATAAACCTGCGACTGCTGTTTAGGTTTTAAGAAATGGGTATTTTTGCATTTATTATTGGCAAGATAGACTCCTAAAATCTTTCTTGTCTCAAAATCTTTCCTTCCCATGTGTATCGAGGCGGGCAAAGGGGCAGCAGCATCTAGGGGCCCAGGGCCGAGGAATCTGGACAAGAGAACATTTGGGGGATCCTTTTCTTCATTCGTTCATTCATGTCATCTTGATAAGGCAACTAGCAAAGCCAGGAGCCAGGTGACACAAGTGAGGCTCATGGGGGTGTAAAAGTGAAGGGGGTATTGTTCCCTCTAGGTTTAATGCTCCAGGACCCTCCGTGGCCTCATCTGTGTTTTGGCTCAGTTCCACGTAAGATGTCAGAGTTCCAAAGATAAATGAGATGAATCTGTGATTCCAATAAGTTCCTGCCTGGGAAGCCCGTGAAGAGTGATGTTAAGCCTTGAGAAGTGTTGGGAGGGGGGTTGCGAAGAAAGAGAACCTTGAAACTCAAGGACCCTTCAAGCCTCTGGATTGGAGCTGGAGTCCAGAGAGGGAGACACAGGCCTGGAGGCTGCTTTCTGAGACTTGCCTTGGAATTGTCCTGGCCAATTGTTTTTGTTTTTGTTTTTGTTTTGTTTTTTAAAAATATTTATTTATTTGAGAGAGAGAGCACGAGTGAACACATGGAGGGAGAGGGAGAAGCAGACTCCCCACTGAGCAGGGAGACTGATACGGGGCCCAATGTCAGGACCCTGGGATCATGACCTGTGTAGAAAGCAGACGATTATCTGACTGAGTCACCCAGGTGCCCTCTGGCCAGTTGTTTTTAAAGTAAAAAATTAGATGTCATACTCTTATTGTTATTATTAGTAGCATTAATATTGTCTAACAGGACGAATCATATAATAATAATGGTAATAATTAGCATATAACAATAATACTGCAAAATAGAGCTGCTACTTGCTGAATGTATGATAAATGCATTATTCTATTTAGTCCTCACAGCAACCCTTTGAGGGAGGTATTATTATTATTTTTATTTTACAGAAGAACCAACTGAAGTTCAGAGATGTCAAATCATTTGTCCAAGGTCCGAGAGCGCCAGCTGCCAAGGTCAGAATTCGAACCCAAGCTCGCCCACCATATTGCCTCAAAGGGTGACTCTAGGCCAGTGGTGGTGGGAGGTATTACGAACAACTTCTCCAAATTCTTAACCCTGAAAGAACTTTAAAACATTGCTTATTTAAAAACTAGACCAAGGGCAAACTGAATTTCTTTAAAAAGTTTCTCAGCTTTCTGAGTAAGACCAAGAAGAGAAACACAGCCATCTGTACTCTGAAACCTGGGTCTCCTTCCCACAGCCCACCCCTCCCCACGCTCCCCCCACCTGGGAGGGAAAACAGAAAGAGTGGGAATGCTGTCACTTCCACAGTGCCCTCAGGGAATAGGAGAACAGTTATTGTCACACTGGGTCAGCCAGACAGGCCCTGGATTTCTGTTCTTCTATGTTAATTAGAAAGCAGAATCTTAAGAGCCAATTTTGACTAAGAACTCTGAGTCCAATTTTCTCCTGGCCCTGATTGTGAACGGCCTGATCAATATTAAATCTAATTTACGATGATGGCCCCTGTGAAGCTGGCAAATGTTATGTCAACATACCGTAATGACTTCGGCTTCCTGAGCCCACTTGTTAGCGAGGCCGCGTCTGCCGCTACCACTCTCTTAACCGCTCCCACCTCTGATGCCACATCTGTGATAATGTCCCCCAAGTTCTCTTGCCTTCTTTCCATCAACGGAGGCCCCAGGCCTGTCAATCCTTGTTGCCTCCTTTCTATGTGATGAACTCCAGAAAAGAAGAGAACACAATTAATTTTCCTCCCACAACTGATGAACCAAAGAAAGAAATAATTGCTACTCAGTTTTAATAATGGCAAGTTTTATGAAATTTCCATAAAGACAATTCGGAAAGGAGCGCGGGGATTATTTCTCCACAGGGGGCCCAACTGGTTTACATTGTTCATAGTGTTTATGTTATTATAATTCCATGTCGTCTGCATTTGCATCCTGTTGTCTCCAGGGCAAGTTCTTGCAACTCATTTGTGAGGCACTGAATAAAAGAGCTGTGACTGGAGCAAGTCTCCCATTCCGGAGGTTTCTAGTCTTTCCTCATCTCAGAGGAGACTGGGGGAGCTCCGCTGGAGAGAGGCACTGAGGTCCCGGGGCTGTTCGTGAAAGCCAGTGGGCAGGTATCACACATATTGCCCTCCTGCCTGAAACACGTCCTGGGGTTGTGTTGTTTGTAAGAAAAAGTAAAAACTCCTCAGCTCTTACCTCTGAGGGTCCTTCAGACAGCGCACCCCCAGTGCTCCGGCCAGCAGGCTCCCCCAGTCTGCAATATTTGCTATACTTCTCTCACCACAGGGATTTGGCACCTGCTCTTCTCCTGCCTGCAAGGTTGTTCCCACTCCGTCTTCACAAGGACAGGCTTTCTCCTCCTCTGACTATCAGCTCTTCCCTGTATCTTTTTGTCTTGGCTCCTTCATGAAGTCAGATTTGCCCCTTATTGATTCTCATTGCCACCACTCCTTTGTCTCAATTGCAACTTGGTATTTGTCGGTGTGATTATGTGATAAATGTCTTCCTCTTTATGAAAATGTGAAGTGCTTGAGGGCAGGGACCTCGTCTGTCTTAGCTCACCAGTTTACCCTTTGGGAAGAGCACCACTAGGAAGTTTGGCATGATGCCATAGTGGGGCATCATCTCATCTCTGTTGAAGGAGGGGATTACTGTCTCTGTATTAAATAAGTATTGGTTTGGCTGTTATAACAAAGGAGAAGGTAACAGTGAACTTAAAACAGCGGTTTACTCTGTCTAAGCTTAAGGTCATATGGCTGCTCCACAGTGTCAGGGGTCTGGACCCCTTCTATCCCTTTCGTTTATTCAATGCACATTCATTAGGCACCTGCTATATTCCAGGCACTGTTCCAGACACTGAGGAACCAGTAATGAACACAACAGAAGAAATCCCTGTCCTCAGAGAGTTGGTATTCTAGTGGGATCAACAAGTACCTGAACACTATGAAAAGTAACACGTATCGCATGCTATATAAGACTATAGGGGAAAATAAAGCAAGGGGTAGGCAGTGGTGGGGGGGGGATCCTTGGGGGTGTGAATGCTGTTAGAATTCTATTTTTTTTTAAGGATTTATTTATTTATTTATTTCACAGAGGGAGAGAGATCACAATGAGGCAGAGAGGCAGACAGAGAGAGAGGGGGAAGCAGGCTCCCTGCTGAGCAGGGAGCCCCATGCGGGCCTCGATCCCAGGACCCTGAGATCATGACCTGAGCCGAAAGCAGAGGCTTTAACCCACTGAGCCACCCAGGCGCCCTGCTCTTAGAATTCTAGACAAGGTGGTCCAAGAATATCTCAGTGGAAAGGTGGTATTTGAGTAAAGACCTGTAGAGAGTGAAGGAGCAAGCCACGGGGATACTTGGGGAGAGTGTTTAGCAAATACAAAGGCCCTGTACCAAGAGAGTGTCTGGCTTGTTGGGACTAGCAAAGAAGGCAGCATGGCTACAGAGGAGTGACCAATGGGAGAGCAGTGGGAGCTGAGGCCAGAGAGGTTATGCAAGACTGGATGACATAGGGCCTTGTAGGTCATTGTAGGAACTATGGCTTGTTGCTCTGTTCTGACTCGTGACTTGTGTAGATGGTTGCATGAACTTCTGGGATTCTAGCCAGTGGAAAGAGGAGGAGAACAGGTGGGCATGACACTTTCCTTTAAAGCTGGAAGTTGAACATATCATTTCCCTTCATGTTCCATTGGACAGAATTAGTCACTTGGTCCCACCTAGCTGGAAGGAAGGCTGGGAAATGAATCTCATACTTGGTGGCCAAGGATCCAGATAAAGGACAGGGATTCTAGTACTTATGAAAGAAGGGATGAGTGATCTTTGAAGACTGTAATCACCTCTGCCACAAACGCTTTCCTTGCAGAAAGAAAATAGGAAATTAAAAATCTGATTATCCCGTTAATAGTGAAATCAGGTTTCCATTAAAAGAAAATGTTGGGTGCCTGGGTGGCTCAGTGGGTTAAAGCCTCTGCCTTCCGCTCAGGTCATGATCTCAGGGTCCTGGGATCGAGCCCCACATCGGGCTCTCTGCTCAGCGGGGAGCCTGTTTCCTCCTCTCTCTCTGCCTGCCTCTCTGCCTACTTGTGATCTCTCTCTCTCTCTGTGTCAAATAAGTAAATAAAAAATCTTAAAAAAAAATAAAGGAAAATGTAGTGTAAATATTTTAACCATGAAAATACTTTATTTTTGGGAAACTTGCTGAGAGTCCTTTCTTGTTTTGTTGTGGAAGCTCTATTTATGACCCAGTGCACTAAACAAAGCCTTGTTGAGCTACAAGTTAACTAAAGAGAAATACCCAGGTAGGATTAAGTTGAGCTATTTTTCTCCTCTATCATAAGTGACAATTTTCTTTTTTATATTTCCTGCTACACATTGTAAAAATATATGAATTCCACTATTAAGCTGTTTTACTAAAGAATCTGTCTTTACCCAGCTAAAGACTTGTGCAGACACCAAGTTTTGTAAAGCATGTCTGACTCTAATAATCATGGAAATTCATAAAACAAGGTTAATGTAGCAAATAGTTGTAGTATTTTCAGTCACCTCAGAAATAAATAAATCAATGGTGAACTTACTAGATTTTATTTTATTTTTTAAGATTTTATTTCTTTGAGAGAGAGAGAGATAGCAAGAGAGAGCATGAGCAGGGAGGAGAGGGAGAAGTAGACCCCCCCAGTGAGCAGGGAGCCCGATGTGGGGCTTGATCCCAGGACCCTGGGATCATGACCTGAGCTGAAGGCAGATGCTTAATGGAGTGAGCCACCCAGGTGCCCTGAACTTACTAGATTTTAATTCTTTGGTCACCCAGAGAAGAGTGCCTTTTTAAAATATACAAATTATATTTTAATTTCTGGTATTTGAGATAGAAACTGTCCCCATGGTTTCTCTTTTGCTGTGGTTAAAGAAATGCTTTTGACATCTCCAAACCAAAACAAAACTTGGAGTTATGCTGTATTCTTTTTTTTTTTAAGATTTTATTTATTTATTTGACAGAGGGAGAGATCACAAGTAGGCAGAGAGGCAGGCAGAGAGATAGGAGGAAGTAGACTCTCCCCCAAGCAGAGAGCCCGATGCGGGGCTTGATCCTAGGACTCTGGGATCATGACCTGAGCAGAAAGCAGAGGCTTAACCCTCTGAGCCACCCAGGTGCCCCATGCTGTATTCTTTGATAGTTAATGTTGAATGAATGAATGAACTCTGAGAGTTTGCCTTGTTTCCTAAGTGTTAGAATCTCAGGGTTGAAAAGAAGTTTAAAGATAAAGCTCTACAACATCGATCCTACCTTGAACACTTTCAGCGAGAGGGACATGTCATTTTATGTAGTGGTCTGTTTGTTGTCGCATAGCATAGTTGATTAGAATGATTTTATTTCCTTGAGTCACTTTATGTTTTTCTCCAAAAGATCTAAATTTTCCTGAGTGTGACCAATGCAAAGTAAGTTTAATTACTCTCTCCTATGACAGCTTTTCTCCTGAGAAAGGGAAGGGAGACCCAGAGTTGGCCCTTCCAAATTCCCTTTTGTGTCCTTTCAGTGATCAGGGAGCTTCAGAACAGAGAACTTCCTACTTTAGACAACAGATCCACACCATTAAGTCATCTCTGGAAATAAAGCAGGGAAGGTTAGTGGCTTAGAATTTTGTCACCAACTTGCTCTCTGTCTTTGGGCAAGTCACCTAATAATGCTAGTTAATAATTCCTACTGGTTATAGAATATTTATATGATAGAAACAGTGTTCAGATATTTATGTGCATTTTCTTATTTAATCTTCATAGAATAGCGGGCACCTGGGTGGCTCAGTGGGTTAAAGCCTCTGCCTTCAGCTCAGGTCATGATCTGAGTCCTGGGATCGAGGCCCACATCGGGCTCCCTGCTCAGTGGGGAGCCTGCTTCCTCCTCTCTCTCTCTGCCTGCCTGTCTGCCTACTTGTAATCTCTCTCTCTCTCTGTCAAATAAATAAATAAAATCTTTAAAAAAAAATCTTCATAGAATAGTAATGGTAGTTACTACTATTATCCTCATTTTATGATAAACTGAAGATCAGAGAAATGAAATAGCCTATTCAAGGTTCCTGTGACATTATATCTGTACTTTTAACTTTTACACTGAGCCCCTCCCTCAGTGTCATCAGGAAACAATGAATAACTGTCATAACCAAGGCTGCCCAAGGGAAGATGGCCAGTGTGGGTCCTGAAAATCCAACACGCCTCCAAGAGTGAAAAAGGATGGGAAAATGATCATCAGCAGGAAATAGGAGAAAGCCCAAACCATCTTCAGTGAGGACTGCTGTGGCCAAGATGTAGGTAATATCAAGAGCGTCAAGAGACCAGTAGCTTGGGATGCCATGAAGATCTGATAATAGGCAAAAGACAGGGGTAAGGCTTATGTTATTAAGAGGACGTAAGTGCTGAAGAGATTATAAAACCCTATGCTACACCAATTCAAAATATAAATAAGAGAAACATTTAAAAATAAATGTAAAAAAGTTCAAGGAAATTCTCTTTTTTCTTTCTGTGTCTGGAAACACCTAACACCTGGAGGATACTCAATAGAGATGCGATACACTTACTGACTTACAGGAACCACAGAAAAGCAGGCAGGACCACGTTGCCAAATGAAATAAGACAAATAAGAGTTCAGTTACCATAATTGGATGTAATAAGGATGGCTTCTACTTGCTGGGAGCTTTGGGGGAATAAGGGGAACTGGATTGACCAGAGTCCAAAAGTGAGACTGAATTTTCAGAGTGCTTGAGTATTTCCATCATAGGATTATGGAGGGCTTAAAAATTCTGGGAGACAATCAGACCTTTGGGTGTTGGTCCAGGTAGCTCTGAAGTTAACCAGAGGAAGGTGATTTTAAGTGATTTTAAGATGGCACAGATTATAAGACCCCCATTGATTTAATAGCAACATTTTAGAAAAGAAAGATATATGACTATCAATGTACACGGTGCATAGGATGGAAGATTTCCTCTTGGGCATGAAGATTAATGGTCCCAGATCAACTGAACAAAGTCTGAAGCAAATTAGTCTTGCTGTGTCAACTTCAGAGGTCTTATAGAACAGAAGTGGGCTTATCTCCTCAGTTCCATTCGGAAAACCAGAGGGCGTAATCACTGCAGGCCCATTGTTTTAGGTGATAAAACTGAACTAATGCTTGGAAGGCATCTGGGTTTTTGACTCAGTGTAGTTAAGTCTGTAGCTCACTGAGTGGAAATCATGGGCATGGATTCTCCATTTCTGAAGGTTCTGGAGGGGAGAGGGAGAGAAAGTGACACGAGAACAGGAGACTGAACAAGTGAAGGGAAGCTTTACCAACAATAGGGCATGGCAGTTACCACCACTTCCGTTTTATCTCAAACCAGGGATAAACCTTCCAATCAATGGAAAGTCTGTCAGTGGAAAGTCAACTCTGACACTACCCCATTGCTAAGGTTGTTTCAGAGACAGAAAAGTTTCAAGCAGATTATTGGTATGTGGCCCTGAGGATGTAAACAACAAACAGAAAACTTAAGCATTAGGATATGAGTGTATTACATTTTAATTTCACATGGTTCTGTTTTCTTAAAATCAATACTATAAATTTCAGTTATAAAATTAGTGTCTAGGTGGGCAGGAAACACATCTCTTGGCAAGGAGACTTGGTGCAGTAATTGTCAACATAAAGGGGAGTGTCAAGCTCTTCTGTGTAGCTAAAAGTTGCCTTCCCTTCAGCGACATAAATGCTATCCTGATTTCCACCTTCTTTCCTAAGAGAAATGAAAACCCTGATTAAAATAGGGAAACCAGACTTGGGCTTGAATCGTGGTTGAGACGCTGGATGGGTTTGAGGAGTGGCATGGAGGTGAATGGACTGCTCTTTCCCTGTAGAGGAGCCAGAGACTTCCGTGGTGAAGTTGAGTGTGTTAGTCTATTTTTAGTGTCATGATGAGCATTCTCATCAAAAGGGTCTCCAAAGATCTGCAGCAAAGCTTACCTCAAAACTAGGATACTGAGGGGAGACGTGGGATTACGGAGAGGGTACTTTGAGGTCCTGGCATTACAATCATCATAAAAGAACCAGCAAAGCTTTCAATAACAAACCAATAACCTTCTGGAACCTTGAATTTTTTAATTAAGAGAGAAATAAAGGAGCAAAAGGTTGTGAGGGAAGAAGAAAGAAAAGAAGAGGGAATATGTGCATGAATTGAAAACAGTACAGATAAAGCACAGTTATTAGGTTTTCCTACTTTTAAGTTAGGAGCCAAATCTATAAAACCACAAAATCCCTCTCTTGTTCTTTTTGAAAGTGCAATCAGATGTCTGTTTTTGCTGATTAACATCACAAGCATCTTACATTTCACAAGGTTCCTAAAAGTCTTCTTAATTCAAGGTAAGATGTGAAAGACACACAAGCTATTCTCGGTAGGGATTCAAAGAACCTGTGCACCCATTCAAAATACAATGAGCTTAGGTAGAACACTGTGCTACAATATCAATTATCCTCACTGAATAGCGTTTCTGCCCCCTTTTTCTGTGTCTTTTTGGAATAAGAATGTATGTTGCCCTTATTAAAACTACAGAATTACTTTTTTCCTGCTCCTTAGGAAATCTAACAAATGCAGACAGTTTCAGCAACTTAACCAAAAAAAAAAAAAATCTAATTTCCACTTCAGCAGCTCTGAGGTTAGGTCAGCAGAAAAAAAAAAACACAAAACAAAACTGCAGTACTTGTGTTGATGAATATTTTATAAGCTCTACCATCTAATAAAAGATGTATTTAAAAATGGGCAGGATGCTGGTTAAGAAAATGTCCTATTATTTAATTATCCTGTAGATGAAAGTTGAGTTTTGAGTGTGATGAAAGAATGAACCAGCCCACAGACAAGCTCAATTTCGGGTCTTTCGACTCTTCCTTCTGCTCACCATAGATCTTCCATCATGGCTCCAACTGCTGACTTGTATAATCAATGAGGCAACGGGGTGGTTACAGAACTTGACCCATGTGGAGATTATTTAGTGGCCTCAATGGACAAGAGAAATCTTTAAAAAGCTTCTAATTAGCACACCCAGTCAATGAAATTGCAAACCTCATTATTTGAGTCAGGGCCAGAAAAGTACAGGCCAATATAACCCCCAAATGACATCTTAGCAGTATTTGGAGATTCTTACCCACAGAGTTCAGAATTACACTCATCACAATCTATAATAATAACAATGATGATGATGGTGACAATACTAACAACTCTAAAAATAGCAGCAACCATTTGTTGAACACTTACTATGTGCCAGGCATGATGCTAAATGCCTTATGTTCATCACTTCTCCCAATCCTCACAAAAATTCCATGAGAAAGGTTCTATTATCATGTGTATTTTATAGATAAGGAAAATGAGGTTGATGGATGCTTAGCTAGCAAGTTATTCAGTTGACTCCAAAGCCAGCAGGCTTTGCTGGAATGGATACCCACAATCCCACCCTTTGTATCTTTTCTAGCAAAAACTTCAGTTTTTTTGACATGTCTAATGGAAAAATGACAAATTCTTCTGATAGAAATGCTTATAATACTAATTTTGACATCAGGTGCATATTTCTTAGGCCTTTATGAGAAGCCACAATAGATCTTTTTAGCCAGGAGAATAATGGGAATGTGGTAGAAAAAAATAACAGGAATTAGATGTCCTGAGTTCTAGCACCAGCTCCATCCACAGCAAGCTGCATGACTTGTCAAATCACTTCACCTCTCTCATTCTTGTTGGCTTATTCCTGAAAGCGATGATTGTAATATTTGCTCTCTCCTTGCAGGGTTGTGCTGAGAAAACAATGTGATAATATACCTGAAAGCTCTTGGAAAAGTTTCAAGTGTTATGTAAATGAAAGGTGGTAATTAAAAACCTCCAGAGAAGGGCAGCCTATCTCAGTCATCAATTATCATGTTTTCTTCCTTGTCAGGAAACCTGTATTTTTCATGCTTCTTGGGGGTAGGGATACCTTTGTGCAAGATTTTTGTTTGGGGAATGTGTGAAGAAAAGGATCATCCTGACAGCTCAGAACCTATTTGTGATAGGAAATAACCACATATAAATTGATGAAACCAGAGGCAGATGCATTCTCATGTGAAATTGTAAAAATTCATACCTCCATTTATTGGTTTTTATACTTAGTTATAAGAAGATGGAATATTTAACTGTCATACACACATAAAGCCCAACAGTTTAAATAAGAAAGTGGTATAGGAATTGACTTATTATCTAGAAAAACAGAAAAAGATTTGAAGGGAAAACATGAAAAATGTGAATACGAAAAAGCTTAGCATGTTCCCAAGCTTTGGGAACTTGGGTGTGGGGATACACCTGAGAAGTTCAAGTCCATTTTTTTTGCTTTTGATGAAATTCGTTATATTCCTGAATGAAAGCCAAAACTGAATTAGGAAGGAGCATTGCTTCCAAGATGGTGTAATGACATAGGGGAATGTCTCAGGCTTTAGCTTCAGGAAGGCCTGGGCAATAATTCTCCCTTTGCTGCTTACAAGGTGCTGATTAACCTCTCTGAGCTTCTGTTTCTATGACCTAGCTACTGCATGTAAACTACATGCATTATGTTACTAGATGGACCAACAATATAACCTGAGTAATGAAGACTTAGCCAATGTAACATCCATGTCTAAGGGCCATGGAGGTTCTAAATTTTTCCTCACCTGACTTTCAGCGTGGATGAATAGGGATATCATGTACTAGTCTGAGCTTTGTCTCCTTATATTTTTTTCTTCCTTTTTCCTGCCAGAAGTGCTCAAGGAAGGCAAATTGGGACTGAATGGGTTGTTGGGAAATTGAGATTAGATAAAGGCAAGACAATCCTGGGTAATCAGGATTTGGTAGGGAAGGAAATCCAGAGTTCACCATTGAAGTTATTGAGGCACACTGAATTACAGTCTGAAATGACTGGGAAGGTTGCATCTGTCACAGATAGCATGGCACTGGAGTTAGAGAATGTGTAGGTCCTTAGTAAGCTACAAGGAAACTGTGTACTAGGAAGGTGTCAGGGAGTATAACCTTTGATTCACAGCTGTCCAAAATTTATCAAAAACTTAAGAAATAATGTTTATGAGAATTGGTTGAAAGTCTAAATCTACAACTTAGTCTCAGGTTTAAGCAGGACCGTCAGAGAGCGTTAACTTGAACCAGTTGGTCCCATCATAATGTTTGCTTTTAGTGATCTAGTTAGAGCCTCTTGCCATAGACCCTTATTGGGGAATGTTAAAAGACACAGCCCAGGAAGTGCATCACTGTATTTGTGGTAGGAATCCCGTCTTCCCAGATTATATTCTTGAAATTCTTAAATCTTTCCTCTATACTATGAACAGAAAGATTTTTCTTTTTCTTTTTTTTTGGAGATTTTTCTAGTAATTAGGCATAATCATGCTATTTGCCTACACAATAATCTCAACTGGCTCTAGACTAACTGCAGAATGAAATCCAAGTTTCTTTTCAAAGCCTTCCTTTTTGAAGTGGCCTCATATTACTTACCTAGCCTCATCTCTTCCCCCCCCCACCCCCAGTCTCTTGAACCTCCACTCTGGTAATACTGAGACTGCAAAGAGTGTTCCTTCAGACTGCCATGTCTTTGCCACAGTTGTCTACTGACTTAGTCATTCTTGAAGACTCATCTCAAATGTTAATCCTCTGAAGACGTTGCCTCCCCCTAGCTGACTTTAGAGCTTCTTTGCTTGCTTCAGTCCCAACTCAAGCAACATTTTTGCTTTTTCGTAATTGCTTTTTTGTTTTGTCTCATTTTGTTGATCTTTCTCCCCTCTCATCTGCAAGCCCCTGGAAGGTGGGATTGGTTTCCCTGTCTCATCCGTAACACCAGTGCCTGCCACAGTGCCTGGACCTTTGCTACCGCCTCTTTTCTGTCTATTGCATGCAAGTTGCCACCTTCCCCTCTTTCATTTTTCTTTTGTTCCTCATCTTAAAAATGGCTTGTTTATAATTTCAGTCGAGTGCTGGGAACAGTTGGAAACTGGCTCTGACACATTCTAAACTCTTTTTTTGGAAGAGGGTGCAGTCCTCTGATGGAAGTACTGGTCCAAAAATTCACCTCTGTTCTGATTTTGTGTGACATTTCCCATCATGTAGAACATGATTAGCTGTCTTTTCAAGTGCTTCTTTAGGCCAAGTCTATTAATGAGATTTTGTTTAGTCCAGTGTGAGTCAGAGCCAAGCATGTTTGCTCACAGATGCGCATTAAAGGAACAGGGTCTGACTGGTAAGTGGCAGCCCAATCTTTAGGGCCGAGGTAATTTTCCAAAGCTGATTTTCTTAGTGTTCAGCAAAGTGGAATGTAATTTTAATTTGCAAAGAGAACTTTGGCTTCCATGAAACATAACTATCAGCTTTTTCTCAAAGCATAGCTCCACAATGATGCCAGAGAGGTCAGAATGGAATAGTTAGAGATACAAACAAATTTAATAAAAAGAAGGCCCCAAACAAATTAAAAAGTATGTCCTGAAATTTTATTTTACAAAAGGGGGAGCGAAAAAGTTCAGCAAGTGTTCTTGTTTAATGATGTCCAAATACTCACTTAGCACTGATGTAAGAGCAAAACATCACAGGAATGCATGTTTAAAGATATCACAAAGCCAATTTGAATAAAGTTTAAGCTCCCCAAGCAGTCAAAGGCATCAAAGACATTTATCTCCTTGCAGAAGATACTTTATGTGGAGGATTCAAATTGGCAAAACTTTTTAATTGGTTCACTTCTACAGCGCAACACATAAAAAGTTTATGGAGGCAACAATTCATTAGATGCTGCAGTATCAGAGCAGAGCACTGACTATTTATAATGCAGCCCACCCTTCAGACATGCAGCCACATCAGAATGAGATATGAAAGTTCACCAAGTGGGTAGATTTTCATTAACCATTCCATTTCCTTTTGTAAAATCGAGGGCCATACAAATAATTCTTTCACTCGGTCTTCCTATAAAATAATATGCATAAGTAAGTGTACTATTCAGGTACCAGATGTAATAGAAAGATGATTGACTCCAATGCAAATAAATGTATAATACAATAAACTCATAGATAATATGATTCTCCCCTCCTTGCCCTCTTTCTCTCCTTCCTGCAATCTATGGTTTCTCTGAAATGTCACTAGTAGGGCTCATAGGGATAAAAGATGACATATTCCTCTCATTTCTGATTCTTCCCTGAGACATTTATTTGTGAGCGTGGAATTGGGAGGAAGAGTTTAGGGATATTTAGCCATGTATTCAAAGAGGAGAAAGGGCCTTATCTCCCGCTGGTGTATGGAGATGAGGGCTTTACTGACATTGCAAATGGTTAACAGAACCCAGAATCAGGGAGGCATTGTTTTGCTCAATAACCTTGGCAGCATGAACTTGTGTTTTTTTTTTTCTATTGTTTTCTCTTAATAGCGATGGGAAACAAAGTAAGTAGGACTACAGTATGAAAAGCCAGGCATTATACAAAATCGACAGGTATTTCCTAAAACTTAAGGGCTCTGTTTCTTTTTGCTTAATGAACTGTTAAGACTACCTGATCACATCTACTGTTATGTCTCTTTCATCTTGTAGGAACATCAGTCTAGGGGTTGGGATGAAGATGACTGGTGTGATTCAGTCTGGTGGGACCATTAGCCTAAGAGGATTATAACTTTGCTCCAGGGATAGGGGCAGGAGTAGGTCTCAGGGTTAAGGTTAATAGAAGTCAGAGTCAGCATCTTCCTCAGATAACATTGATATTTGAAGCCCACCAACTTCATGGCATGATTTTTTTTCCTTCAGGTGTAACAAGTGAGTTTAGATGAGAAGTTTCCACTGAGAGCTCATTTCTTTGTTGTACACCCTACTCTGCAGCTGGAATTTTTTCCACTCTGCAAGGAGGTACAGCAGTTGGGAGGTTATTTATTGTTCATCATAATTAATAAAGCTTATAATCATCATCATCAGTTTTTATTGAGCACCTACTGTGTGCTGAGCCCTGTGCTGGGAGTTTACATAAAGTATCACATCATTATACTGAATCCTTAGTATAACCCTGAGACATCAGCATCAGACTCATTTTGTAGAAAAGTGAGCTTCCGAGATCTTGAGTCATAGATCTAAGTCACCCCATGAGTAAAGGGAAGCAGGGATTCAAAGCAAGTCTGCCATCATCCTGCTTCAGAGCATGGTAACTGTTGCTGGCCATCCCGGTCCATATTCCCTTGTCTTTCTTGGATGTCACCAGCATAGAAGTTCTTTTACCTACTGGTGGCTTCATGCATCTCTCTGCCCTAGGATGTTCTCTGGCTACTAAAGTGTGTTCCGTTAGAACACAGGGCAGGCCGGAAGCACTGAGGAGTTAATGAGGAGCAACCCTCAATTCTCAACCACTGAGGTTTAGAAAGATTAATAGCCTGTTTCCTTGCCCTTCAGCAATTCTGCGGTTTCCTACACAATCTCTTAGAGACTCCCCTGTGTGACAGAGTCCCAGTTGCCCACAGATAATCCCTCATTAACCCACCTTGTACCTACCTTCCTTCCTTCCCTCTCTTGCTCTTCTCATTTGCTCATGGTGTTTCCTGAGATCACCTCCCAAATACTACCTCTACCCAAGGTCCAAATTCAGACAACTATATACCCCTTGGGAGGTCTTCCACCTGCTGGTTAATGCTAGAATTTGCATTATTTAGAATGAAAACTTAAGACAGATAAGAAAGACACATAGCATATGACTGAAGACACTGGGAACTCTGAAACCTAGCTGTCACTTGTGTGCACAGACAGAACAGGGAGTTTTAGACAACGTAGTCATAGGGTTTCTCTCTTTTCAGTGCAGTGGTTGTGTGGAAAAAGTATATTTTCCCAAGTGTTTACCTATGTCTCTAAGCCAACAGATTTCAGAATTAGTCCTTAAGATCACTAATAATGTGGGATTAGCTTAGGAGTAATGAAATAAAGTTTAAACATGACCAGGTACCACGTAAATTCTCCCCTAAACTAACAAGACTGAATTAGAAGTGATATGAAGAAAAATGAGCTTGCTACATCTCATTAGGGGTGTGCTGCTAGATTTGCATTTTTGTTTAATACTCAAATGCTGCCATGTTATGGCTGAGTCACGACTTCCAACTTCCTTTAACAAATTAAAACGAGATTGGGTAAACAGACATCAAGAACGCCAGGCAAGCATCTAGGAGAGTCTGAAAATGGTGCAGGTGATCAGCTAGGCCTTACCTAGGGAGCAGTGTATCTTCGAGTATCCAATTTCCTTCTGATTCTTTGAATGTGTTGTATGTATTAAGTAGAGTAAATTCAAGTGGTATTTCATTAGTTGGGATAAATGGGTATATCTGTAGGGAAGAAAAATGGGTTAAAAAAAAAAGGAAATGCCATAGGTATATAGAAATGACACCAGGGTCCTGCTGATAATAAAAAAAGAAATAAGTTCTTCTGTGATTCTTAGTTTCCTTTCTTTATCAGGAAGGGAATATTGCCAGCCTTCAGCATCATATTCCAAAAAGGACTTATCCTCTACTGATGAGATAATAGTTCATTTACACCCAAGATTGTAACACAGTCTAGAGTTACTCTTTCCTTTTCAATTTGCTTCCTTCTTCCAATATCTTCAGATTCACAGTTAGTTATAAAGGAGATTTGTGGTTTTAAAACATCATCTTGTTTTCTTCCTCTTTGCTAACAAGTTGTATAAAATAAGTATGATTTTCCTAATATTCATTTTGAGTGTAGAAATATACAGTTTAGCAAGAAGCATCAAAGTACTATTAATGCTGCAATTTGGTGACAAAACACCTCTCAGTTTTCAAGTACCTCTTGCTATATTTCTTCATTTCAAAGGATTTATTGTATTATTTCCTTGGATGTAATGGTTGGGTCCCAGCATAATAGGCTTATTTTGGTATTTTCTCCACAGTTTAAGTTATTTCAATAATGACTGACTCTACCTTTGAATGATGCTCAGCAAACAGGAAAACAGTGGGTGTCCTATTTCGCCTTTTCCTTCTCAGTACCTTCAAGGGATCATGTCAGCAGTGGCGAGTGTGAACAGCATCTGAATACTGAGTTGGAAGAGAGTCCTTCCTCTTTCCATTTGAGGAAAACTGTGGCTCCTGGGCCATCCACTCTAGTTTTTAAAAAGTTTTCAAACAACTCCTACCACAAGAGCCTGAACTTTTAAGATGTAAATATCAGTAATGACACAGATCAGAAACAAGTTGTGAACAAATTAGCCTAGCCCCCTGGCTTAGGCAATTAAGCAGAATCCAGTGGAAGGGGGGCTGTGGTTCTAACCACTGGTTAAATCAGAATTTGGCCTGTGAATCTTTTAGGATTTTACTAGTATGTGATAACAACCACAGGCAGAGAGACAGTAAACTTGATTCAGCCATTTGTAACTGAAAAATAAATGTAGTTTGCCCAAGCAGGATTGTGTTTTCTGGGCATACATGAGGGCTGGGACAGAGAGATGTTAAACTGAAGTATTAAAAGTAGTTTTTCCTACTACCTGACTTGATGGGCATCACGCTAGTACCCTGGGAAGTTTTAGTGGAAGAAGGGAACTTAAGAAGGTCAGCTGTAAATCTCTCGGTCTCTGTTGTAGTTGGCAGACCTCTAAGTAATATTTATATATTTATGCATCCAAGATTTAGAGAAGTCACAATTCTACAGGCAAAAAATTAGGTATTTTAAGATCCCTAAAGTGGATGGGGTGTCAGCAGAATTTCTTCTTAATGTAAACATAATGTTAAGGCAATATGAGAAAAAATTTTAACAGAGACAGAATTTGAATACTGTGATACATGTCCTTTATTCATATTCAGTTTATTTTTTGAAATTAGTCATTGGTTGGAAACAATAGTGTTCTTAGAACCGAAGGTAAAAACTTTGTCTGCCCTGGTGGCTCAGAAACATCCTTCAGGAGAACCCAGCTTCCTTGGGCTGTAGGAGGAAAACCTTCTTCCCCAAAATTCACTCTTTGTGGTCAGTGGAAGTAGCTCCTGACTGGTTGTCCTGCTCCTATTCTTGACCTCTAGTCTGTAGTCAACACTGCAGACAGAGTGATCCACCTACTGAGATCAGATTCTGTTACTCTGCTCTCAGAACCTCCAGTAACAGCTTATTTCATTCGGAGTGAAAGCCAGTAAGCATGTGAGCTGCCTTCCAAGTTACTGCAGGGACAATTTTACCAAATGTTTTGTGGATATATATCATACGATCTCTAGCTTTGCAACTGGAGTTATTATTTTTTTTTCCTCTTCTATACAAAACCCAACTGTAAATCAAGAACATACATTTTAAGATTTTGATGACAGCATTCAACTTCTATATTTTATTAGTTAATTTGACACTAGTTGCTAGAAGAGATCAATCTGAAATCTCCATGGCTTAAAACAATACAAGTTTACTTCTTTTTTTTTTTTAAGATTTTTTCATTTTATTTATATGACAGAGAGAGATCACAAGTAGGCAGAGAGGCAGGCAGAGAGAGAGAGGAGGAAACAGGCTCCCCGCTGAGCAGAGAGCCCGATGTGGGGCTCGATCCCAGGACCCTGAGATCATGACCTGAGCGGAAGGCAGAGGCTTTAACCCACTGAGCCACCCAGGCACCCAATACAAGTTTACTTCTTGCTGCCACAATCCTTTGCGCCTATTCCTAGTTGAGGAGCCTTCCGCGTGGCCAGTCAGGAACCCAGCCTTCATTATTAGGGCTTCTCCCTCCTCTAGGTTCTTGGAGCCTCTCCATTCAGTTGGGGTGTGAGAAAAGAGGTAGGATGGTGCTACAAGATTTTCTGCCCAAATGCCACTGACCAGAACTCAGTCATTTGGTCACAATGACAACAAAGGATGCCGAGAAATGTAGTGTGTGCCCAGGAAGGGGAACATATAGGTTTATCAATTAGCTAGGAGGCTCTGCCAATCTTTCTACCACTTTTACCCTTAGTTAGTAGACCATGTGGCCTATTTCCTTGTTTCTCATTTCTCAGTTGTTTAAGTCTGGCTCTTAAATAGCCATCGTAGTTGGATGTTGTGATATATTCTTGGCAGCAAAAGGTAAAGAACAAGTCTCTGGAGTCAGACACTCCTGAGTTTACATCATAACTGGGGCACTTACAAACTATAAGCCTTTGGGCAAATTATTTCTCCTCTCTGATCATTAGCTCCTTCATCTGTCCAAACAGGTATAAAATACCTGCCTCATAAGGTGACTGAATAATAAATATATCAAAGAACAGAAGAGCAGATGTTTGGAGCACTCATCTTGAAGCCAGCCTGTTTGGGTTTGAATCCTGGCTGTATTCCTTATTTGCTAGCTGATCTTGGATGAGCTTCAGTTTCCTCATCTGCAAGATATGCATCATGACATTATCTACCACCCAGAGGTTTGGGGAAGTAAATGAGTTAATATATGTAAGGCCCTTAGAATAGTGGCCACAAATATAGAGTAAGTAGTATGCGACTGTTAGCTCTAATGGGAGAATCTGGTGCATCTCATATGCTCTTGATAAATGGTATTTTCTCCAAGTCGTTGCTTGATATGGCTTATTCTTTTCAGCAACTATTGGAGATGAAGAAAACCCCAAAGGTCCTCCAAAAGGGCTCTTCAAAGGTAGGATTTCAGGCATATTAGTGGGATGTCAAGGATCTTGGTGTAGAAAGCCCAGCCAAATGACCACCTGCTCTGATTATTGCGATGTTGGTTCTGGGCCCTGGAGGAAATTGCTCAAGAGAGAATATTCACCCAGGGCTCATTGGAATGATTTTTTTTTTTCTTAAAAAGTGTGATGTGAGGTTAAATAGCACAGGACTCATTATCAATTTGGGTGCACAATGGAGAATAGGAGGTTATCCAGGGTATCAGGCTCATCTCAGTAGAATATTACAGTCCGAAAAATGGTTTAAAGAGAAATATAATTAGGATAATGGGACAACATAATGGGAAATCAATGCTATTAATGTAACTGCTAATTACTGCATTAGAACATTTATCCAAATCCCTTCTCCTTAAAACTAAAAACATGAAATTAAGTCACCACAGTAGACAATTTGTGTAGAGGGACTCAGGGATCTTGGATTACTCTGGAAAGTCTGCCCAGAACAATTTGTCGTTGTACCAAACATCAAGCTGGATCCTCTCAGTTTCAAGGGCAAAATGTGCTTGGGAGGATTCATATTTTCACTCCATTCATATTGGTCATTTTAGGTCTCATGGGTTCTGGGTATCAAGAGTGATCTAATGTTGTTTGAAATAGAATTTTTGTTTCCTGCCCTTAGGAGTGAGTTTATTGAGTGTGGGTCTTTTAGGCGATATCATAAACACTGGGATGTTGAATGTTCCAAGTATCCTCTGGGAGGGTGGAGTGAAGAGCTTGGACCAATTTTGAATTGTCTGGGGGTAGGAGGGACAGTGCAGCAGGCCTGGCAGAGAAAGTGGTGGTTCTACCGTAAACCGAAGGGAATGTGACAAACCATATACCTGGAGACAGGAGCTAAATGCCACATGTTTTGATTTGAGGTATCAAGGTACAATACAGACTCTGTCTCTTTGGTGTCAGAGTGAGTTTAGGTTGGAGACCAGAGAGTTTCCCACTTGGGAGGAGGGGAGCAGTCCCGAAGTAAGTAAGGGATAGGGCCAGGAACTAGGTGCAGGAGGCTCAGAATCTCCAGGTAAATGGTAGGGATGGAGTTTGTCTTCTTTTCAGTTGTGGAAAAAATATATAACCTAAAATTTGCCATTTTAACCATTTCAAATGTATAAATCTGTGTCATTGATCACATTTACAGCATTATACCACCATCACCACTATTTCCAAAACCTTTTCATCACCCAAACAGAAAGTGTAACCATTATGGAATAACTCTCCATTCTCTCCACCTTTAGCTTTTGATAACCTGTAATCTACTTTCTGTCTCTGTGAGTTTACCTATTTTAGATATTTCGTGTAAGTGGAATCATGTAATATTTGCCTTTTTGTGTCTGGGTTATTTCACACGGCATAATGTTTTCAAGGTTCATCCATGTTGCAGCATGCGTCAGAATGTCTTTGCTTTTTAGGGCTAAATAATATTTCACTGTATTGGGTTTTTTTAAGGTTTTAAATATCTATGCAGTATATAATCTTATTTACATTGATACAGAATCATTTTACATTTTTATTTTTATTTACTTTTATTTTTTTAGGTGTGGGTGGGATGGGGAGGGGCAGGCAGAGGGAGGGAGAGAGAGAGAGAGAGAGAGAGAGAGAGAGAGAGAGAGAGAGAGAGAGAGA
>LNAC01000026.1:6401717-6469615 GCA_002007465.1 Ailurus styani | reverse complement strand
GAGAGAGAGAGAGAGAGAGAGAGAGAGAGAGAGAGAGAGAATTTTAAGCAGGCTCCACGCCCAGCAAAGAGCCAGATGCTGGGCTTGATCCCACCATCCTGAGGTCATGACCTAAGCTGAAATTAAGACTTGGATGCTTTGCCGACTGAGCCACCCAGGTGCCCCTCATTTTACATTATTAGATCAGACACTATCAGGTGCTTTGTTTTAGTAAGTTATCAAGGAAAACAGAAAGGAAACTTTAGTGGTGTTCTCTGTTAGCCTGTCTTACTGCAGCAGGAGGATCTGGAAACACACAGCCAGTACAATTGAGGTTGGGGAAACAGTGTGTTTCTCTGGCTGGTCAATGGAGAACTTTAACTGCTTAGACGGTGTTTCCCTTTTCTGAACAAATATTGATACAGAAAAAGAGGATGATACAGAAAAAGAGGATGATTCCTAGCATCGGAATCACACTTCTGAAAATAGTGTGAATAGTGTGAGTGGGGAGAATAAAGCCCCTGGCAGGCAGGGTGGACAGGATTCCAGGTTAATCAGGTCCTCAGTCGGCTGCCTGTGGTCCCGCAGAAGGGCAGGAGTCCCACTCATATATATAGCTGTCAGTGGACATTTAGGTTGTTTCTACCCTTTTTTTCCTATTGTGAATAATGCTGCAAGTACATCAGCATGTAAGTGTCTGAGTCTCAGCTTTTAATTCTTTGGGTCATAAACCTAGGAGTGGAATGGCTGGGTCATATGATAATTATGTTTAGCTTTTTGAGGAACAACCACACTGTTTTCCCAGTGGTGTTCTTGAGATCTGTGAAGCCGGTGTGCAGCTTCTGTGACAGGTGTGCAGAGGAGGGCATGAGGTCTGACACTAGCAAGTGGAGTGAAGTGGTGGAAAATGGACCACAGGAACACAGCAGAAGGCCCAGTGAGTGGCTTGGCCATGCACTGAGTTTGCATGGCTATGTTCTCAAGTGTGGGTTGGTTTGGCTTTACCTGGGTGCTGATTAGAGCAGCAGCATCTCAGGTCCTACCCCAGAAGCACTTGCCTCTGCCTCTCTAACTTCTATGTGCATGGGGCCATCACCTGGGCATCTTGTGTGTGTATTCTGAGTGGAATGGTAAGAGGATCTGCAGTGCCAACACAACCCAGGTGATGCTGGGCCTGCTCGTTCCTCGACTACACTTTGAAGTCAGTGTCGGGACTGTCTGCATATTAGAATCACCTGGTGAGCTTTTCAAGCATCCTAATGCCTGGGACCCACCACAGAGGCTCTGATTTAATTGGTTTGGGGTAAACCTGCCTTTTGGTATTTTATTTTCTTTTTTAAGATTATTTATTTATTTATTTATTTGACACAGAGAGAGAGAGATCACAAGTATGCGGAGAGGTAGGCAGAGAGAGAGGAGGAAGCAGGCTCCCTGCTCAGCAGGGAGCCGGATGTGGGGCTCAATCCCAGGACCCTGAGATCATGACCTGAGATGAAGGCAGAGGCTTTAACCCACAGAGCCACCCAGGCACCCCTGGCTTTTGGTATTTTAATAAAGTGCTCCTGAGATTCTACCATGCAGCCAGAGTTGAGAGCTTCTACTCTGGGTGCGGACATTGTCTTATCTCTTGCCCGTGGGTCCTCCCGCCCTCCTTCCTGTTTTCTTTCCAACCCTTCTGCTTGAAACTGAGTCACATTCTCAACTGATTGATCTCTCTTTCATTTATCATTTATGTTGCCTGCAGACTAATCTTTCTAAACCAGTTCTGAACAGACTGCTCTCTTGCAGAAACTGTCGGTGGCTCCCCTTGCCCTCCATGAATCAAAAAGACCTTGTACTTATCTTCTAAGGCCCTCCTTGGGGTAGCGCCACTCTCTTCCAGCCGTGTCTCCCTCTTGAGGAGCCCTATATATTAGGGAAAATAAATGAATTCCTGTCCTCTGAATACAACGTGGGATTTCCTATCTGTATGATTTTGCCTGGGTTAATTCTCCATCTGTTTAATCTTTTCTACGTGTGTGTCAGTCAGAGACCAGCCCTATTTTTACTTACTCCTGTAAAAACCTTCCCGGATCTTTGCAACTAATGAAATCCTTTTCCTTTTAGCATTTTTATTTGTTGTTTTCTTACAGAATTTACTTTTTTCCCCTTGTATTTCTGGAATTTGTATTCTTCTCTTACCCTTCTTACTGGATTATAATCTCTTTGGGGGCCAGAGCCTCTTTTTGTTCATGTTTGTAGCCCTTGCTGGGTCTACAGCAGTGCCTAGCACATATTAGGCATCCCCAAAGATGGGTTAAATTGCTGCTAAATTGAGTAATTTGCCTCCATGTTATTGATTCTATTTTGACCTCTCTGCCTTATACTGATATTTTAATTTCACTGCCTGACATTTAGTAAATCCTTCGAGATTTTATTTAAATAAATGCTTTTCCAAAAGCTCCAAATGTTCTTCATAAACACACGATTCAACTTCGTTGGTGTTTTCCAAAGTTTGCAATGTTTTAATTGTTCACTCTTTGTACTAGTTTGTTTGCATTTTGGCTTCCTTGTGTCCCGAGACAGGGTGGGATCCAGTAGGAGTTCAGAGGCCACGTTCATTTGACTATCAAAGACTCATTATATTCCTAAAAACTTTGGAGCACACTGGTAATGAGCCATGATTCTGGAAAGCCCATCTGGCTCTGATTCCTCCTCAGGTTCAGGTGGGAACTTCCGCGGTACTTAAGTGGATGATGGAACTTAGAAGGTAATGACGTTTCCTGCAATTAAATCAATGTCCATAGCAGTCACTTGCAATCCTGTAGGAACAGTCATAAGGAATCCCCTCTCATTTGGCACAATGAAATATGAATATTTTTAATGGGCTAATTAGTGCAGTTATCATTTTTTTAAGCCAAAAGTGTCAATGTGTGGGATTTAATTAGTCTGCCCTAGGATTATAAGGTAACTTCTTAGTTTAGTCAGTCTGTCAGCATTTTCAGGATTTGGAAAGACGCCAGGAACTATCACCTACAGACTTGCATAAACTTTTAAGACTTCTAGAAAAATTATGAAGAGCAGGTAAAGTTCCCAGAAATAAAATCTAAATTATACAGGTGGAGGAGTTATGACCAAAGGAATATTTAGTTAGTGGAAAGTGTAAAAAACGGACCTTGACATCCCATTGTTCTTATTTCTACATTGCAGGACTTTGGTTTAGATGTTGCAGTCTTGGATTTAGACTCCTTTTGTTTCTAGTAGAGGGACCTGATTCTGCCTGTTTAAGCTACATGGCAATTGATTGGTAGGATATTGGGTAATGAGCAGAATGAAGGAGACTTGGAATAGCTCAGCCATGCAACATAGGGGTTAGGGAAGCTTCTGGGAGGTAGGTAATAAGAACTAGTAGTGTACAGTGTCTTCAGGATTCTGGTGGAATGAATGTCTTGCAAATTGTTTCAGATCTTTTGATTTTCTAGGGAAAAAGAGTTGGGTTGGCCTAGGTCATAGAATGGGTTCAGTAGTATTCCTTCCAAGTTCATGTGCATCCAGAATCTCAGACTGTGTGACCTTATTTGGAATAAGAGTCTTTGTAGATATAATTACGGTAAGGTAGAGATGAGGCCATACTGGATTGAGGTGAGCTCTGCATCTAATGAGAATGTCTTATGTGAGGCATAAAAGGAGGAGACACAGACACACAGAGAAGGTGGTGATGTGCCATGGAGGCAGATATTGGAGTAATGTGTCTACAAGCCTAGGAATGCTAAGGATTGCCAGAAACCACCATAAGTTGGGAGAGAGGCATGGGATAGTTTCTCTCTCAGAGTCCCCAAAGAGAATCAAACCTACTGACAGCTTGATTTTGAACTAGGTCTGCCTTAACTATAAAAAATAAGCTTTCCTTGTCTTGAGGCACAAGTTTGTGGCAATTTGTTTCAATACTTTTAGGAATCCAGTGTAGGTCATATGTCCAGAGAGGTAGGCGCCTTGATTGACAGCCTCCTCGTAACTGTTTGCAAAGGGCTAAAGGGATTTCCCAGAAAGAAAGCTAGTGGTTGTCCTCAAGGAAAAGAGCATGGATAAGTGGAAAGAAACCACAGGAGTATCTACTATGTAGCATAAACCTGAATTTCTATTTTCCCTGGGGCACAAGGATAGGAAATGTGCTGTCTAGTTCTTGCTCAAGTATAATGTGAAGCCCACCATCAGATTTTGCCAAGTTACAACTAGTTACTAGTCTTTTGGGGGAGGATTGGTGGTTTCGTTGAAGACAAAAGATGCAGAAAGGCAATGCATAGGACAGAGGCCTTGTTTACATGGTCAGGGTCTGTCATGATATGGATCAGAAAGGTAATCTCTGAAATGAACAGAAATTGACTACTGTATCAATTGAAAGGAACTTGGAATAATGATCCCACCTCTTTCTTTTACTGGGACACTATGACAGATGTGGGTTGAACAGAGTCAACAGAATAAATTCTAGCCTGTGTGCAGAGAAATCACAGAGGGCTAGACAGAAATTGTCGATCTTGTTTGGGTGATTCTGCATTCCATTCCTTTTATATTCTTAGGTATTTGGTGGCCAGAGAGATGCCGTTGTGTTTATTTCCTTTGCAGCTCTAACAATTAACAGCAACTAGTATTTATTGAGGGCTTCCTATGAGCCAAGAACCATGCTAAATATGTTACACATACATCGATTTTATTTACTCCTCAAACCGCTCAATGTTGTTCATATTGTTAGTGACTCTAACTTTTAGGTGTGGAAACAGATTTAGGGAGGTTATGTACTTGCCTAGGCTCTTGTAACTGGTGAGTGGTGGTACCGGGATTCAAATCCCAGAGTTCTGACCCCAGAACCTAAATTCTTGAGTAATTGTGTAGCTATTGTGTGTACCTTTACTGTGAGCATATATATCATTTCAATAAAGAATTACCATCCTTTTCTTTTTGGTTGTTGTGTTATAATATTTCCTTCAAAAGTCCAGAAGCTTTGCTCATGTGGCATATTCCTTGGAAACTTTCAAATGTCAATGGAATGAACCAGAACTTTCTTTGTGCCATGAAGTGTACTGTCTGCTAAGCTAATCTCTTTCCTACTGGGGAATATGTATAATAAGAACTGGTTTAGCTAGACTGAAAATCAATCATCAAAGCCACTGACGATGCTAAAAAAAAAAAAAATCAAAAGCAGTTAGCATACAAATGAAAGTGATTCCCTATAACTCTATGTGGGACAAATTTCCTGAACCACCATACCAATAATTCAAGGCTGTGGAGACTCAGTTATAAAGGAAGATAGATTGAACAATTTTCCTGTTACAAGCAAGCTGTTTTGTACTATGTATCTATCAGCTAGTTATTCAGGTCTAATTTAGGAATGTGTAAGTAAACATGGCCAAATACATTTAAATACACTTGCATTAAAAGTTGCCAAATAATGCTCCACATCGAAACAACCAAATTATTTCTGGAATCTTTAAAATGCCTTTTGCATAACTATAATTAGAAATTCTTTGCTATAAAAAAGTAGTCTGTGAGGCTCCCTCTCCTTCATTTCCCCCCCATTCTTTGAGGTAAATTTTTGTCGATGTTTGTCAATAGGAGGCTTTTTGAATTCTTGGGAGCCACTATTGGAGCATAACTTCTCAGTTGTGTTGAGTGGCTTGACCGCTGGGGATCTAGAGATGCTGATGAAACCAGACAGAAAAGCTGCTTCCAGTTTCCCTTATTCTAAGAAGCTGGCTGACTGCAGGGACTTGGGACTCTGTCAGGTGCTGAAGTAATTTGTATCAGGACTTTGGGGCCATAAATCAATAGAGAGGATGCTTCTCTTGACTGGTTCTAGGTCCTTTCTTCTGGTTCTTGTTCCTGTTCTTATTCTCCTTCTCCTTCTTCTTTTTAAAAAAAGATTATTTATTTGAGAGAGAGAGAGAGTGATCACACACAAGTGGGGGGAGGGGATGGGGGGAGGTGGGAGAGGAGACAGAGAATCTCAAGCAGACTCTCCACTGAGTACAGATCTGCATACCAGGACATGAGATCATGACATGATCCAAAATCAAGAGTCAGACACTTAACTGACTGAACCACTCAGGCACTCTTAGGTTCTTCCTTTTTCTTTTTTTTTTAAATTTTATTTTTTATTTAAATTCAATTTAATTAACATACAGTATGTTATTAGTTTCAGAGGTAGAATTTAGTAATTCATAAGGTGCATATAACACCCAGTGCTCATTATATCAAGACTTAATGTCTATCATGCAGTTATCCCATCCACCCATCCACCTCCCCTCCAGCAACCCTCAGATTTTTTCCTATAGTTTAGAGTCTCTTATGGTTTATTTCTGTCTCTGATTTAATCTTATTTTATTTTTCCCTCCCTTCTCCTATGTTCATCGTTTTGTTTCTTAAATTCCACATATGAGTGAAATCGTATAATATTTATCTTTCTCTGACTGACTGAATTCACTTAGCATAATACCCTCTAGTTCCAGCCACATCATTGCAAATGGCAAGATTTCATTCTTTTTGATGACTGATTAATATTCCTCTGTGTGTGTGTGTGTGTGTGTGTGTGTGTGTGTGTGTGTATCACCTCTTCTTTATCTATTCATCTGTTGATGGACATCTGGGCTCTTTCCATATTTTGGTTATGACGGACATTGCTACTATAAGCATTGGTATGCATGTGTCCCTTCAAATCATTGTGTTTGTATCCTTTGGGTAAATAGTAGTGCAATTGCTGAGTCATAGGGTAGCTCTATTTTTAACTTTTGGAGGAACTTCCATACTGTTTTCCAGAGTGGCTGCACCAGCTTGCATTCCTACCAACAGTGTAAGAGGGTCCCCTTTTCTGCACATCCTCGCCAACATCTGTTGTTTCCTGAGTTGTTCATTTTAGCCATTATGACAGGTGTGAGGTGGTATCTCACTTTGGTTTTGATTTGTAGTTCCCTGATGCCAAGTGAAGTGGAGAATTTTTTCGTGTGTCTGTTGGCCATTTGTATGTCTTCTTTGGAGAAATGTTTGTTCATGTCTTCTGCTCGTTTCTTGACTAGACTCTTTGTTTTTTCGATGTTGAGTTTGATAAGTTCTTTATACAGTTTGGATACTAGACCTTACCTGGTAAGACATTTGCAAATATCTTCTCCCATTCTGGAGGTTGCCTTTTAGTTTTGTTGACTGCTTTCTCTGCTGTAAAAAAGCTTTTTATTTTGATGAAGTTCCAGTAGTTTATTTTAGCTTTTGTTTCCCTGCCCTTTGGAAACATGTCTTGCAAGAAGTTGCTGAGGGTGAGGTCAAAGAGGTTGCTGCCTGTGTTCTCTTGGATTTTGATGGATTCCTGTCTCACATTGAGGTCTTTCAACTATTTTGAGTTTATTTTTGTGTATGGTGTAAGAAAGTGGTCCAGTTTCACTCTTTAGCTGTCCAATTTTCCCAACACCATTTGTTGAAGAGACAACAAATATTCCATTGGCTATTCTTTCCTGCTTTGTTGAAGATTAGTTGACCATAGAGTTGAGGGTCCATTTCTGGGTTCCCTATTCTGTTCCATTGATCTATGTGTCTGTTTTTGTGTCAGTATTAGGTTCTTTCTTCTAATCTACTCAGAGTTGAATCAAAATGTACAAGTATCACGGGAAGGCTCTGGGCAGGAGCATTTTTGAGCATAGCTTCATACTAGTAATATCAAATAATTGTTCAAAATTTATTTAGAGTTGTGAAATTGTTGGAAGTAGAGGGCCACTGGTGGTAGCTCTGAACATTTTTGTTCCAAGAACTGATTCAATATATTTGCCACAGTTTGCAGGGGATGGTACCATGGGTAAGAGCTAAGAGAATGGACTGTAGAATCTAACTGCCTAGTTTTCACTCTTGGCTTCTTTATGTCCTGGTTTGTGATTTTGGGCAAGTTACTTAATTTCTATGTATCACAGTTACCTCATCTATAATAATAGTATTTAGTTTATAGAATTAGATAATCCATATAGCACTATTAACATGACTCCCAGTGCATAGGATCCTACAAAAAATGTTGTGTATTATTATTAGCCAAACAAAAGTCCTGCCCAGTAGAATCCCCCTTCTTGCAAATTTATGCCTCGCTCTTTTTGGGGGCGAATCATCTCCTGCTTGAGCTTGATCCATGTGGTTTGGGTGGATGACTCTTCTCTCTTACCCCAATTCCAGAGGTGGCTTTATGGTCTGGATTTGACTGATCAGCCTATTCCATTTCCTCATGGCCACAGGGACTGGATCAGGGTGGGCTTGTGATCCAGGGCTACCAATGAAACCCTGTCCTGGGACTTTGGTAGAGTGTTGGGGATGAAAAGTTGACGTTGGTAGAATGCACAATGTAAGCCTAGAGGTGCTAGGGGCTACTGTGAGATAGGAGATGGAGTGAGAGAGAGGCTGAATCTTGAAGAAATCACTGGGTCTTGGCATCCTTGAAACCACACTTACCACTGACTTATCAAACATTGGGACCAATAAATACCCTTTTGATTAAGCTAGTTTGATTTAATTTCCAACATCTGAAACAGGGGTGAGCATATGTCCTCATTTGTTTGAGACAGCTCTACTTGGTACCTATTATCTCAGCATAATTATGAATAGTGCCCTATTTCACTCTCAGAAGTGTCCTGATTGAGAGGATAAATTATACGGCCATCTTATTTAAACCCAAAAAGTCCAGACTGATACAGCAACACTGGAGCAACACAGTTGCTCCCACCTCCCAAGACCTTCGCAAATTACACAGCACGTACTGTGTTCTCACTGGGGAGAGTTCTGGTGGATACACTCATCTGTATCCCTAATGAGGTTTAGGGCCCCTTCTAGGTGGCAGCTGCCACAGTGACCTTCTTATCCCATCTCTGACTTTTAGGCTACAGCTACTTAATAGTACTTAGGACTCATCCCGGTATCAACAAGCTGAACTTTTCCAGTTAAACAATTAGTCTTTCTAGTCAATCTGTCTCCCTCCCTATCTCTTCTCCTACCCCCTTGACTACTTATATGTGTACACACACACACACACACACACACACANCGGTATCAACAAGCTGAACTTTTCCAGTTAAACAATTAGTCTTTCTAGTCAATCTATCTCCCTCCCTGTCTCTTCTCCTACCCCCTTGACTACTTATATGTGTACACACACACACACACACACACACACACACACCATTGGATTGGGTAGAGACTACCAGCTCCCTTCTTGTATCCCATCACCACTTTCCAGTTGTGTTAAAGGGCCAGGTTTGCTTTGGGAGTTGGATGGGGAAGCAAATAAGGTCACTGGGATCATTTTAGACAGTAGAAGACACATGGGTGGAGATCTAACTTACATTAAGTGATGTTGGCTTCTTTGAATCTCTTGTTTTTACCTTTTGATGAAGCATCCAAAGAGATATCAGAGGCAGAGCACTGGTCCTGAGCCAAGCTTCATCCTTCTTGACTGTATAACCTTTAGGCAAGTCACTTATTATCTCTCTGAGCCTCCATTTGCTTCACTATTAAATGGATTTAAAAGTGTCTTCTCTGCCTATCCCACAAGGTTGTCTAACATTGAAACATGATGATGCATTCCACTGTGGTATATAAGTTGCTTTATCAGTGCAGGGGAACTGAAAACTGTTGTCATGCTATGGCAGCTTTCCTCACATCTCACATGGGGTCTTGTTTTGTTTTCACCAGGGTTCAAAAGGTAAGTCGGCAAGGTCCTATTTTACCATCAGGCATATATATATGTGTATACATATATATACACACACATATATATATATATATGGCACATACATATTATTTGTATGGGGAAGGAGAGTGGGAGACATTAATTCATTTATCTGGACAATACCCATTGTTAATATTNATATGGCACATACATATTATTTATATGGGGAAGGAGAGTGGGAGACATTAATTCATTTATCTGGACAATACCCATTGTTAATATTTATTGAATATTTACTATTTTGCCAGGCCTAGAGTTAAGTGGTTTATGTGTATTATATTATTTTAATCCCCAAAATGATGTGACATAGTCTGTACCATTAGCTTACACATTTTTCAGATGTAGAAATTAAAGCAATAATTGGCAGAATCAGGATTCAAACCTATATCTGTTTGATCCCAAAGCCTTTGGTTCTAAAGGTGATGTTATTCTGCTCATTTTGCGCATTGGGAAAACACTCAGCTTGAAGTCAGGAGCTCTGGCTTCCATTTCCTTGTCTGCCCTTAATGAGCCAGGTGACCTTGGACAAGTCAGTCTACCAAATGGGCCTTTATTGCCCTATCTGACAAATGAGGGCTGCAATAGATAACTCCTGAGGTCTCCCGAGGTTCAGTGGTTTTATGACTTTGGGTATTTGGGCTTGGAATCAGGAGTTCAATTTTTCTTTAATGTCAGCAGGTCTAAATCTTTCCATTGGGGGCGATGCATTTTATCACAAACTTCAGTCACCAAAGCCTCCAGCAGCAAATCAAGAATAAAGAGAAGGGGTGGTTTGTGGGTGCAATGAAGGAGAAGTTCCTCCTGCCAGATAGTTAAAAATGGTGAAATTTGCATTGAAAGTATATTATTAGTAGTAGAAAATAATGATTAATGCCATTTCATGTTCTTTTCACAAGTCATGGTAGATAATGAACAATGATAACACTATGCATGATTGCTGATCCTTGTGACATTCAAAACAGATTCAAAATTCCTCTTCCACATACAGGACTCAGTTAGGGCGCTATATTAAATTCAAACTTAGGGATCAGATTTAAAATTCAAATACATATCCTTTTTGCATATCTATTTTGACACAGCATTACAAATTACTCACTGTAATATGAATTAAAGATGGACTTTTGCACAATGGGGGAAACATTAAAAAATCCTATTTAAATTTAAATCCCCTTTTTCCCTTTTCAGATTCCCCCCATATTTATCCCTCGATATATCTGCTAATTATCAAAAGTACTGCTGTTTAAACAGTAATTTGTTCATTCACATTTTATTATTTTTTGCTGGTTAGTGACTGCCAAGAAGGCAGTTGATATCTTGAATTACAATGAGCTCTTTGTGATGTTCTTAAATGAGAGAATTTTAAAAGTACTTTGTCCTATCTACATTTTGGTATTTACCTAATGTACATAGTGTAGAAAAAAACTGATGTCAAAGAAGGACAGAGCGGCAAATGTGCTTTTAAGTATATTATAATAGAGCCAGTGAAATGTGCAAAATGACAAATTAAATTTAATGTTCAGGTGCATTGCCAATTTGTTTGGGGGGTAAAAAGCAGCACCCTTTGCTAACCTGATAAGAATTAATCAGATTTTAATTACTCTATGTGCAACCTGGACTGTTTAGCACATTTATGCCGAATAATCACTGGGGCATCTCAAGCCAAATGGCTGAAAATTTCCATCTTTTAAATTATGGGTATGGTTCTCTGTTAATCATTTTTGGACCTTCTAATTTTCTTTTCTTTTCTTTTCTTTTCCTTTCTTTCTTTCTTTCTTTCTTTCTTTCTTTCTTTCTTTCTTTCTTTCTTACTTTTTGCAACTTCATTTCTTCTTTGACATTAATAATTTCCTTTGGGTTTTTCTTTTTTAATGGAGGGGAACAATTTCCTATTTTGTATAAATGAAAGGAATGCCTGTCTCAGTCTCAGGCCCTAATGTTGTTTTTCCAGTTTTGTGGAAATATCCTCCCTGCTTTCATCTACCAGGGAAACTCCTGGAGGTTAGGGGCACAGTTTGTCACTACAGAGATGGAGCCTGACATTTTGGCCTCATTAACGTGGTGCTATAACAAAGCGAATGAACCTCAAACCTAATTTAGCAAAACAACCAACCCCATAAAAAAAGGGCAGGACAAGAAAATCAGAGGTGCTTCCAATAAACTTTTATTATTGAACTTAAAAATCTTTCTTAAAATTGCCAGAAGCTTCCCAGCTTTGTGCTGGTACTTAGGAATTTCTACTCAGAAATGCTAGTAAATTTACCACAATAGGCTCCGTGGATACAATGAAATCCAGAATTGCATTCATTTTTGTGCTTCTTCAATTCCTGGAGGTCCTTGTTTAGCCTTCAATAAAATCAACCCTGGACTAATCAATGAGAAATTGCAGAGAATATGAATCCTGAAAAATCAATAATTTGTATAATAATTACACAAGTATATTAGAGAAGCATGGTAGTGCATAGCCAAGCAAATCCCAGGGAACATGCTCTTGAAATCTGTACAACTCAGCTAGATACGATTAACTTTTGCATAACTTGCTCTGGTGTAGGATGATCCTGGAGTTTCATAGAAAGAATTTTGTAAGGTTTTCCTCAATTTATGCAAGTTAATAAAATGAACCCATATCACTTCTGTTGTTCGTGAGTAGAAACGCTTAAGTGAGCTTTATTTGTTAATTTATGTTTTCTACTTTCTCTTTTTTAAAATTTTAATATAATTTAATTTAATTAATTTATTATTTTTTTATTGTATTATGTTAGTCACCAAACTTTAAAAGAAAAGAGACCTGATGGCTCTAGATATGGGTTCCTGTCCTATGTCTGAAATACCATGTCTACTGTCTTCCCCAACACAATTCACGTTGGGAATTCCAATAACTGCTCATGGCTGCCTTGTCATGATCTGTCCCAAGACTCCTCCTCCTTCCACCTTTACCAGCTCAGGTCACTAATCTCATTGTTATCCTCAACCCAAAGCTGTGGTATCATGAAGAATGACCAGAATCAGAACCAGCAGAGTTAGGACCATGCCAAAAGCCCTATCAGTCTCTTTCAGCCTTAAGATGCTTATTAGATATGTATCCTTATAAATACAACAGAGATGTCTTATAGGTTACAAGATTGCTGAGTGTATAAGGCGAAATGTTGGTAAAAGTTCTTTCTAAACTGTTTGTCTCCATAGTCTCTTGGTGATTTCCTGACCTGGAGTAAGTTTATCTCTGAGTAGAGAAATCACAGTTTACTCATAATCTTGGATAAGTCAAGGATCACATCTAGAGAGTTGATACTGTTGTTATTAGTGCTCCAAGTAATAGGGAGGAGGTGGATGTTCTTAGAGAAAGACAGTGAATTCTGAAAGAAAGTTTACAGTCTGTACAATAGATTTTTGATGTTCATTCTAACCTTCTGACAAGTTGTGTTTTATGGATCCACTAGTAAGGGTACCCCCAGATAGAATCCACTAAATTTATTCTCACATTGTACAAAAATGACCTAAAATGTAGATGAGGAAGGAATTTGCCACATCACAGTTTGTTGTTTGCTTGAGGTTATAATATTCCCCCTCCAAATGTGTCTGGCCTCCCAGGAGAACCTTTCATGTCGTATTATGTTCTAAGAATATGCTAGCTCAAATACAAACATCTGGTTTGAAAATCATGGCTCTTTTCTTATTTCTCTTCTCTTTGTGTGTTTCTTCATCTTGCCTAGTCCCACAGTTGTGTCTTGGTTTAGCCTTATAACCTACAACATCACTTATGTCCATACAGAACCAGTAACACAACAGGCATGGACTAAAAAAACATTGCACAACCACTTATTTTTTTCCCATTAAATATGTCAATAATGGTTGGATCATTATTTAGGAAGTTTTGTGCCAGTATTTTTCTGGAAAAAAAAAAGGATCAATTTACGGTTACTGGTGTATACCACAGCAAAGATTTTACCATTGCCTATGTCATGTGGCTTAATGGCACTCAAAGACTATTGAGTTCATTTTTGAGAAGACACCCACATTTTCAGCTTATGTTTCTCCTTTGTGTTTTCAGATTGTCACTTNACTCAAAGACTATTGAGTTCATTTTGAGAAGACACCCACATTTTCAGCTTATGTTTCTCCTTTGTGTTTTCAGATTGTCACTTCCTTTGGTATTTCTAGAACTCAACTGTAGGAAGACAACAATGTTTGAGGATGCCAGTAAAGCAAGCTGAGGAAGTAACAAAGAAGAAAATAAGAGTCACAAATAAGAATAATGTAAGTATACAAGGCACTCTCATTGCTCCTACATCTATAAACAAAGGAGAATTCCTGGAACAATTTGCTGGTTAATTTAGTAAGTAATGTGCAGTTTATAAAAATATAAACTGTAAGCTATAAGATACATCTTTCCTTTAAGTTAGTTAATGAAACTCTCTTTGTGCAGAAGGAAGTTGGGGATTGAGATCATGTCAGCTGTAACCTTGTTAGTTTACTAGGTTTGTCTTGATTGGTTCTCTAGAACTCCATTAACCTGCTTTCCATCTAGAGTCAAAGATGTGATCTTCTGTTGAACTTAGAAAGAATTTTGCCATTAGAGACTGTAAGAAGCAGAGGGTGGGTTTTGCTTTTCCAATTGAACCTCTTATAGGGCTGGGACCAGGTCTTATATTGCTTTTCTTATTTCCCCACTGTTCTTGGAACCGGCCTCTGTACCCAATTAGTATTTAATAAATACCTGTCTATTTATGGACTTTCAGACTTGGAAATGTAGACTATCATGAGATCAATGAGGGATTATGCACAAGGGAGAAACAGCTCAAAAAAGAGAATTTCTCTTTGTTTTATTTTTTAGTAAGTTTTTTGTTTCAGATGAGACTTTTAACCTCAGTCTTGTTTAATATGTAATTTTAATACATTTATAAGTATGATAAAAGTATGACTTCAGATAGCAAATTCTGTTAGTCATTTCCTTTTAGATAATGTTTTACTTGTCCTTGGACTGGGAAGGTATCTAAATGCATTTAGATGCTAGCCAAATTTATTTCATCTTGGTATGTAAGATGCTTATTAGATTTGTATCCTTAGACATACAACAGAGATCTCTTATAGTGAGAGGACTTTTTTTCTCTGTTAAAAACTAAACTCTGCAAAGAATTTTCTGTACATTTTCAATCAGATTTCAATGTTCATCTGTATATGTATTCTTAATATTCTTTTGGGGACCTCAATGTAGTAGGGAAAGGGGAATTTTTTTCTTCTTTCAAGGTACATTGAATTATAAAAAAAATCACTTGAGGGTAACATCATTAAAAGCCAACATAGTATTATACTCGTTAATTCCACAAAGATTAAAAAGCATAAAAATTTACACTATCAGTTTGTACAGAGAAGTTGGGGGAGGGAGGAATGAAAGCTTCGGGTCCCTCTCAGTGATTTCCATAAATGTCTACCCACAAAGATTCAATAGAAAGGTCAAATGATTGATGGTAGATCCCAGGGTCTACTATCCCAACTTGAATTTTGCATTATAGACTCAATTATAAAAAATAATATTTATCTATCACCAGTTAAGTAACAATTTTATTCCCCAAGTTTTCAACTACAATTCAATTGTGGGATAACAAATTATATGTGCTCTATGAATTTGGGTATTTTCTGACATCATTTTTTGTACCCCTGTGGAATAATAATACTCTAGTTTGAAAAACATGGTACTGTAACACCTTATAAAAATATTATAGTCAACTTTAGTTATTTTTTCACATTGTCTCCTCCATTACATTCTGAGTTCCTTGAGGTCAGGGACTGGATCTCATTTTTCTCTGTATTATCAGAGGCTAGTGTGTCTCAAACAATAGCATATGGTATTTGTTTGCCAAATGGAATTAAATTAGGGGATATTTTACACTTGGGCTGTAAAAGGTTCATTCAGACCGAGAACATCTTTGAGGAAAATGACTCTGGTGATAATTGTTGACAGTTCGTTTTACTTAGTTTATAAGATGTGGTGTGGTTTAAATGAAAGTAAGGTTGGAGCAGTTGACAGGAGAAAGTTAACTTGGCTGAATGTGCATTTTTGGAGTACGTCTCCAAGGCATGGTCTGAAAGCACCTGGAGGGCTATGGGGGCCATGACATGATCAAAGGAGGTTTGTCTTTTCATTGTTTTTTTTTTTTTTTTAAATGATACACAAATCTCTAGACTTTATTTAAAGAAGTATTCCAAGTTATATTAATCTGCTAGGGCTACCATAACAAAATACCCCAGACTTAAACAATAGACATGTATTTCTTACAGTTCTGGAGGCTGGAAGTCCAAGATCAAGGTGCTGGCAGGTTTGATTTTTTCCAGAGGCCCCTTCCCTTGGCATGCAGGTGGCTGTCTTCTCTCTGTGTCCTCATGTGGCCTTTCCTCATGTGTGCACATTCCTGGTGCCTCTTCCTTTCCTGTCCTATTGAATTCCAGCACCGCCCTTCCCACTTCATTTAACCTTAATTCCCTTTCTATAGGCCCTACCTAGAAAGACAGGCACATGGGGGATGAGGATTTCTACATAGGACCTTTGAGGGGATACATTTCAATCCACAACAAAAGGTTAGATTTCTTACAAACAAGCTATGGATCCAGTTGTTCAAGGTGATCTTCTTACTTGACGTTTTGACAGAGTTGGGTTTTCATTCTACTATGAAGGCTGGCAGCCATGTATATTCAGGTACCTGTGGAATCTGTGTTTTTTTGCCAGCATAGCCTCAATTCCCCTTCTCCTTGGTGGCATTGTCCATCATAGTGCTGGCCCTCCACTGGCCAAGGGGTAACCATGTAACTTGAACGAGGCTGGTTAGACAAAGTCTTCCAGAAATTTCACTCATTAGTGTAATGGGCCAAAAGTAAAGTGGCTTCATCAGAAGATACCTCTCGATAGCTCACTGGACACTGTCCATTCTTTCCTGCTGCCTGCCACTGATGTTGCTTGGTTCCTGTTCTTTCCAAACAAATTGGTGTCTCTGTCATTTCCCTTTCAATGAATTCCCTCTCTTCCTCTCTCTGGATACTTTTTGTTGATGTTACCCGTATTTGTTTCTGTTGCATTAATTATAGTAACTCTATTAGTTACATGCTGTTTACCATTGACATAAAACTCTAGTCTTACATATTTCCATGTGGGTAGAATTTCTGAATTTGTAGACAAGATGCTTTGTTATCAGTGTCTCACTTGTGTGATATGGGATGAATCACAGCATCCGGTGGCTGCTGTTACATAAATACATGATTAGATTTTTAAAAAAGGTTTTGCTTTGATTGGTCATTTTGGAAAATCTCTGTATTATTATCATGTTAAATGTCACTTGGTTCTGCTCTAATTCTTCATTCTCATTGTTCTTTTGAGGAGAAGGTAAGGATAGGAAGGTCATGGGGTCTTTCCTCTGGGAAAGTAGGACCTGGATCAAAAATTCAGAGTACCATTGTGTCAGAGGGATGGTCCAATATGTTCCTGTTCTTTGGATGCTGATCCACAATATAGTTAAGCAGCAAAGGACTGCACCATTTTTGTATACAAATATTGACAAAGCAAGGAAAATAGAAAAACCAAGTGATAGGTATAAAACCAGTCTTCTGCTTAATGAGTAACCAATCCTTTTGGGGGCAATAAATATTCAAGGGAGTAAGATGTCTTTTTAAAATAATAATAATAATAATTATTATTATTTTATTTTGACTTAGAAAAAAAAAGCACAGAGTATTAAAGCCCCCAAGGATGCTTTGCTTCCTATAGCTGTGGAGATAATCATGGTCTGAGCCAGTCAGGGCCAAGCACCATGTGAAGAGGGAGCAGATTCTTTGTGCAGTTCTGGAATGCAAAGGACTGCCATAGGCATCTGTAATAATGGGGAATGCCAGCATGGGCAGAGCTTCAAAGAGAACTGGAAACCATCAGTACTTATGATAAACAAAAGGAGAGAAACAGAATAGGTTTTGGTGCTAGAAGCATGTAAGCTCTAAACTGTACTTTATTATAGTTAAAAAATTTCTCCTTCCAAATTTAATTTTAAAAAATAGAAGGATTCTGCATACATTGCCTTGAATGACTTTGTCAAATTCTTGAATGTGAGAAAGGAAATATTACTTGCTACCTGTGGCCTGTAAACCGCCTATGGACTCCAAGGGCTTAGAAAAGGTAGAAGAAAGTACAGCCCCAATGTACCTAAACCTGCACTATATTGTAACAAAAGACAAAGGCTGGGATTAATTATTATATTATCTTTGATCTTTGATCTTTGCTTCTCCTTAAAACAGTCCTCTCAGTGCTGGATATTAGCTTTAGGTCTTTTATTTTCAAATTCCAAATGATGTTTTTAGAGTAAATATTTATTTCCATGGAGCAGACTTTGCTCATGTACCAAGTAAGGCTTAAATTTTAGGAATTTGCTTTTGAAGTCACAATTCTTTCAAAGGGTTAAGAGCTTTAGAATAGACTTTTTGATAGGCAATTTTTGTTCTTGTAGAAAATAAGGCCTGCTTTATTCAGGCTGTATTTGAAAATTAAGTTTCTAAACCCAAACCTCCCTGTTATTCCCTAAATCGTTTTCTTTGGTGTTCTAGTTGATCTCATTGCTTACCATTCTTCAAGTCCTTCCAATGGTTTGAAAAAACACCTAGTTCTCTGAATTTAAATACAATCTACTTGAAATACTTAGAGTGGTTTCTGTTTTCCTGCATAAACGCTTTCTGATACAGTGAGTATGTGAGCATAATATTGCAGGCCGCAGGAGGACACTAGGCATCTCAGACAGACTTGTCTTGATTTTCAGGGTTGCCTAGGGCTACTGTGTTGAACTTCAATCAGATGGGGACAAGTTAAAACTATGTGTGCAAGACATTTGAGATGGGCTCGCCTACAGCTGTCCCAGAACCACATTCTTACGTGAACCATTACAATTTTGGTCTATAGACCTAGATATCATTAGTCTTTGGTTTTTATCCTGGTAGAATAATTGAAATTAAGCTTTGTCCTAGAGGAGTCGTCAGCCTTCTGTGAAAGACAGCCAACACCCAGTGTCCCCAGGCTCTTTTCACAGTTGTTTTGCTGGAGCTGAGTGGTTTAGATCATCTGTTTCTTAAAGGGACAGAATGCAAGGCTAGTCAAGTTGGATCGCCAAGCTTGAGTAGACAGACGTGGCTGGTGGGATGCCCACTTCTATCATACCATGCTTATTCTTCTAGAAGTTGTTCATTTGGTTAAAGACAATGACCTTTAATGGTATAAATATGGACTTTTTTTTTTTAAAATCTAGAGTACACTAGTAGCTATGCCAGAATAAATTATTTGTTTACATTTTCCAGCCCTCACCACACAAACATAAGCTTCTTGATAGCAGGGTCCTNCAATGACCTTTAATGGTATAAATATGGACTTTTTTTTTTTTAAAATCTAGAGTACACTAGTAGCTATGCCAGAATAAATTATTTTATTTGTTTACATTTTCCAGCCCTCACCACACAAACATAAGCTTCTTGATAGCAGGGTCCTTATATGTCTTAGTCTATCCTTAGTAAATAATATGCTTTTATCTATTCAAATCATTCAGTAACTAAATATCAAATAGGCACTATGTCCCAGATACTAGATTAGGCCTTGGGGGTGTAACCTTGGAAAGACTTGGCTGCAGAGGTTCATTAGTATTGATAGGGAAAAAATATCATTAGCAAGACATCTTTTTTTATAGTTGGGCTTTGAAAATTAAAAAAAAAGTCACCATCTTTTTATGTGTACAATGTGTAATAACACTGTTGGAGACTGATAGGGTGCCAGATATGGCTTTTATTTTACCTGTTAAAGGAGATTTATAGAGAGCTCAGAGAGGCTCAACAGCTAAACATTTTGATTTTAGTCTAATTGGAAAGGAGAATTTAATTTTGCTGACAATTATAGGCGAATAAAGAGTGCACTTAAGTTGAAATTAAAAAGTAAAATAGTAAGCCAGTTAAGTTCATTGTAATATTGTAGTTTTCCCCTGATAATTTGCATTATATGATCATGTTCATGATCTCATAGAATGCATTAAATTCTATGGTTTAATATAATAAGAATATTATACCATGTAAGTTGATAAATAGATAAATGTAAAAGAAGAACACTTCTTTTGTATTTGTGAAAAGATTGAGCTCTTTACCTTGGAAGGTATTTGAAAACTGGGTCACCTTATCCATTTTGTTCATATTGATGGAACACAGGTCACTGATGTCTGGCTTTGTTTAGCTCTTCTTGCTCCATTTTGACAAAGTGATAAAGAACCTAATTACTAAACTACTCAGCTAACAAAGATGGGGGAATCACCTTCTCAAAAATGGAAAAGCACCTTTTTAAGTATATTGAAGGCCCATTGAATTTAGACTTGAAACTTTTCCCACTTTAGAGTCTGGCCGAGGTAGTATGTCTTGAGGGGAGCATAGCTCCTAATTAGCTTCCCAACCTGGGTATTGGAGGGTGAAGACCTCTGTGCTTGGATTCCCACTTCTTGGAAAAACTTCTTGGGCGCGGGGACAATGTCTCTGAAGCACTCATTATACATTTATGGAATGAAAGAAGGCAGCTTCTGGAATAGGGATCCCGATCTTTCTGAATCTATGTTTCTATCCGCCTGTAGCTGAATTTCATGCGTGTAATGGGGACAACTTACTTCTCTCAGCCTCAGTTTCCCCATTTATAAACTGGAGATTCTGGTCACTCCTCTATTACCAAGAAGGAATAAAAATTCTCAGTGAGAATGATGTAATGTTTTTAGCTCCATAGATACGGTCATTTCGCTGTTACCCAGCTTTCATTCAACGAAGGCTGAATACATCTCTTAACTGCTAGATGAAAATTATTTACTCTACTTTCTGTGTTCCTCACCTTGTCCCTAGTGACTTTCCACATTGGCCATCTTTCTCTGTGCCTCTTCCTTCTCTGGCTCTTTAAAACTTGGTGTTCTTCAGATTTTCTTTCTTATGATATATACTCTCATTGGTCGATCTCATAGATTTTTCTAGGTTTAAGTACTTGACCATGTCCAAATCTCCATTTCAAGCTCAGTCTCATGCCTCTTACCCCATACCCTAGACTGATATATTGCTACCAACTCTATTGTCACCGGCATGTCTGTGGCAGAGACAGACTAGTTGCTTATCCAACCAGGTTCCTCTTCCTGGGCACACACTTAGACTATAGTTGCTAGCTTCTTCCGCATTTAGTTTGAGATCAAATGAATGAGCACTAAGGCATGGTCTGATGTGAGTGAAAATGATATGCACCAATTCCATACATTTTTCTTCTGTCTTCATGGCTGGAAACAAAGTTCTCCAAGATGGCAGTGCATAATATGGGAGGAGTCTGGATTCCTGAGTCACTTCTTGAAGGAGAGCTTCCCAGGAGAGCTGCCCAAACTGCACTGGGCTATAATATGAGCCAGGAATAAAATTCTGTTAAGCCACTGAAATTTAGGGGTTATTTGTTGCCATAGCAGAGCTTGACCTTTCTTTGTTAAGACGGTGTCCCCTAGGCACCGTGAGCTCTGCAGGTAGTCTACTTTCCACCTCGGTTGGTGGCACCATCCTCTTTTTAGTCACCCAATTCACAGTCCCCTAGTCCTCAGCCAAATCCAATTAATAACTAACTCCTGTGGATTTTAACTCCCTTATTTTTTCTTGGAAATATCTACCTTTTTTTTTTGAACCATTACTCTGACTGTGGCTCTTGCAATTTCTTACCTGCTTGTTGATTTGAATGAACTTAAAACAAACCAGGAAGCATCCTATTAGAATAGTCGGTCATTATGAAAAGGCATTCCCAGCAGGGAACATAAGAAAATGTGGTGACAACGTAACAATACAGTTGATGTCTGGGAAAAAGTAAATCTCCAGATCACTGATGAAGGAAGTGGAGACCTCCCTGGCCTTTGCTCTGTGCTGATGATGCCCGTATACAAAATAAAAAAGGACCCCATGCAATGCACAGATGGACAAGTGAGGCTTAATGCAATTAACCGTGGACACCTGGATACTTCCTACCTACAGTCTTCCACTTTATCTTTTCATTCACTCACGCATGCTTTTGATAAAGGGTCACAATGCCAGCTGCTTACTGAGCGCAGATCAAAGCTGGAGTGATAGTCTGGCAGGGGTCTTCTTGCTAAGCTTAACCTTACCTGGGAGAGTCAGTTAGCTCAAAACACTTCTAATCACCTGTGATCCCTCCTTACGTCTCCTGCAGAGTGTGGCACTGTAGTTGACAGCTCCCACGCTCCCCTGTCCATTTAGCGATGCTCCCTTTGTAAAAGCAGCTCTTGGTTTTATCAACCTATATTCCCTCTCCAACGAAAAGGAAGCCCCACTTTGATCGCGCGACTCTTGCTTGGAAGCCCCTCCAACGCAGCAGCCCTTCATTTTCTTCATTTCTGCAGCCGCGCTCTCTCCGCCAAGCCTTAGCACACATTCCCACTGAATATTAAAAAAAGAAAATTAAAATAAACCCATGTTTAAAAAATAGTGTCCTCCTTTAAATAATTCTTCATCAGTTCACAGTGTTGGTCTTCCCTGTAGAATAAAAAGGTCCTATTGAAACCAAGAAACATAGAAGTGATTTTGAGGTGCATGGATGGACACGTTTGTGCCCAGTTTTGTCGGAAAGCTCGTGATTATTAGAGGCTTACACCAAAATGCAGTGACTAAAATTTCCCTGCCGTCCTCAATCAGGTATCTGGGGGCATCTCTGCACCTAAAACTGTTTGCCATGTAAGTACAGAGTTGGCCACGCTTGTCCTTTTTTACTATTGATCTTCTGGACCCTTTCCTCCCTGCTTGTTTCCTACCTTGAACCTGGACCTTTCAAGCCTGCAGTTGCATTTTGTTGTCTCCGCTCTCTCTTGCTAAAGTGGCCACATGGAAGGGACAGACAATGGCAGTCATCTACACTTCCACGAGAATGATGGCTATTATGTAGCCTCTTCTAAGAGTATTTGCTTTTAAAGCACTGTTACCCATTGCAAAATGAGAGAATGTGCTCCCATTAGAGAGATTTAAGGTGAAATAAGTACAGGGGGGTTGAGGGTATTTTTAAGAAGAATGTTCTCCCCTTTCATAACCTGTGACTCTATGCAGGGGACCTTCTCCATCTACAGTGAGGCTGGCTCCATTAGCATCCTATTGTCTGTCATAGGGGTATAGGCACTGTGTGTTCCTTCATCTCCTGAGATTCCATGTATGTAAAAAGAACAAAGACTTAAGAAAAAAAGGGAGGATAGAAATGATGAAGCATTTCTCTGTTTTCTTCTTTTCTAGAAACCATGCCTACAACCAGATAACTTCCTACCTCCATCTTTTGAACATGCCATGCCACACATCAGGAATTCCTCTCTTCTCCCCTTCCTGGCCATCTTTCAGGTGGTCTCCCCCAATGAGGCTCTCCCTGATTCCTCCAGTTGGAATTGCTTCTTTTCTTTGTTTTTATCTTAGGCACAACACTTAGCAACACTTTGTGTTTTTGTCATCTATAGCACACTGAGGCACAACAATGTCTTGATACCTTGTGTAATTCAGTGCAGTGGGCTACTTGTTCCATTTTATAAGCTTGAGCATTAAAATCTTGACAGCAGTTGGGTGGAGTCTACCCAGTTTAAGTTTCTGTGTATATGGTAATATCTAAAAGAGGTTCTTTATCTTAGGACTTTATGAAGGTAATTAAAATATGCATCAAATTATTTTTGAAACAATGTGGGGGGTATAAATAAGTAAATAATAACCAAACTCATACTACGCAATGAGAGCTATGTGGAGTCAGCAGGCAAAATTATTTATAAATAAGGAATTATACATTATATATAGGGGGATTCTGATGTTGGCCAATTTTCTCCTCACTAAGGGATTGATGAAGTGCTCAGTAGTGCGGCCAACAGAAAATTTTCTGTTCTGCACTGGATATTTTTTTTTCCTTTTTGTATCATCCAAATTCTACTGGCTCTTGGATTCTTTCTGTGTGTCCCTTGTTGTTTTGGTCCCTCATCTGAACTAAAATATTTCTTTCTTCTATCAGAGCTCTTAATGCTATTTGCAGAAAACCTATAGTCCTTGATTTTTCACTTTTTTATGTTCTGCAAAATTACCCTACTTTCCTCTTCCTGTACTTTGCTTTTATGCAGAGATGGGAAGTCCCCTCTCCACACCTTTGTATCATAAGAGTAGCTTCTTGGTTGGGACCAGAGCTGAAACTAGGTTCTCTCTTGGGGCACTGACATGGTATCTGAGTCACCCTCACTTTTGTCTCATCATTCCTCAAGCTCTGAGGCATACCTGCCGGGGGCATTACCACTTCAGCACACCATACCCAACCTCCCGTGGAGCCCATCTCATGATGGTATCTGTGTCTGTGCCTTATCACCTCTACTAGATGGTAACCTCTTGAAGATGTCAACAGTATCTCATTCAATTTGTACCCTCCAGGGTCCTAACAGTCTTGCATATGGTAGATGCTCCTGGAATGTTTAATAGATTGAACTGCATGAGCTATTACTCTGAGTGCACAAAAAGGGGTGATAGAGCTCTGAAGAGCCTTAATTCACCTCATGGGGTTATATGAAGATCTGTCAGACTTAGTTTATACACCCCAGCTCTCCATGGGTAAGGTCAATGCCAATTAATGACGAGCTTCTGCATTGGAGAGAAAACACATTTTCACCTACAGGCTGATCAGTGTCTTTTCTGCCGTATGTCTCAGTGATCATAAAGCAAGAAGACCCCTGGGACTCTATTCTATTTAGGCAAAGGCAGGTGTGCTGGGAAGCTTTATATTTACACACAAACACAGAAAGCAGGGCTTATTTTTGCAATTACTTGCGAAGCTTGCCCATGTTTTCCAGCATGTAAATTAGGACTTGAAGGAAAACATCTAATTGCATTTCGCTCCTACTAATTGCCAACTCAAAATTTTAGATTAGTGCACACACCATACTTAATTTTTTTTGTTGTTATTAATAACACATTGAGCTTGGTAGGATGAAAAATAATGAGACGGAACTGAAAAGACTTGAGGACTGGCCCATGAAGGAAATGTTTGGGGTAGGGTGGTCGGGAAACTTTGAGGAATGTGGACAAAGCCATGGCTAAAATGCTAGACAAAGATTGCCTGGGTCTCATACTCCTCTATGGGTTTGCTGGTAAAGGTTAGACAGAGAGGAAAAAATAGATGGCATTTGGAAGGCATTGCATGTATTTTGCCACAAGGAGGGGCCATGGTTACAACCATGAATGTGTCCTTGACTTCTATTCTACCAGTAGCCTTTCCTGCATGAAAAACAAAATCTACTTAAAAGAGCTTTTTTTAAAAAATATGCTACACATCCAGAAAGAATGGTACGGTCTTTTTTGAGTAATATAAACATACTGTGATATCCTTACGTTATTAAATGAACATTACAAAGCGTGATAGAATCACAGCCACACCAAAAAATAAGGATGAGCTAGTGTTGACTGGAAATAAAAAGGGAAAAGCTTTTTCACATGTTGTCATGAAAAGGTAACTGGAGGCCTCAGAATTCTCCTGTTTTCTCAGCAAGAGTTATTCTCCAAAGGACACAATGAACTTTTTGTCCTTCTAAACACAGAAGTCAAAAAAAAAAAATCCTTGAAGCTTAGTGTAGCAACAGTGGGTTTGTGAATCTATTTACCATTGGGGAGAGTTTATTTGGAGGTGGTTTGTCACTGGGTTTCTAAATGAAGGGCCGGAAGGGAGATTGGATGAATCTTGGAAAAACATCTGAATTAAATAATGTGTTCCCATCATAGCGTCCCTCTGCATTTCAGGCTCTGCCAGTCTTCAGCATGTGCCCATCCATGCCAGGCACGGTGCTAGATGCAGCAGCTGTCCCGGGGACAGTGCTCAGAAAGATACCTCCTGTTGTTGCGTTTCTAGACAGGTGCAGAGCATATTAAAAAACCAGAGACATAAGTAAATATATACTTATAAATTATGTGAAGTGCCAAGAAGGGAAAGCACAGGGATTGATTAAGACCACAAATGTTGCATCTCATTGAATGGCGAAGCATCTCTGAAGAAATGACATTTAAGCTGAGACCTATAGGATGAGGAGGATTTAGCCAAAGCAGGGGGAGTAGCTATTTCCAGACAGATGGAAGGACAGGTGTGGAGGCCCTGCAGGGACTAAGAGACAGGACTCGGGGTTGGAGCTTGGTGATTGAGGGGAAAAGTGGCTTGAAATGCGGCTGGGCAGATTGGCAGAGGGAGCTCCACACAGGGCCCTGTAGACCATGGTGAGGGTTTCTGCAAGCCATAGAAAGCTGCCGAAGGGTAGAAGGGATGAAAATCAATTTACAGAGATCTCAGTGTAGAGAAAGGATGGGAGAAAGGCAAGGATACATGCCAGGAGACCAGTTGGGAGGGAATTTCCATGGGGATGGTGAATGTGTTGCTCATTTGCCTATTTGTTCTGAAATCTGTTCTTCATCCTTCTCATGCAAAACAAAGTGTATTTCCCAAACTCTCTGGCCAACTTGCTTTTGGTTGGGGTAAGCCAATATGAGGCAGTGGAGGGAGATTGCAGGGCTGGAGGAAGGGAGAAGCCAGGACAGTTCCTCTTGTCTCTCCCTGCTATGTGGGGGGCATCCCCAGCAATGCTTGTCCTTTTTGGTGTCAGCTTCTCCATGAAAACTCCCCTACTCAGACCCACTGGATAGTCCCATTGTCTGTGGGCCTGGATCCTTCAGGGAGCTCTTCCCCATGGTCCCTCTTTCTCCCTGGCTCCCCAAGTTCTCACACTGTAGCAGTGCCCTCTCTTGCTGGGTTCCTTCAGTCTTGGAGGTAACAGTGGCTCCTTGCTCTTGTTTATGTCTGGGTTGCACCATCCTTCTCTCTTTGGCTCTTCAGCTTTTCCAGCCCCTTTATAACTAGCCCTCTGGTTTTAAATTCCTTTGAATCAGAGCTTGGTCCTGACTGGTCCTGACTGATGCAGTGGGCAGCAGTGGTTACTTGGGTGATGAGCACCTATGTGGATTGGCGATAGCTTTTGGAATCCTGTGTGAATTGCATGAAGACGGTGGAGGAATGAGCTAGATCTGCAAGCTCTGGGTAGAGTTTTCCAGCACCCTGAGCAGGACTACTTAATCTCCAGCTGAATTTAGCTGACATAGACTTGACCGAGGAAAACAAATGACCATTGGCTCACCTCCTACACACTATGGATATGCCCTAAGCCCTCATTAGTGGTCATGAAGGGGTCAACAATCAGATCCAAGCTAATCCACCCACAGACTCCAACCTTCACATTCTAATTTTCTAGAGTTGAGGTCTGGGTAACTTTCCAAGAACCACATTGTTCTGTGGAAGATTGTGTTCCTTAAAATAAAGAAGGGATAGTTATCTTTTGTTAAGAAATGACTTTCCCCCTTTTTCTTAGAAGATCGATAGCCTTTCTTGTTTCTTTTGCTTTTTCAAAGCAAGCTATTCTAGCGGTTACCATCTGTTCTCTTGACCCCAGCTGCCCCTATAGGCTCTGCTCCAGCACCCCGTGACTGAAGGTGCTCTCGTCTGCATTGACACACTCCTCTGTCTCCCTTTTCCACCTGAACCTCTGTAGGACTCAGGACTCTGTGAAGTCACAGGTGTGTGGGCAACAAAGTGGGACAAAACAAAGCATCTGTGACATTCCTACCATAGTCTATGGTGAGCTGTGCACGTCAAGATGGTGAGAAGCCAGCTACTTCTGTGGGCTTCCTTTGGATAGCTCAGGCTGTAGAGTAAACAATTCAGGAAGATTTGGGAAATTTTTCTCAGATCATATTTCTGTGGCCCCAAGAGTCTGGAAATAATGACTAGGAGATTAATATGTATAGGACTGGTAAATGTGTGGGTGTTGGAAGACGTCAACGGTTTCAAGGCCTGTGGATCTGTGAAAGGCTCCCTCCCTTCCTCTCTTTTCTTCCTCCCTTCATGCCTCCCTTCCTTCCTGTATCCATTCATTGAACAAGAAATTTGAGCACCTGTCATGTGCTATTAGGGCTGTGTGCAAGGTGCTCTGAAGTATATGAAAGAACTACAAGGGAGATTTGCTCTCAAAGGTTGAGTACAACATAGATACACATCTGAAAAATGAATTTGCTACTAGTGAATAGCAGTATAGGGTCAACATAGGATTAGGAATCAGGAGGTCAGTGTTTAATCTTATTGGTGCCTTTGAGTCCCTGCGTCTTGAGCAAGTCACATAGCCTCCCTAAGTCAATCCACATATAACATGGAAGGGTTGAACTAAAAGATATTTAAGTCATATATCATTGTTCTATGATTATTGGGCATAGTTATGAGTGATTTAGAGCAGAGGTCCTTGAACATTATGGTTTCAGGTTCTCCTTAATACTCTTAAAAATTGTTGAGGGTCTCAGAGCTTTTGTTTATATGGGTTATATCTGTTGATATTTACCATACAAAATTGACATTTAATATAAAAATGAGACATTAAAATATGTATTAATTCATTAAAAATAAATCCATTACATGTAAACATAAAATTAGTTTCATGAGAGAAATAACTTTATTTTTTGACCAGACACCCACAATCACCTGTTATTTATCCACTGAACTTCCACCCTGACTAAATTTTAATCAGGTTTTTCTCTTCCCTGCAGGACCCTAAGTTTTGGCTTGCCCCGTGTTTGAGTGTGCACTAATGCACTAAGGTGAGGACCACCCCCCCAATCCTTAACAGCTCATTCTGGGACTGGCTTACTACAAAAAGAAACATTTCTTGTTGAAGTGTCCCAATTTAACCATCTTCTCACCCCACCAGCTTGCCTTCCTCCCCGATGAAGTCCCTGCTTACCCCTCCCTACATAAGAGCAGCCACTTTCCATGTGATGTTGAGACACTTGCAGGTCCTGAGGTCAGACCATTCCCCTCATTGCAATAATCCTTCTGAATAAAGTCTCTCCTTATCTCAGTCCACTTCTGTTTTTATTTGGCATTTTCAAATGAAAATCTTTAATGAGAATAATGATACTGTTTTACATTTTTGCAAACCTCCTTGATGTCTGGTTTACTCTCTCCTTCTGCAGTCCATCTGCTGTGATATGTGGCTTTGGTTGAAGTATGTGGAGGAAATCTGGCCTCACTAGCTCTTCATTTGGAAAAGGAGGACCTCATAGATCCCCCTGACAGGATGTCAGGACCCCAGGGGCACACTTTGAAAACTGTTCTTCTAGAGACTGAGAGGGAGGAAACAGCTGAATGCTGAACTGGATTCTACAGAATTGACTTTGAATTTGTAAAGATGGGGCAAAGAGGATAGTGTGAGCAAAGGCAAGAAAGAGTAAGTGAGCAAGCTGTGTTTAAAAGAGAGACAAACGGAATATGGAGACAGAAGGTCTGAAAATACATTAGGTTCATGTTATAGAGGGGCTTAGAGCCTTGAATTCCCCTCTCCTATCAAGGACTGTGGTCTTAAACCTTTACATCATAGACTTCCACTGGAAGTTTGTAAACAGGAGAATAACATCATGAATATGATGATTTAAGGCAATACTCATGATACTCATGTTTGATGGATTGGTACAAGGAGAAATAGAAATTATCAGACTAGTTAGGGTGCTACTGCAATAGTCCAAGTGTGAAGTGGCAGAAGTCTATAGCAGAGTGATCATGTTAGGACTGAAAAGGATGAGGAGATGAAAGGATAATAACAGAAGAATCAACACAGTTGATTGATTATAAAGGGTGAAGCGGCATAAGAAGTTAAGTTAAATTCTAAATTTTGAGCCAAGTAATAGGCAGAATGGAGGCAGACTCTGTTTTGGCAGCGTTGGGAAATTTAACAGGAATTATTTCAGGGCAGATGATGCTTGAGATAATTTTGATATAATTTAGGAGCTAAAATTCATAATCTTCCTATGGCCTATAAGATCCATCCTGATCTGTCCTCTGCCCAGTTCTGTGACTTCCTCACTCCACTCTGCCTCATTCACTGTGTTACAGTCATGATTTTTTCCTTTATACCACTGCCAAGTTCACTGCAGCCTCTCTTACCTCTGCCAGGAATGCTTTCCTGTGCCCTGTCCTTCTTGTCTCCACCAGCTGTCCCCAAGTTGGCTGCCTCTCAGCATTCAGGTTTTAGTTCAAATGTCATCTCCCCGCAAGAGACCTCCTCTCTCCTGTTACCATCAACCTTTTCACCTTGGTTTATTTTCCTTCTAGTACTTACTATTATCTAAACTAATCTTGCTTTTTTGATTGTTATTTATTTTATCTGGTTATTTCCTGCCTTTCCCCACTAGATTGTAAGGTCCAGCGGAGCAGGATCTTATATGTATTATTCACTTCTATGTTTCCAGCTGGTACATAGTAGGTGCTCAACAGACATTTGTAGAATATGGAAATGTACAGCAGGCTGTGGAAATTTCAGGGTTAGTTCTTAGGAGTGACATACAGATGTATGACTTTGGAGGCCATGTCAGAGATGTAGGACTTGCAACGTGGCTGGAGCTAGAGGGTAGAGGACATCTGCTCTTTCTGACAAAGGAGGTAGGACAGTGTGACAGTTGGAATACCCAGGGCCTGTGGAGTTGATGTTGCCAGGATACCGAGCTATAAGGAATGCTGACATCAAAGACTATGCACTGGGATGAAGTCATACGAGGTAGAAAGAATATCTATCGCATAATAACCTGTGACTATGATGAGATATCACTCCTGTGATTATGTTATGTTATTTGGCAAAAAGCGTTTTGCGGATGCAATCAAGGTCCCTAATTAGTTGAGTTAAGCAAAAGGGAGATTATCAGGTGGGCCTGACCTAATATGGTGAGCCTTTAAAAGGAGGGCTATAGGTGGCTTCAAGGAGATGCAAGTGGCCCCTGGCTGACAACCAGCAAAACAACAGGGGCCTCCATACAAACACAGAGAACTGAATTCTGCCAACAACCATGTGAGTTTGAATTAGAAAAGCACCTTGGTGACACCTTGGTTTCAACTTTATGAGATTCTAAGCAAAGGATCTAGCTGAGCTATGCCTGGACTTCAGATCTACCTGAAATGGTGACATAATAAAGGTGTGTTGTTTTAAGCTGCTAATTTTGTGGAAATTTGTTACACAGCGATAGGAACCTAGTACATATTTCAATAAACATTTGTACGTTTAATTGCCAATCTTAAGTGAACCTCACAACCTTCCTAGATTTACCCGTGGCCATATATCATAATGATAATACAAGGAAGCAGGCTAATGATCAAAACAATTTTGCAGCATTACCATTTGGGGACCCATGCAGATTGTCTCTCTCATTAAATCACTTACTGGTATTGTTTTGAAAAGCCACTTAAAAGTGGATAATCTAAGTTGCCTTCTGCTCTAATTTTCCTTCTTAATATCCCACATCTTATTATTTTTTCAGAAATATTAAGCAAGGTTTTTTTTTTTTGATCTGGTTAATCAGTTCTTTTACTTGTTGTTTCTTCTCTTTCCTAAACAGCCACAATCCACATAGTAGTCAAAGTGACCTTTAAAAAAATGAAGTTAAATGATCAGATGATGTTATTTCTCTGCTTTAAACTTTTATGGACCGAATGTTTGTGTCTCCTCCAAATTCGTATTTTGAAACCCCAACTAGCCCCCAGTGTGACTGTATTTGGCGATAGGGCCTTTATGGAAATAATTAAGATAATTAATTAATAATTGATTAAGATAATTAAGATTCAGTGGGGTCATAAGGGTGGGTCTCTGATCTGATAGGATTAGTGTCATTATAAGAAGAGACACCAGAGAGTTTGCTCTCTCTCCATGCACACAGAATGAGGAAAGGACATGTGAGAAGGTAGCCATCTCCAAGCGTGGAAGAAGGCTCTCACCAGGAATCAAATTGGCCTGCACCTTGACCTTGGACTTTCTAGTCCCAGAACTGTGAGAAATAATGTCTATTATGTAAGCCGCCCAGTGTATGGTATTTTATTAAGGCAGCCTGAGCTGAGTAATACCAAGCCTTTTAGTGGCTTCCCATTCCTCCCAAAAATGGAACTAGGGCTCTTTATCATGAGTCCTCTGCCTGGCTTCATCATCTCTGTTTCTTATCTGCTTTGCTCACAATGGCCTCATTTTAGGGCTTAAAACATGCTCCTCTTTCCCACTGCAAAGCCTTGGTCTTCACTGTGGCTTCTCCTTGGGGAAGTTCAGTCCTTTAGATCTTAGTGCATATGCTAGTTCCTTAAGAGACTGTCCCTATGACCCTTTCTTGGTAAAATTCTGTTCCCCCTATTGTTCTCATTTGATTGTTCCCTTCATTTGATTGTCCAGCTTGCCCACTAGATTGTAAACTCCAAGATGGCAGGCACACATCTCTTTTATACATTGTTGTATCCCAGTGCCTACCTCAGTGCCTGGGACATAGTAGGTGCTCAGTAAATAGTTATTGAATGACCAAAGAGCTGACATCTGAAGGGTGTTGCTTTTGATGCGTTCTGCATAGGCTCTGGAAGCCAGAGCTCCACATCCTGGGCCCAGGTCCTCCCTTCACTTTCTGAATCCCTCAGAGATATCTTTTACTATTGACATGCATGTCTTTGCTATTAGAGGGAAAGCAATATTAATTAACTTCCAGGAAGGTGTTGGTGAATGAATATGTTGGGGTTTTTGTTTGTTTTCAGAATACACACTAACTCCATTTCAAAGACAGTGGATGGCATGGTTGGTTTTCAAATAGTTGTCACTTCACTAGGATTATGGTATAAAACTATCTAGATTACAACCTTTACAGTGCATGGTTTCTTATTCCTCAGTGATCTTGAAAATAATGTTAACAATATGGTACAAAAAGATTGTAATTGAAGGGTTTTTCATTCACAATTTCTCTTCAGTTTCCTGAAGATGGTTCTTACGGGCCTGAGTAATACAGCATACTATCTTTAAAAAAAACCCTTCATTTTTTTTTAAATTTTTATTTATTCATTTGACACAGAGAGAGAGATTACAAGTAGGCAGAGAGGCAGGCAGAGAGAGAGGAGAGAGGAGGAAGCAGGCTCCCTGCTGAGCAGAGAGCCCGATGTGGGCCTCGATCCCAGGACCCTGGGATCATGACCTGAGCCGAAGGCAGCGGCTTTAACCCACTGAGCCACCCAGGCGCCCAAAACCCTTCATTTTTATGTTCCTTAATTAATGTGCCTTAGGGCTTTTAACATGCATTTCTTTTGAAAGCATAAAAAAAATGGACTCCCAAGTATTAGGTTTCCTCGAAAGAAGAAAACGGGGGTGGGGGGAGGTGTGAGGGGAGAAAAAGACCCCCAAATTGTTACAGGATAAGATTTCCAAATCTGGGTGTATGATGAATTGTGTTTTAAGAATTTTACTTAAGCTGCTTAAAAATTGAATCTGGATACAGGAAAGAGTGCTTTATTCATGGTGGAAGCCCCACTAGAACAGTGAAATACAATAGCTATTACATGTCCTGTGTTCTCTCTCTCCATGATGAACGACAAGGGGTATCCTGGGTCCCTACTCTAAGCCCTCTTCGCTTTAAGGGAGCATGCACTCTCTCCCCTTAATCACAGTTGAGGCCTGCCTCATATACTCTTTTCTCATCTGAAATTTCTCCACTCTGAGGAGGCACATTTCAGAGCTCCAGGAGGACTAGGTGGTTGATTCAGGCTTACTTGTTAACTATACTGTGTTCACTCACATAGGTAACGAATATTCTCGCAGAAATCCAGGAGAAGTACTATGAAGGGTGCTGTCCCCCTCAGCCCTCAGAGCTCAGTCCAGACCTCACCTGGCCCAGAGTCCTCTCACCTGCATGTGTCCACCTGTGTGCGTCAAACTTAAATGCTCACAGGTGCCAGAGAAAAACAGAACTTTGTGATTTGGGCAGATGGGAGACAAGAGAGGGTAGTGGGGCCTGTCAGCAGAGGGTGCTTGCCTCACCCAACAACACTGGGGTGCTTTCAAAAATACACATTGCCTGGGGTGCCTAGGTGGCTCAGTTGGCTGCGCATCCACTCCTGGTGGTGGTTGTTTTTAAAAAATATTTTATTTATTCGTTTGAGAGAGCAAGAGCGAGACCAAGGGAGAGAGAGTATGAGTCAGGGTAAGGGGCTGAGGGAGAGTGTGAAGCAGACTCCCAGCTGACCAGGGAGTCCTCTGTGGGGTTCCATCCCAGGACCCTGGGATCATGATCACAGTCCAAGGCGGACTCAAACCACTGAGCCACCCAGGCTACACCCACTCTTGGTTTTGGCTTAGGTTGTGGTCTTGGGTCCTGGGGTCTGCCCTTGGCATCTGTGCTCACTGGTAGTCTGTTTCTCACCCTCTGCCCCTCCACCCCGGCTCACGTGCATTCACACACACACACACACACACACACACACACACACTCTCTCTCTCTCTCTCTCTCTCTCTCTCTCTCTCTCTCACTCTCTCTCGCTCTCTCTCTAATAGATGGGTAAATCTTTTAAAAAAATGCATGATTGGCTGGATTGGACCCTCAACAATGGACAATGATTTCTATCTACAGCACTTTGTAGTGTTAACTAATTTCCTACTCAACATCAGTTCTGGAGTCTTAAATTTCTGGGGCTTAGGCCTATAGGTGTTTTCTTCAACTGCACTGGAATCACTGCAAGGAGAGAGGTGCTGCCTGACACGTTTGTTTGTTGTGTGGATTGGAATCGGCCCACTGGGCTGCCACAGGGCCCACCCTAGTGGCTGCTGCCGACACAGGCTGGCAGAGTTCCTGCTTATTGGTTGTTCGGCTGACGTGTTGGTGTGCGGTTGCTTGCACCATTATGCTCGCCCCCAGTCTCTCCTGAATGTGTTCTGCTTAATGAAGGACTGCTGGGTAAAGAGCGCCATGGTCAAATAATACAGGGAAAAGCTGAGTTTAGCAAGGTTACAGTGTAATAGTTTCATTTAGTGCAGGATTTTTTTTGAATAGGCTTAAAATGTTAATAAGCACCATACATTTTTAAAAGGGGTAAGATAGAGATTGCGATTGGCGCTCTGAACCCCATTTGAAAAATGACACTTTCCAGCCTCGTTGCAACTAGAGTTCTGGATGAGAATTCAGTTCTGCCAGTCACGTGCATTCCTATGAAATTTGGAAAGTGAAAGTGAGAAGTAGGCTATTTTCCTGCCGTTGATGTTGGTAGGAAGGTCACAGCGATGTAATTATTTATAGGCAGTTTTGGCTTGGTCATGTGACCGTCGCAGCTTCCAGACGTCTCTACTGTGGCAACACTACATGTGGGTTCTTGAACTGAGCAACCTGGGGCAGACCCTGACTTCTGTTCCTCCCACCCTTCCGAAAATTCTGTTATCACCTAATTTCTTGTATTCAATTTCTTTTCTGCTTGAGACATTTACAGTGGTTTCTGTCTCCTGCACTAAACCTGGGCTGATACAAGGACTATAATGTGTGTCTATTACACACATTAGTATGTATATTACTATATAAGAATGTATGTATATGTATATATATGTATATACATATACATATGTATATGTGTGTGTGTGTATATATATATATATATATATATATATATATATGCGCTCAGAAATAGTTTTGTTTTCACAGCATAGCTCTCAAGGCCATGGTTCTTCAGAAACAATTTTGGGAAATTGTCTATGGAAAGAACACTGAAATCAACATCCGAAGGCCTACATTACAGTTATGACTTCACTGTTTACTAGACTGGGAGGTGACATCCCCTGTAAGCCTTGAGTTTTCTTCCTCATTTGAAATATAGGAACGATAATTCCTATTCTCCAGACCTCACAGGGTTGTCGTGAGAATCAAATGAGATGATCAATGTGGAAGTGGTCTGGAAACTGTAAATTGTTATAGAAATGCACGGCATCATCATTAGTCACGCTGCCACCTATGAAAATGAATGGTAGATTCATAATGCAGAGACATCATTCTCATAACGATTGCCTGAGTAGTTTCTGGTTCCTTGAAAACACTGGGGGTCTGATGGATTAATCAGACGGGAGCAGAAATACCACCAGACTTGCCGAATAGGCCGTAAACCAAGGGGAACATTCCCCAGCTCCCAAGGTGGCCTCTTTAACAATGGATGAACACAGACTTCTCTCGCTTCCCCATCTCTTCCAAATTGAAGCCTTTGGGGGAAATATTCTTAACAGAATCCTTTACATCTTCAAAATAGACCAAAGGAAGTGCAGCAAAATATTTCCTTCATTTGATTTTCTGTTGGTGAGATGGGTCCTTTCATTAGCAGATTGAGTACAAACAGCCCCCACAGTCTGCTCCAGTAATTTCCAAAACATGATTTACATAAATTTAACTTTGTAATCTTGTGGTTATATGACTGCATTAAAATGACAACGTGACACGATGCAGTGTCACATGTTGATGTGGTAGCTGACTGTTTACCAGCAGCTGGTCAATTGGAGGTGTCTCTCACATACCATCCTTTTTTCTCTCAGGATGTGGATATTTAGGAAGTATCCCAAATTCTGGTCTTTTTGAGAAATGAGAGAAGTATACCCCTGTGTCTCACACACAGAAAATCTGAAGTTAGTGAGTGACTACAATTTATCTGCTCCACTTAGGATTCTTTGAAAAAACTCACCTTAACGTCAGCATTCAGGGGTTCAACACAACAAGCTAATGTGTGTAGGACCCTGTTAAATAGAGTTGATGACCAAGGTCCAGGATTTTAGAGAAGCAAGCAAGAGATTCTACAAGTTATTTTGTTCAAAGGCCTCCTTTTGTTTCATCACAATCTAAATCTCATTGTTCGATGTCTCACCTGTAATAAATGGAAAATAACCCCATTGTAGTAACTTACACGCTGTAGGCACCTAATGACTATTTTGTGAACAAATGTGTAGAACCTTTTTTTAACTTTGCCATTTTTATCCCAACCATCAATAACGTACAGTATATTTAGATTCAAATTAATGTCCTTTCTCCTTCCTTTCTGTCCTTCTATCTTTTATCTTTCTCTTCTCTCCCTCCTTCCTTACTTTCTCTCTTCCCTCCCTCCTTTCAGACAGGAAGTATCTATGGCACATCAGGCTGTGTTCAAGCCATCAGGAATAAGGATACAATGCTGCCTCCTAGTCCTCTTTCCTTTTTCTTCCACTTGCCACATTTGAAGTTACATGTTTAATATCTATCTGCTATTCTGGACTGTAAGCTTCCTGAGGGCAGGGAAATGTTCTGTCTTGTTCACTGCTGTATCTTCATATCTTGGACAGTGCTCTATTCATAGTAATTGCTCAATAACTATTTATCAGAAGACTCAGATCCTTTTAGGACTGTGAATTCCCCTTCACTGTCTTATGTGTCTTATGTCTTATTTGGCTCCTGCTACGCCCTACTCTACCCATCAATTATTCTCACAAGGTCACTAGTGACCTTCATAGAGTCAATTTCAGCCTTTTCCAATGCTTACAAGACCACTCTATCACAACTGTCCCTAAGACAAGGGCCTTGCAGTCCAAGCGAGGGATTAGACTGGGTGTTGGAGGGGCAAAGCCCTACATGGGCTGACAACTGATTAGGAAGCAGGTACATGTATATGAGTGGGTGAAAAATGACAGAAGTCAGGAAAAGTGAAGAACCAGATAAACCCTAGAGAAGTGCTGTAATAGGGGTAACTGCTGAGAACTGAGGTAGTTGGGGGAAAACTAAGAGGAAACTGAACTTGAGCTAGGTCTCAAGAGAGAAGAGAAAGACATAAGGAAAGACTCCCAACATCATTCTGAATAGGACTTGAGGGATGTAATGTGTGAGAGATGAAATCAGACCTTGAGGAGATCATTTAAATGCAAAGCTGAAGATTAAATTTTAACCTGTGCACAATAAAGAATTACCGAAGGCACTAGAAGCAAAGGGGGCAAAGCCCACACAAAGCTGTGTTTTTGATAGAACATGGTGGTGTTGGGAAACTTAGCTACCATCCCCCCTTCTCTCTCTGATTCCTGGATTGCCAATTTCTAGTTACATACTGCTTTTACTCCCTTTATAAATAGTCTTAGCCTCTTCTTCCAGCTTAAAAACTACCGCCCATTCAACCAACCAAATGAACAAATACTCCCTAACCCCTCATCTCCATTTGGCTATTTTTGCTCCCTCAATCCAGTTTTTCAAAGAATCACCGATGGTCTCCCTATCTACTTTCTTCTTATTCACTCCTAACCCACCATAGTCTAGATGCTGCCCTAACCACTGAAATGTCTCTGGTGAAGGTCACTGAGGAGCTTCTAGCTGTTAATCTGAAGGGATAGTCTTCAGTCCTTATGTTACTCCATCTTGCATGTAATAGTTTTGTGCCCTCTTTCCCTTTCAAGAAAACCTCTCTTGCTTTGGCTGTCAGGCTCACTCTTGGTTTTCATTATACCTCTCTGAGCTGTCTCAGGTATTCTTCTCTTCCATGGCATCTTTTATATATGATTGTTTCCCAGGGATCTTTTCCTGGTCCCTTTTTTTTTTAAATAGTCCATGTGAGTGTGTGACAGTTTGGTGGAGATGTCCAATGGCACCTGGATATAGAGGTCTATGCTTGAGATAAAGACTTGGGGTTGTCACTGTATATGGGGCAAGTGAAGACATGGGATTAGGGGAGAATGTGTAGTAAGAACCAGCCCAGGGAAGCCATATGTAAAGAGCAGCTGGAGAGAAGGAGGCACCCAAAGAAGTAGAGGGAAACCAGTGCAAACTGATGAGATGGAAATCAAGGAAGCAGAGTTTCCAGAAGCAGAGAATGCTATAGACACCTTACATAAGGTAAAGACTGGGAAGGACCTGTTGAACCCTGAAAAATGCTCATTACTGAGAAAGACAGAAACTAGGTTTTCATGAGCTTGAATGGTGGCAAGGGCAAGAAAATAGAAAGGGCTAGTATATTTTGCCTTTTCTAGAATCTCGTCTGTGAAACAAGGGAGGAATTGAGTGATAGGAAGAGAAAGATGTTGTATCTAAGATGGGAGAGACTTGCATTATCAAGTTCTTTCGGCAAAAGGAAAGGTAAAAAGCTATTAATTTTATATATCACCAAGTTCATAACTAGTCAATAGAAACAGACAGGGACACACAGAGATCCATATTAAGAAAAGCAGAGTATGAGATTCCAAATTTTCTTGTGTTGTGGGTTCATTTCTATTCTTTAAGTTTAATATATGTCTGGTGTTTCATTTCATTTCTTCACAGCAGTACATCATAATTTAATTTTTTCCTTGATGTAGGTATAAATGGAGATGCTAAGGCATATTTATGCATACAGGGTCATTTCTAGGAGCATGCACTAAATATTAATATTCCAATATCCTCTTCCCAGCTCATGAGCCAAGCAAGAAATGCATTTTTCTTGCTTAGTGATGAATTTTTTTCTGAAGCACAAGGCTATTTGAGTGGGCTCTCTGTGTTCAGAGAAAGCAGTATTATTATTATATTTTCCTGCAAAAGAAACATTATTTAGAAAACATGAGTAACAGAGGAGCTGGGTCCTATATTCTATTTGTGGTCTACTCAGAGACATGATACCCCAAGTCCAGCAGACCCAGATGCAACAATACTAACTGATCTTCCACACTGGTGGGTTTAGTTTGCTTTTGGGATCTTATATTCTTTCTTTGCATAATAGCATTTTGAGTTTTCCACTGGGACGTTACCCTTCTCTCCCTTAGTGTTTGTAGATCAATTGAGGCAGGCTTCATCTATGGCTCCCAAGCAAGGCACATGACCCAAAGTGAGTGCAGAATTGCTTTGTCCATAATGATGGTGTAGAGGTAGCTCCATGACCCGGTCCTGGCCAAAGATGGCCCTATTAAAGCTGGGGTTGAATGATGGAAAAAGAGCTCTGCAACTGAAAATTTGAGTCTGGCGCTTCCAGCTGCCATTTTGTCCCTCAAGGGAAGAGCAAACCTAAGAATAAAGTTAGCACAAATGAGAGCATGGCCAACAGATGGAGAGATCTGGGCTCTTGGTGACATCAGTTGAGTTCTTGCCTCTAGGCATACCTAAAACACTAGCACTGTGTTTTTTAAATTCATGCAAGCCAATAAATAACCTTTGGAGTTGCATTTCTGTCCCCTGCAGTTGCAAGAGCTCTGGCAAAAATATTCACTTGATGCCACATTCACATGTGTGACCTTATGCAATTCCAGCCCCTCTGGGTAAGGATTATTAACTTCATTTTATAGGTAAAGGTCACAAAACTGCTAAATGACAGAGTCAGGATAGGAAAGTCTTAAGTCCTTTGCTTGATCCATTATACCATAGCTCTTTCCCACAAGATCTCTCCTTAAGGTTTTTTAGTAGGAATTTACAGTGATTAATGCTTTGGCTTGCCTTCACCTTACTGAACTCACTATTAAGGTAATGGTAAGCACTCTGATTTAGAACTTAATGCTGCCCTTAGTTCTAAATTTAGTTTATTTACTCTTCCTATGTCCTTTATTTCTTCTTCCTTTCCATATATTAATATTTTTTCCTAGACTCCATTAAAGTTGATTGATCCAAGAGACAATTATTAATATGATATCCTGTTCTTATTTAAAATATGTGTTCCTCAGCCTGCCACTCCAATTGATTTGAATTAGCATATCTTAATTGTAGGCAAAATAGATGAGGACTCCTAGCACCTGGCACATACTAGACACTCAGTAAGCATTTGTGGAAGGATTGCTTGAGTGCCCATAGTAGACACTCAACAGTTTACCTATTGCCTTGTGAATGGTACTTTGGCCATTTTGCCTGAGACTTTCTCTCCTCCACCTACCTGGTCTGATATTCGTATCTTTAGCGTTTCTTTCAGGTGTCAAACAATAGGAATGACAATGGGTATGAAGGTCTTGGCAACTTGGTTTCAGAGAACATGGGTTCGAGGTTCCTATTCTGTTAATAATAAGTAGCTACTTGACCTTAACTGAATTACTCACTTCTCTGAAGCTCATTTTCTTCAGCTAGGTTGTTTTGAGGATTAAAAGAAATGTTACAACAAATATCAGTTATTATTGGCACATTGCACATGCTAGTGGGAAGGCAAGGAAGCAAGGAAAAGGATTTACTTTCTCCCATCTACAAATCAAGCTGAGCTAATACAGCTGAGAATCACAAAGGAAAACAGAGTACAGGAAAGCTTTGGTTCAACCCTCTGGCACTTTCTCATCTCCTTCACCTTGTTTTATTTTTTCTGTAGAACTCAGCACCTTTGAACATACTTCATTTGCAAATATATTATGTTAAGGATCTGTTTTGTCCCACTTGAATTTAAGCTTCATGGGGGTAGGGACTGATTGAATGGGCACTAAAAGTCATTTTTCCAGTGAATGAAAAATTGAGGAGTGTATAGAAAAAAACAGGTTTGGAAGACTGCAAAGTGGGTAGAGGAGCAAGAATCTGGGGCACGGGTGTTAATGAGAAGGAGGAGAAGGACCCTATAAAGAGAATATCTTTAATAAGATCCAGGTTCTGGAGTGGAAAACATCTTTCCCATATTTATTTTCCAAATACGCATGTATATATTTTTTGCTTTCAACAAACCTTATTGCAAAAGTCACATTAAATAACCTTTACAATTTGACATTCTCCTTAAGTAACGGCATTCTCAGAACTAAAGGATGGTGATATGATCACTGTAATATTTTGAAAGTTAGGACACCTCAAATCTCATTCCTCTTTTGCTGAGCTCTGTACTCCCCAGAAGGCATTGAGCACACGGTGACACTCCTGTCATGTCATCTTATCTTACCCTTTTTCTTTCTTTCTTTTTTTCTTTCTAAAACCATAAGACCTAATAGGGTACAAGCTTAGCAATTTAAGTAGCTTTTTGTTGGCAAGTAAACAAATACTTCAAGTTCATAACAGATGCACAAGTCCACTTTGGGAGAAATGCATTATGGGCTCAGGTGCATCCTAAGAGCTCTTATAATCACATTTGTTCATCTGTTCATGTGGTGTACACCTGTACACATTTGGCATGGGCTTAGGTACAGTGTGGGAGAGTCCCAGGTTCAAAGCAAACTTCCAGTCTATTCAGTTCTGAATGTTGCAGACTGTGTTCCTCTCAATCCATAAAAAGATAGGATTCTTAGCATATCTAGAAGCTGCCATTGCCCTTTTGTAGAAGTGTTAAACACAAGAGCAAAGAAATCAACGTGGATCAAAGAGCACAGATCTAATTTTTAAGCACTTTAAAGTAAGCAGCAAGAAAAATGGATAAAGGTCTTCAGAGTTTTATATTAAAAAACTCCACGGCTGGGTTATGGACATTGGAGAGGGTATGTGCTATGGTGAGTGCTGTGAATTGTGTAAGACTGAGGATTCACAGACCTGTACCCCTGAAACAAATAATACATTATATGTTAATTAAAAAAAAAGCAAAAAAAAACCCCAAAAAACTCCATGGATTTCACAGACCAGGGTATAATGTGAGGGAATAAATTGTCTTAGGTATATTATATTAACCTCTTTCAAGAAGAATTGTATTAAGAAGTTTGACCTGCTGTTGAGGCCTTCCAAAAGTTCAGCTCTGCATATTTTATGATGTATACATTAAAAAAAAAAACCTGATGGTCACATGTATGGAAGAAGGAAAGAATACTGAAAGCCAAAAACTATTTCAAGGCTAAAAATCATCTCCTGACTTTTCAAAATGTTTAGCAGAAGGTCAATTAGCATAGACAACATTGAAAGACTTTTTTCATTCTTATTTCTTGGCATATACACGATGCTCTTCTATTACATGTGGGTTTGCAAAGTATTGTGCCTTACAGACATAAAATTGTGAACTCAAAGTTATGTATGTGTGGACTTCAGTTTTGGCTTTCACTGCAGGAATAAAGAATGCGGGGGATCTCCAGAGCAGAGCTCCCTTCCTTTCCTAGAAAGACAAGCAGGATTTTTCCAGTGAAGGACCTTGAAATTATATCCTGAGCTGTTCCCCTTGGGGTGCTGTAAAGGTTTGACTCAGCAGGCCTGGGATGTCCAAACACTGCACATTCCGAAGAAAGATCTGACCCTTGACTGGCTCCTGCGAGATAACCTCTGAGACTTGGGAATATTCTACTCGACAAGAATGTCTTTGTTTACCTGTGGCCTTGAACTACACCAATGTGATTTACGGTGAGGGCCTTAGACGGTGTGGTATCAGTTTGACCTCTGGTGGTCCTGGAGGCTGAGTATTGAAGGTGAGCCACAAGGGTCCTCCATGCCTATGTGACTCCCAGTAAAACCCTGGACTCTAAAGCTCAGCGGACTTCCTTGCTCAGCAATGCTCTATATGTGTTGTCACATACTGTTTCTGGGAGAATGAAGTGCTGTCTGTATAACTCCACTGGGAGAGGACAACTAACTGGGAGTTTGTGCCTGGTCTCTCTGCTGATTTTAATCTGTATCTTTTCACTGTAGTTAACCATATAGTAGGATATAAGAGTTTTTCTGAGTTCTATGAGTCCTTCCAGTGAATTATTGAACGTGAGGGTCGTTCTGGTGACCCTTGACAACACGCTCTTCCAAAGAGAAGGGCTGTGCTTGTGCTCCCTTTTGCAGCTTGTGTTCCTATCGACTATCAACAGCTGGCACGTACACACATTATCTGGTGACCAAACTTGGCAGTTTTGCCCTCCTCACAAGGCTGTTCTCATGCTAGTCCCTTTAAAAGGGAGAACAACAGAAGCTCCTTCTTTTAAAACGTGGGCTCACAGTGAATGTAAGTGAGTTACAGACCAAGCAAGCCTTTCTGAGAGATGCTGAAAAACTGGAGAATCATTGACCTATCTTCTTACATAGTCTCTCCCTGTGATCCTTCTCACAGGCTCTGAAAGGTGCCAGCTTTCAAAAAGCCATGAATCTGCCACAAGAAGGAGAAATGCATGTCTCTCTTTGTGACCTATGTATCATGTTTTTGTAGGGAGGTGTCAATCATTATCAGGTTCACTAAAATCACCCTCAAAACAAATGTTGATTTTCTTCACCATTTTCTCACAAACTTCCATTAAACTTACACTCTGATGCCAAGGAATTTAATATGTCTGTCCTCTGTCTTTTGGAGAGGGAGAACGGATATATTAAAAACAAATAGCAGGCTGACAAAGCTTTGCAGGTGACACTACCACATAGCCACCATTGAGAGCCATACTCCCAATCATAGGCAGATGCCAACCCTAGTTTTGAAGTATGGTAGACTGGTAGGATAGTGAGGTGGAGTCATCTCACTGGAGTAGGGACAGAGAAGCGTGGAGAAGAAAGGGGCAGGTCTAGAAAAGTTATGAAGGTCAAGCTCTAATAAGTCTTGTCTCCATATGCAGGTTCAGGAGTTTTCAATGGCCTTGGGATTCTGCCCTCAACTCAACATTTTATTCCAGTTGTAAAAGCTTGCTGGTCATACACCACAGGACAGTGCATCACCCTTGCCAGTTCTTCTGAATCATTTTCTCTTTCTCATGCTCTGTTCCCTCAAACCCAGTTCAAATTCAGTCCTGTCCAGGAATGTGTTTGGCCTGACTAAATGTGGTTATTCCAGAGGCTCCTCGGGAATTCTGTGCTCTCTTCACTGCAGAGTTAACCTCAATTTTTGAAATAGATATGCTGATGAAGGTGGTCTGTGGTGTCATTTTTGGTATAATGGCCCTCTGCTCTTCTGTACGCTTTGAACATAAAATTGTACATATGTTTCTCTGGAAAACTTTTTAGCATCCAAATCCAATCTAATCACATTTACAAACTCAGTAACCTTTTTTGAAATCATATCTAAAAGTTATTTGAGTCAAGTTTTTCCTGATGAAATAATAATGCAAAAATAAGTCTTAATATAAATGCAAAACAGCTGAGGTTATTTTTAAAATTACAGTAACTTAAAGGCTTAAAGAAAAAAATTACAGCAGTGGCTTATCTGTACAGAGCTCATTGATATTAAAAATATCCCAAATGGTTTCTGAAACCTGTAGGTGAAATGCATGTCCCTCTGGATGCACAGATCTTTTTTACGTCCCCTAGAATTTTGTAGTCATGGCTTGTTTTAAAAAATGAACAGGAGATGCAGGCTGAGGGAAGAAGATGCACTAAAACAAAAGCAAAGACAAGGATTCAGAATGTATCAGTAAATGAACAGTCGGTAACCCCCTGTGTTGCCATTTTCTTCTCTGCTTTATCCTCATATTTTGACACAGTTAATAAAGGGAAGAGCTGGGACTCCAGCAGTTCCAGCTCCATATTCATGGCTCTTTCCAATTGACCACAACTGCCCTGAGCCGTGTTCATTAATCTTGGAAAATTTTCTTCTTTATATGGCAGATTACTCAATCTCACTACCATAGCAGATACCTCTAAACCAACACGACAAAAAGAGAACTTGTCCTGTCTCTTTCCCCCCCAAATTTGCTCCTGTTTTATGACCTGAACTCAGATTCTCAACATACTTCAGTTCCCATTTGATTCTTCTCTCTTCCCACTCTTATATCCATTCATTCTTGTCCATTCTGCTCTCAGGATGCCTATGAATCCCTTCCCTTCTTGCCTTCCCTGCTGCTGCTGCCACCTTATTGTAAGTCCTCATTACTATTACTATTATTTATTACTTGTACAACTGCACTAGCTCCTAAGTGGTCTCCTAGCTTCCAGTTCCTTTCTTTCTTTTTGTTTTACCTTTACAGTGGAGAGACAGTGCTTTTATTTCTCATATGCCTGGAATCCCTTTCCCTGTCCGTACTTTGAAAAAGTCTATTCATCCTGGGAAAAACAGTCCCACATATCCTTTCTTCTTTTCCCACTGTGGTAGGTTGATTGCATCAGTGACCCCAATTAAAAGGTCTCCATGTATCTATGTCCTTTGTTCTGTTAGTTGATGGTTTCTTCCCAAATTCCCAACGCTGGGCTTGATGTTCATGTGACTTGCTTTGGCCAATGGGACACTAACAAACTTGTCTCAAGCAGAAGCTTAAAAAAAGAAAAAAAGGAAAAAAAGCATGGGTCTTTCTTTCTTTCCCCATTGATCCTCTGCATTTTTTTTCAAGGACAAGTCCAGAGAATCCTACTAGAAGGTGGACACATGAAACAAAACCAAGTCAGCCTAGGTTGCTGCAGCCATGTCTATCCTGGATTGAACAGCCAACATTGGACCACAGATGCATAATTGAGCCAGACTGAAATCAGCAGAATCATTCAGCTGACCCTTAGACATGCAAGCAGTTATCAACTGTTGGTGTTTTGAGTCTAAGTTTGGGGGTACTTTGTTATGCAGCAGTAGCTAATTAATACATCCACTCTACCTTTTTTTCCTGAAATACTTCTAAACTGTACATACTGTTATTTTAGCATTTATTATGTCTGACTTCTGTTGGACTGGATCCTTTGTGTCAGGGGCCACATTTTTATAACCCCAGTATCTAGCACATAACCTAGCATGCAGTAGGTACTCAATAAATATTTGTTTAATAAATTAAGGAATGCAATTGTATAGCAACTTATCCTTCCCCAATCTTTTACAAAACAACTGAGTCAAAATGTCTTTTTTTTTTCCTGGCCATTCTTTCAGATTTACAAGAATATCTGTTACAGTCAAGTCCTTGCTTAAGTTGTGAAAGAAAAGGCTTACTCTGTAAGTGCTTGGATATTAGTGTTTGTTTTTAAAAGTTTCTTTCTTTTAGACCTTGCGTTTGGATAAGGCTTCTAACCAAGAGAAGAAGCAGTTGGTCACTTCAGCCCCATTTCATGGGTTTTGATTTCCAAGTGGAGTACATGGGCTGGGTCTTGGATTTTGGAAGGTGCTCTGCAGGGTAGGGAAACTTTAGGGCTTTGGAGAAAAGGGAGATGGGAGCCTGTGAGCAATGTCTACACAGTCTTCCTTTCTCCTCCACCACAGACAATGGTGAAATATGTATGGACTTTTAATTTAGCCATCTTTTCCCTTTTGGCAAACTCTAATCAAATTTCATAGAGAATACTCTACAAATAACACTCGTTGTTTTTTCCATGCAGAGAGATGAAAATGACTAAATACTTTTGAAATTTTTCCAGCATGTCTGTGCATATATTTTATAATCTATGAATCTTTTTTTTTTTAATTTTATTTTTATTATTTGCCCAAGGGGTACAGGTCTGTGAATCATCAGGCTTACATCTTTCACAGCCCTCACCAAAGCACAAACCCTCCCCAATGTCCATAACCCATCCACCCTATCCCTACCCTCCCACCCCCCAGTAACCCTCAGTTTGTTTTATGAGATTAGAAGTCTCTTATGGTTTGTCTCCTTCCCCATCCCATCTTGTTTCATTATTTTTCCCTCCCTACCCCCCACANTATATTTTATAATATATGAATCTTTTTAAAGAGGCTTTAGATAACACAGTGAATTTGTCTTTCTTATTTAAAATTTGAGTTGTAAAATATCTAAATTTTACTTATACATGAAATACTAGTGATTGATTTCCCATCCAATAGACATATATACTACATATATGTCTGTTCATGTTCATATATCTAATATACATTGACCCTCGAACAACATGGTTTTGAACTATGCGGGACCACTTATACATAGATTTTTTGGGGCGGATACAATATAGTACTGTAAATGTATTTTCTCTTCCTTAAGATTTTCTTGTTGGGGCACCTGGGTGGCTCAATCAGTTAAGCATCTGCCTTTAGCTCAGGTCATGATCCTGGGGTCCTGGGATCAGGCCCTGCCTCCAGCTCCCTGCTCAGTCTACTTCTCCCTCTCCTCTGCCCTTCCTCCCCTCCCTCGCCCTCTGCCCCTCCCCCCTCATTCTCTCCTTCTCTCTCTCAAATAAATACATAAAATTTTTAAAAAAGTTTTTTAGTAACATTTTCTTTTCTCCAGCTTACCTTACTTTAAGCATATAGTATATAACACATAAAACATATAAAGTATGTGTTAACCAACTGTTCATGTACCTATAAGGCTTCCAGTCAACAGTAGGCTATTAGTAATTAAGCTTACAGGGAGTGGGGCAAAAGTTATATGTGGATTTTTAGCTGTGCAGGGGGTCAACACCCCTAACCCCCACACTGTGTGTGGGTCAGCTGTATACACTATATAACTTTGGGGTCCATTCCCTCAATCTCTACCCCTCCCCCCAAGTCCACAGCCTGCCTGGTAGAGCATTGTACGTGCAGTAGATGTTTAGAAGATTTGCCGTTTCTTAGCCACCCCCACCTTCTGTCCTGTTGAGCTTTCTGAAACATTAGACATTCCTATCTCCAATCTCCTTGGTACCAGAATTGGCACAATATCTGCTACACATCAACACTTGGACAATGAGTAATGGCATCACCTAGGGAAGAACAAGTAGCAGATTCATGAACTTCATTTCTTTTCAGCCTTTTATGCCAAGGCTAATTGCTTGTTTAAGTAAATGCATCTGACTTTAATAGCAATTGAAGTTTTGGGATAGCTTGAGTATTGAATTTCACATGCAGTGACCAAGGCTAAGAAAATTCAGGTTAATGTCCTGAAGACTTTTAATCAATATGGAGAATCTTCCTTAAAGAAAGAAATTGGCCTTGGCAATGGACAGAATCAAGGGTCAGAAGTTGAAATACCCTTGGTCAGACAGGTAATAGAAATGAGTCAGGTAGGTGGGAACTGTGGTGAATGGGAACTGTCGTGACTGTTATATTGGGGAAAGGCAGGCCCGGGGTGGCTAGATCATCCAATTTTAAAGCCAACTCAAAAATTCAAATTCTATTTAAATGGGATATTTGAGTTTTAATATTGAAAACTAATTCAGGAATATGGATTATTCTCATGGCTATCATTTTGCTTCCTCTAAGCTAACCAGAGACAGTTTATGGATTTTCCAATTGTTCTTTCTTCACTATAGGAATTAACCATTATTCCGTTCTGACCTGTGACAGCTACATCACAGAGTGTAATGGGAAATTACTGGTGGACACCTGAAGCTAAGTTCTGAGCAAGCATCATCTATCGAGCAGAAACTGTTCAGATGTATATCTTTGGATATATTTGTTTCCTGTTAAAGTAGTGCTTCCAGTAAAAATGCTGCACCTTGCTTTGGAAATGGCTGGGAAATCCTCTCCTTTTTCAAGTGGGGGGGTGCTATTTAGTGACATATCTTCTGTCTCAGTTGAGGTTGGCTATGGTCCAGGTAAAAGAATGCCACAGATCAGTGGCTTAACAGGACCTTAGGGAGCTATAGCAAGGGACAGCTAGGAGAATTCACATCTTACCCCAGAGAAAATCCCTACTCATATATTTCATACTAAGTTGTGTCTAAAGGTTATTACATTCAAGGTGAACTTGGCGGTATACATTGGTGGAGTGTTGTTCTTTACCTGTTCACACTGATACAACTGATCAGTTGATAGACAAGCATGGCTCTGTGTCCCCAGAATGCTCCTTGTTTCTGTGGCCACCATGTTCCTTTCCCTGGACTCCCCAGTCCTCCCTGGAGATCTAGGCACTATGGTATTAATACATGTCCCTGGACTGTAGAGTCTGTTCTCTTTGCTAGTCCCCTAGCCATACCAGCTTAAAATATCTAATTATTATTTTGGAACACTTGAACCAGAATTCCAGGACTCCATAAAAAGCAACATAGTTTGGATATTAGAATGTTTTATTCTTGCTGCTTTCCTTCTAGTAGCCAAGGGCTAGCGGGAAGCCTGAGATGAGTGGGAACAAAAAGCTCAAGGAATGTAACACATATTTTACTAAAAGCCAGAGGTCCTTTGTTCCAGTCCCAATATGTAGTAGATGCCCTGAAGCATATTTCATGGGCTTCATCTTACATTTTTCTATTATTGGAAAATTTTGACTGACTAATTTTAAAACATAGATTTTTTTTTCCTCCTGCAAATATGCAGACTCCACACACATACTCTGTGGTAGCTGCGAAACAGTTGGAGAATTCCCCGTGTTCAGTGACCTCAAAGTCACACTTCAAGCTGTGCTGTGGTCTCTCGCTAGTACAATAAAACATACATGAGTTGTGACTGGCTGCAGAGTCAGGAGCGGGTATTTTAGGGTTTAATCATCTGGCTCCATTAATTTTGGTGGTTGCTGTACATGTTTCTATTTTTGTCTCCGGTTAGAACTGGTAGGAAAGGAAGGAGTCAACCAGATTTCTGCAAATGCTTTTGTAAAAATGTCATTTGCCAAATCAAATGTCCAAGGCAGTGCTCACACTTTCACCACTCTCCACACCTGTCGTGGGCTTTTCCATAAATGACTACCCAAGAGCCTGGGCAGAGAGCAAAGATGAAGCAGGGAGCCAGAGGAAAATTAATGAGGAGACAGAGCTTGGCTTTTACAAACAAGCCTTTCCCCTAATTGCTCCCTCCTGTTGCAGCCACCACGGCAGCCGTGGCAGCCTCTGACCTTGGCCACCATGGTCTCCCCTGGTGGTGGGAAGCCATGCATGAGCAGAGAGAGGAGCGGGACCAACACAGACCTGGAGAAAATGCCTCCTTCTGATAAACATCAAAATCACATATTGTAGTTCTGGGATTGGTAGGGGTTGAATTGTGTCTCCTCTCCCAATTCGTGTTGAAATCCTGACCCCCATTACCTGAGATTGTGACCCTATTGGGAAATACGGGTATTGCAGGTGTAATTAGTTGAGTAAACATGAGGTCATGCTGGAGTAAGGTGGGCCTTTGATCCAAATGACTAGTGTCCTTATAGAAAGAGGAGATTTGGGCACAGACACACAAAGGCAGCATATCACATGACAGTGGAGACTGAGATGGGAGTGATGGCTCTATAAGCCAAGGAACAGCAAGTAAGCCACCAGAATTTAAAGAGAGACAAAGAAGGATTCTCTCCTGCAGGTTTCAGAGGGAACGTGGCCCTGAGGACACCTTGAATTCAGACTTCTAGCCTCCAGAACTGCGATACAATAAATCTCTGTTGCGTTAAGCCACCCGCTTTGTTTTGGCAGCCCTAGGATACTAATACAGAGATCAGGCTTCAACTGCTGTGTCACAAGGCAGAGTTTTGAATTTAAGTGTCTGTTAGAGTACTCTCCATAACTGAATTTGGGGGAATAACATCTGTGGGCTCACTGTGATGTTGATATTTTTCTACTTGTTGAACTTACATCGGAGGGGCCTTCCGATTCCGGGGTCATCCATGAGCTCAGTTACTTAGGGGCTGTGTGATCTTGGGAATGTTAATCTCTTTACTTTATGTTCCTCACCTGTAAAGTGGGATAATCTTCCTCACTTGATATAATTCATAAGGATTTAGTGAGGAAAGCATTAATCCATGTTCATTTATCAACTTTTTTTTTCATTTATCAACTATTTATTGAGACATGGCATATGCTGCATTTACACTTAAGTAGGGAAAAATAAACACGAAAAAAGACAAATAAGATAATTACAGGTTCTGACAAAGACTTGGGAAGAGATCAACAGGGTCTTGAAAGAAAGTGTAAATGGTGGTGGTTGTTGCGGGGGAGGATGCACTTTAGATAAGAAATCCAAGCACTGCTTCTGTGAAGAGGTGAAATTTGAGCTGACACCAAAAGGATGAATAGGTGTTAGTGGGGTGAAAAGCTGGGGAAGAGAGAGCAGCCTATGCAAAGGCTCTGAGGTAGAAAGAACATGCCATGTTTGAAATGTCTTTTAGGTTAAGGAGTAGATGGCTGTAGTAGTTTTTTATTGCTGCCATAACAAATCACCACAAGTGTAGCAGCCTAAAACAACATCTGTTCATTATCTCCCCGTTTCTGTGTGTCAGAACCTGAATTCTCTGCTAAGAGTTTGCCAAGGCAAAATCAAGATAGCAGTCAAGGGTCTGAGGCTCAGGGTCCTCACTGGTGGTTGGCACTTCTTTTCACATTATCCATGAGACTCTGCATTTTCGAGCTGGCAATAGCAGATTAAGTCCTTCTCAGGTTTTGAATCTGCCTGCCTTGCTTGCCTCTGCTTTAAGGGCTCATGTGATTTTATTGGACCCGCCTAGATAATCCATGATACTCTCCCTATTTTAGAGTCCACTGTTTAGCTCCTTAAACATATTCACTGTGACATATTCCTGGGTGTGATACCTCATCACATTCACATTCTTGGGGGTTGGGGTGTGGAGTCTTCTCACCAGCTGTAATTCTGCCTACCACATTCTATGACTGTGGAGAGGAATCTGATGATGTAGGACCTTACGAATCATAGTGAAGATTTTGAAATCTAATTTAATGACAATGATTATAATAATTATTATCATGTAACTACTATGTGTGGCGTCTATTTATTAGCCCTGAGCACTTTGCCGAACGTTACAAAACATAATCTCATTGGATCCTACTAATAGCCTTTTGAGAAAAGTACTACTATCCTCAATTTACAGATGAGGAAATTGAGGCCCAAGTGACTTGAGATGGCATAACTCCTGGTGAATCCCTATCTAAACCCAGATCTGTTTAGTTCCAAATTCCATTAGCATTTTTATTTTAAATCCCCCTTATTTAGACATGCATTTAAGATATATATATTTTTAGAGGTTTCAATAGGGACTTTTCTGTTCTTCTAGGTAAAAGCATAATTGCATCTAACTTAGATTTTTTCTGTTTGAGTCTCTTAACCATGCCTAGAGGAACCCTAGGGACTCTAATCATTAGGTCATAGCCCAGAACTAGAGCAGATTTGGCATCTTATGTATGAAAAAGTCTTAAAGAATCTCTGGAGCTCCAAGAATCAAAGCTCGTTCAAGTTTTGATATACTTTTCTCAATATTAAGTTTGTGCACTTTTCGTTTTGATGACAGAAAACTGGCCATTTTCGTGAACTGTTTCCTAACAACTAGACAGAATCTTGCAGTCCTGGGGATTATAGTTGTTACTTGAGGCTGGAGAATATGCCTTGCTCTTATCCCATTCCCTGGCCACCTGTTCACCTCTTGGTCCACCTTGCCAAAGATAGAGTTCTAGAGGTCTGACTCCATGCTGGGGACAAGAGGTGACTAGTCACATATTAGCTCTTACTCCCCATCAGCAGCCTTCATACAGTGGTCCCTTGCAATTAAGGGCCTGGTAGACACGAAATATAGAAGCCTGGAGTTGTGGCGCTCACCTTCAGGCGGTAATCAAAGCTTTTCCAAGGGCCTGGGGGGAAGATGCACTGTTCTTCTCTAGGTAAGCAGGTGTAAATGTTGCAGGAGTGGAGGCAGTCGGGGAAGGTGTGTCCCACCGACTGGAGCTGTGTCCTGGGAGATTGCCCGGCGGGCCTATTTTGCTGAAATGGTCCAGTCCCAGTTCCCAGGTGCCTACTCATCAGGGCGATTCATCATTAGTTAATATTTCGGTGCCCATCGAGTGCTGTTTCTCCGTGCTCCCTGTAGCGCCAGAAATGCTTGCTTGAGGATGCGCTGCTGGGACCCAGGACTCCAGGAGAGAAGAATAAACACACGTGCATTCCCGTTGCCAAAAACCGTTTCTTTGCAGCTGCAGCACAGAAACAGATATCAACACATTTAAGCCATGCAGGAGGGGGAAGAATTCCACCTCAAATGAAACTTTGTTTGCCAAGTTTCTTGCTAGTTTTTCCTATATGGGGGGTAGGAAGCATTCCCAGAAAGAGGATGGCACATGAAGTTAGGACAAACTTAAAAAATGCAATTCGCAAAGGGAACGCAATCTTCAACAAATGAAAAAGTGTAAATGGTAATATTCCAGCAAATGAGCTCCTAGAGAAGCCCTTAGGCAGAACTGTAAGCCATTATAATTAAGGATTTGGAAAATATCAGTGTTTAATTAGAACCTCTTTTCTTGGTGAAATGCTGTTGTGTTGCTGTAACTTCAGGTGTAAACAACTAAACATACCCATTTCAAAAACATGTTTTGTTGCAAGCCTAGAATCAGCGCTAATGTTAATTTGCTTATCTTGCGGCTTCCTCGCCTTTTTTTGCTTTCTGTTGTTTTGTCTTATTTGTTTCTGATCAGAGCTGAATTTTAAGAGCATTTTATCTTTAATTCCCGAATACAGCCATCTCCAGTTCCCAGGCTGTTGCAGGTATTTATTCACAAACACTGGCGAACATCCCATAAACCTACCAACTCCTCCGTAATCTAATCAACACGGTTCCTCTAATATTTAATGCATATTTGTGGCAGTTGTTTTAGACAAGGAGTTTTCAAATCCATTCCCAATATAATCAGATATCTTAACAAGAGCAAAATGGTTCAGCTTTATCCCTTAACAACAACAAACATTATAGAAATTGGCTTGTGCTACATGAAATGCTGATTAACACACACACACACACACACACACACGGAATACCTGGTGCCTGACTCACAGTCAGTCTTAGGCCCCACTTTTTTCACCTGGAAAATTCCAGACAACAGATAAACCTTTATTCCTTTGCCTATATAAGGACGCGTGTAACTCAAAATGTTTTCCCGCCGTGATGGAGAAGATGAGGCATTATCACGACTAACACTACAATTTAACGCTTCAGAGGAGCAGTGTATATCATTACTCCCTCTGTAGCCAAGCACACTAATTAATATTTATTGCACCTGTCAAGCCAGTAGCCACAGCCAATCCATTCCTGTGGCAGTTCAATGGGAGACTGGACACCATATTTCTCCTTGGCAGACACGTTTGGGTCATCAGCAAAGACAGAAGCCCCTTTCCCCAGTGAGACGTCGTAAACGCTCTCTTTTCTCTTGCAAAATTAAACCATTAATTCTGTTGGTGTTAATTTTTCTCCTGGTTGGGGATGGCTGTAAAAAAGGAAGTGAGGGGAGGATGAAGAAAGGATGAGAAGCAGCTGCACGTTCAGTATCAGCTGTCTCTAACGTATTTATTAGAACAAGGGCTTTTGGAACCCATGACCTTTGCTTTGTATCAGACATCTCTTAAAGGTTACAGACATGTTGAGGGAGAGATGGTTATAAATCCTCATGAAGCTTAATCAGAAGTGGCAGACCACCCAGCAGTAAACATGTTATTAAAACTCTGGCTTCAAACTTTGTTCAGCATTGTCAACAGACCTCTGTCATCAACAGGTAGCTGGTGGTGGAATTAATTAATGTACGGTAAAAAAATAAATGAATTCTCATATTGCATCTACAGCAAGGAATTTGGCACTTGGCACAGGGAAGTTTCTGTCAAGGCTGTGAATCATTCTATAGTGCATCTGAGAAAACCCAGCACGACTGTGGAATGAAGTTTACTCAGAAATTTAATTAGGAGAACGTGTAAACCGTACTGGAGAAAAGTAGGGCACCAAATGCTGCTTTATTTATTTTATTTTACTTTTTTGTTAATTCTATCAGGAGCACCTGTGTCATTAGACCCACATGACCCAGACTGCCAAGCTCTTGATTAACAGGAGGAATACCCGTGAACTGATCACTGAAGATTATCTGGGCCATTAAATTTTCCCTTTGACATAATTACTCTTCCCTTGAGGATGACAATATATTTTTTAATTTTTATTTTTTTTAAAAGATTTTATTTATTTGAGAGAGAGAGTGTGAGAGAGAGAGAGCATGAGCAGGGGGAGTGGCAGAGGTTGAAGTAGATGCCCCACTGAGGAAGGAGCCCGATGAGGGGCTCCATCCCAGGACCCTGGGATCATGACCTGACCTGAAGGCAGATGCTTAACCAACTGAGCCACCCAGGCACGCCAAGGATGACAATATTAACACTGATGATAACAAAGCAAGAAGGACAATAATAATAAAAAAGCCAGCAGACTCTGAGCTGGTATGATGTCCCAGGTACAAAGTGCTTTAAATACATTATCTTATTTAATTCTTACAATCTTTGGAGGCAGGAATTGTCAGGTCCATTAAACAGATGAGGAATGGAAGTAGAGAGGAGGTTCATAGTCAATGTCACCCAGGTATAGTCTGTTATACTGCAAAGCTGTTCTCCTGATTACTGCCTTGTCTCTAGGATGGAGGCAACTTCAGAGGGCAGTGGGGGTCGTATGAAAAGAATTCCTTTACATGGGAGAGCCACAGCTCTGCAACTTCTCTACTGCCATCCCCTGGCTCCTGCTTGGGTTGGTATTTCCTCAGGGCAGTGTTATTCATGTCCTGATCTCTGATTTTGGGCTCCTTTCTCCCAAACTCTCCCCATCAAAAATCTGCCCCCCACCCTCCAGGGTCCATGATGGCTCGCTGGTTACCTTCACTGTAAATTACTCATTCATGGTAAGGACCATGCTTCTCTGATCAGTCCCTAACATGATTCTTTGGGAGCCTTCTGGTTTCTTATTCCATTTCCTTCTCACGTATCAATAGGCCTGGTACATACATCTAGTTGTCATCTGCAACATCATTGATTACCCCTCTCACAGCACATTATGGCCACACTAATAATGTTTCCCCCAAACCACCCTACAGTGTGTTTGTGGGTTTACCACTGCTATAGAGTTTGAAAGTCAATTTAGTGATTTCTAATTTTTTGGGAGGGGGTGGTTGTCAGTGATGACTTATTTGGGGTTGGTAGTGCCCAGGTTGAAGGGAGATTCTTAAAATCCCAAAGCCAAGAAGACTTTACAGACCACTGGGCTTTAGAATGAACCTTTCCACTCACTGGGATATATAACATCTTTAGCGCAGTGTAAGCACTCATTATTATTAGATGTTTTGCATATAGTTTTCCAAGGGTGGTTTTCAAAGGGTGGTCCTCAGAGCAGTTGCAGCGGTATTGCCTGGGAACATGTTAATAGTGCAAATTCTTGGGGCACCCGGGTGGCTCAGTGGGTTAAAGCCTCTGCCTTTGGCTCAGGTCATGATCTCAGGGTCCTGGGATCGAGCCCCGCATCAGGCTATCTGCTCAGCAGGGAGCCTGCTTCCTCCTCTCTCTCTGCCTTGTCTCTCTGCCTACTTGTGATCTCTCTCTCTCTGTCAAATAAATAAATAAATAAAATCTTAAAAAAAAAACAGTGCAAATTCTTGGGCCCATCCTAGCCCTACTGAATCAGAACTTCTGGGTGTGGGTCCCAGTTATTGCATTTTAACAAACCCTCACATGATTGTGATGCTCTAATGTTTGGGGACCATTGATCCACATACCAAGGCTTTTCCTTGGCAAGAGATAGATACATTTTGATGGCTGGATACCTGTTTTCCCCTTCCTCTCTTCCTCCTTTGGATAGTGATTATGGCAGCTTGCTCACCATCTTTCTCCTTTTTACTCTCTCTCTCTTTTTTTTTAAAAGATTTTATTTATTTATTTGACAGAGAGAGAGAGAGATAACAAGTAGGCAGAGAGACAGGGGGAAGCAGGTTCCCTGCTGAGCAGAGAGCCCCATGTGGGGCTCCATCCCAGGACCCTGAGATCATGACATGAGCCAAAGGCAGAGGCTTAACCCACTGAGCCACCCAGGCGCCTCTCTCCTCTTCACTCTTGATGTGTAGGGTAGAGGATTTAGCTGGCTTTCCTATTCAAAGATTTTGACTGGGAAACTTTGCTCCGCTAGGGGCTCACCTGTTTTTCTAATAAATGTTTCCTGCTTCTTCATGTTGCTGTAGTGGATATTGTGGGACCCTCTGGGTAGGAGCTAATTCTATGCTCTGTGGTTGTCTGCCTCAATTTTTAGTCCTGATGATTATTCCTAATAATAATAATTACTGAAAGCTTTTCTTTGACTTTATTACTGCTTCATGCTGAAGAGAAAAAAATCCCTTCAATTTTTTTCCCTTTTCTGAGGCCTGACAAATGACTATTACCATGTTAAATCATTCACCTGTGTAAAGCAAAGATTTTTATTTGTCTCTGATGTTCTTTAATATCTTTAGAAAAACATAAAATTTGTATTAAATTGTAAATGGGGACTTTCACTCTAAACAAGGGTCAGCGGCTTTCCCTTTTACTTATTTGCCATACTTAATTCAACCCTAGAAGACTGGTACACGCATCATTTCCTCCTCATCTCTGTTTCACTGTTGAGTGAAGTGTTTTGAATTAATTTTGTTAAATTATTAATAGCTCACTATTGGAAAACATTCCAACTCCAGAGTTTATATTTCATCATGCGCTGTGAAGTAATATGGTAGATTTCATGCACATGAATGAATGTGCTTCTAGGGGTTATGTGAAATTTTGGCTCTGGACTACCCACAATGAATTCTCATGAAGATATAATTTAATAACAAAGTGGATATTTTAGTTTTCATTAAATCAGGACAGTTTCCTGGGAATCAAATGATTAGAATTACAGAATGGGTTGGGTCAGTCACTCATGTCACGGAAGTGTGCTAGGCACTCTGTTAGGCACTGGCAGTATGGGGGATAAAGGGAGACATGGGCTTTGCTCCTGAGGACCTTACAGTCTAATGAGGAAGACAGACAATCAACAAATCACCAGAATAAATGTAAAATGACAACTGTGGTAACTGTTATAAAAGAAGAAAAGAAGGTGTGTGTGAACATATGACAGAGAAATTGACCTGGTCTTTCCTGGGAAGTGGTGTTTGCTCTGAAGTGAGGCAGGAGTATGATTATTTCAGGTAAGGGTGTAGGATGGGCATGGGAAAGGGTACTTTGGAGAGAAGGAACAACATGTACAAATGTCCTGTGGCAGGAGGGAGCATAGCATCTAAGTGGGGCTGAGACAAGTTCATGTGGCTAGGAGTCAGGGAACAATGATGCCACATCAAGAAGTTTAAAGCAGAGGAAGATGTGAATAGATTTAGGTTTTGACAAGATCACTCTGGTTGCAGTGTTGGTTGTGGGTTGTCCGAAGACCAGAATGAATGTAGGCAGACTAACCTGAGCAGGCTATTTCAGAAGAGATAGCACAGAAGGGCTGGATTGGGGTAGAAGTGGAAGACACGGAGAGAATGAGTGAATGTAAAGGTAACGACAGGATGGCGGTGGGCAGAGTGGTGATTCTCTGAGTCTGGTGTGCATACGGGTACTGCTCAGCAACTTAAGAGACCCCTGGAAGAAAACCAGGTTTGCCAGGGAAGCTCATGTCTGCTTTTTGACTGTTGAGTGTGGTGAGCCAAGGGAGGGCAGGATATGTGGGTCTGGAGCGCAGAGGAAAGTCTGAAATTGTATATGTACATTTGGATTTATCTGTATGTATGCGGTGATGCATCTGCAGGCATGGATGAGATGATGGGGCATAGATTCCTACTTTAAGGAATAGGAAGGAAGCAGGGAAGATGAAGAAGAAATGGCCAGAGGCTGGGAGGAAATGAGAGTGAGGTATCACTGAAGCTGATGAAAGAAAGTATTTCAAGAGAGCAGGAGTGGCTCACAGAGACAAAGTATACCAAGAGAAAAGGCCAGCAAAAAGATTTACTGGATAGGGAGAAACCTGTGGTTTGGTTTATCTGACACTGGATCTTGGGAAAACAATGAGTGATAATAACATAACAGTGGTCCCCAAGAATAATTGAAATGTGTACTGTTGAGGTTATCCATCTCTCCCTACCTAAACCTATCTCTGGCACAAGAGGGAGGAGCACAGGGAAGAAGACCCCCTGAGGTATGAAAGGTAGGGAAGCATATGCGAAAGCAGGCTCCACAGGCAGACCGTCCAAGTTTAAATTCTGACTCCAAACTTCTGAGCTTGGCTGGATTTCTTTATCTCCCTGTCTGTCAGTTGAGCATAACTACCTTATAGGTACTTGTGAGGACTAAGGAGATATAGACCAAAAGCTTAGTGAGGTACCTGGTCTACAGTAAAGGGTAGAAACAATTGTTCATTGAATAACTGAATGATAGATTTCAAGCAGGGAATGGAGGAAGCAATATGTATTTTAGCAAGATGGCTCTATCTATCTATCTATCTATCTATCTATCTATCTATCTGCCATTTATCATCTGTCATCTATCTAAATGGCTTCATAATTGGAAGACTAATAATAACTAGATACAAAGAATGCTCACTTCTGTTACCCTGGAAGGGGGTTTCTAATAGTGTACCACAATCCTTTGCTCCACGCCAGGTCATTTACCTTTTCAGTTAATGCCTTTCATGAGGATGTAACAACAATATTATGAAATGTACAGATGATAAGATGATATGAACACAGAAGTGATCGTAAATATAACCTGTGACAGAGTAAAGATCGAAAACAAACAAGTGGTCAGAATCAAATAAGATAAAAATTTAATAAATCAGCTATTGAGTCTAATAAACCAACTGTACAAATTCAGGTTGGTATAATTCATGTGTTTTTTGTAAGAGATTCAGGGTTTGAATGGATAGTGAGTTCTAAGTAAGTACTATTTTGTAGAAGAAGGATTAGATCAGTTGTCTGGGAGCCCACCTGGTAGAACTGAAATAATAGCTTGAAGTTAGACATTTCTTTTCATTGTATGATGATGGAACTTATGGAAGTCCCTCATCAGTCAGAGATGTTCAAAGAAGTGGCCTCTTACAGCATTTGAAGTGTTTAAACAAAGAGTGAGTGACCATCAGTTGGGGGATATTATGGAAGAAATTCAATTACTGGATGGAATCCTGGATAAGATCCCCCTTAAGACCTCTTATAACCTTAAGGTTCTATGTTCACATGGTTCTAAAATAAACTTCATCTAGAGATAGTGTCAACAAAAGGCACTGAACATAGGGACTCCTGTGGTGGGCCACACATAACTTGTCTACAGTGAGAGAAAAAGTCCTTTCATCTTTTAAATAGTAGTACTATTTTGTTCCTTATAGAGCAGAGATTATGAATGCTTCTTCCCAACTGTCTTCTCCAGATTGCTAAATGTGGCTCTGCCTGATAATTTTTTATCATGAAAACAATACTCATAGGAGGCTTTCTTACAAGTATTATTGCCACACTAATATGTGAAAACCAAAGATCATTACTAAGAAACAATTATTTGTCTGAGGGTGAGTTGACTAAATAGCTAGTATTTAATAAAACCAATAGAGGTAAAACTAGAAGCTTCATGGAAATTTCCATCTGGCACAATTGTAAAAAGGTAATAGAAGCAAGAGAATAAAGTGCATACCGTATATTACTCTAAGAAAGGATGTAAATTTAAAAGAAGTAGTGTGTTGAAGTTTGATGAGGGTTTTGAGTTTTGGAGGAATATTTAGATTCTTTCCATGAGGCCACTGATATCCCCAAGGGGCTGTTAATTCCCTCCGAAACTTTTAATACCTTAATATGTTCTGCAAATATTTTCTGAGTAAACTCTAGGAGTGAATACATTGAATTTTAAAGTGAATTCTTCATTTTACTCACGGTTGTCACGCATTCTATTTCAAATACCACTCTGGCAGGAAAAGCTCTAATTTGAGAGAAATACCAGATAGTTCTATCTAATTTAATGAAAGCAGCAGGACTTGAAGCTCTCCACACTCTCCTCATTTGCTCTGCTAACAAGGGCTTTGCCTCTGTTCAGGAAACTCTCACACATCCTTCCCCCCCACCCCACCCCCCAACATGTCAGGTCCTTCGTTGGGCATGAGAGATGCAAGGGATGTATGACTCAGAGTTCCTGCCTCAGAGGAGCTCACGGTCTAGAGCCATTGTGAGAAGATTTATCCGGTGCTCTAATACTGGGCTTAGAATGAATTTGAGGCTAGATTAACCAGAAACAACCTGTGAACAGTTACTTAGCTTTGATTAACCTTTTCTTGAATCTTTTTCTTTCTTGAAGATAATGTCTTGGGCTGTGAATCCCATAGATTCAGGACTCAGAAATAAAATACTTCAAGTCCAAAGGATGGCCCTCCTTTATTCTTGTTGTCTGGTGGGGTGTTCTGCATCTTGGGTATATTTAATTAATTTCCCACGCACTGGCAGCTCTCACCACACTTTATTTTTTTCAGTTTATTATGGACTTAATTGTGCCCCCTTAAAATTCATATGTTGAAGTCCTAGCCCAATCATACCTTAGAATGTGACTATTTGGAGATAAAGTGTTTAAAGAGGTAATTAAGGTGAAGTGAGGTCATATCTGTGGGCCCTGATCCAATCTGACGGGTGTCCTCATCAGAAGAGGAAGAGGAGTAGGACCTTACACACTCAGAAGAAAGGCCGTGTGAGGACACAGTGAACAGTGGCCATCTGCAAGCCAAAAGAGAAATCTCAGGAGAAACCAAACCTGCCAAAACCTTGATCTCAGACGTCTAGCCTCCATAATGGGAGGAAATAAATTTCTGCTGCTGAAGCTTCCCAGTCTGTGGTATTTTGCTATGGCAGCCTGAGCTGAGTAAGACAGCAGCTATTTTCGGTACTGCTCCATTTTTGGTAAAGTTGCCAAATTGAGCAGTTATTTCCAAATTCTCCTCCAGGTTCTGCATATGTCCCCTCTGAGTCCCAACCATTCTTTTGCGCCTCTATGATCAAAGTTCTCTAGCTTTCTGTTCCAGAATTTCCATAAGATTTGAAAATTTTCAAGGCTAAAGAAGAAGAGAAAAATCCATTTTTCTCTTTGAACTCTGCCAATGTCACCTCAGGAAAGGCCTGATTGTCACCTTGTTCTCTCTCCGGGAGACAGGGATGGAGAACTTGGCTGAGATGTAATGCTGAGTCTCCACAGTGATGTTTGTCTCAAAATGTACCAAAGAAACTATACTAGTGGGAGCAATGGTTGGCCCTGCCCATCTGTAGTGGGGCAGTATTGGGTTAACTTCTCAAAATCCCAGGTGTTGGAAATGTACCTGCAGGAGCTTCATAAAGATAGGTAGATTCTAAGGCAGAAACACTAATAGGAGTTCAAATTAAAGAAATGACATGAAATTGCATTTCTTAAGGAGGGAAATAACACTCAGGAACATTAAATGATTTAATTATGCTTGAAAGAGCTTTTTGAGCTGAAAATGCAGCAAAAGCAAAGTGTGTTGGGATATAAAGTTTGAGAAAGCAGCCATAAGAAAAATCTTGAAAGCAAAGTACATAATCATCCATAGCCAGATTGAGGGCAAAGAGGACCCTCCATTAACATTCATTTTGCTTTTTCTAGGACAAGGACCCGGAAGAACAGAGCAATACTTTTGTGTATTATTGAGGCTTAATTATCCCTAGTGGGAAGAAATACTATGAGCCTTAAGATGCTTCAACCTAATAGTTCTCAGATACATTAATGTACATTTAACACATAGCATTAAAATTAGTCAATAGTTCTTCCAGTTTCCTTAAGGACACACACACAAAAAATGGCCACTCCCAGAACCAACTATTTGTTGGGATGATAGCAAATACTCTCCGTCAACAACTGAAAAAAATTTTTGTGTGTGCATACAATGTATATATGTTGGAACATTCCACACGTGCCAGTATTTACTATATTCTAACATTGTTTGGAAAAAGGTCATGGGCATATTTACCCCCAAATATTTTTCTCGTAATGAACTAGCATCCTGAAGGGAATCGACGACTTAAATAGATTCTTGAGCCACCTCTGCATCTTCCAGTTTGAGTTCTAAACTTTAAACAGAATACAAAATGGTCCATGAGGACTGGGACGCAAAGTCCCCCTGAACTGAGTTCCTGGTATGGTGCAAATTTTCTTTTATCGTGCCAATTAGTGTCTGACTTGTCTTTTTGCCATGTGATGAATTAAAAATGCATGATTTGGAGGCTGGAAAGCGAACCAGCTTCTGGATAGAATCCCCTGGACGCTGCCATTCTTCCAGTTGATCTTTTTGCCCTCCCTGTGTTGGCAAGTACCGCCTCTATCGCCCACTGCTTGCATCTTTCCCTAACAGATGGTTCTTTTTACTAGTCAAGATCCAATCTGGTGATTTACTTTAATATGCTTTGGCCTAAAGAACACCCATGACAGACAGCTAGCACAGTCTCCCAAAGCAAAATTTTGCAAAGAAAAAGTTAAGTAGACACATGCTATCTAGACTGCATTCCATTTTATGCACCCCATAAATCAGAATATTTGTCAACAGCAATTAAAATGTAGTTTCCCCGGTAATAAACATTACAGGGAGGAACAAATCAAGTTTCATTTATTCTGTCAGAAACCAAAGGCGAGCGCTTCGTATTATTTTGCGGATAATCTCTGAGGAGTAAACTAAGCACAATTACATTCTTGATTTTAATTAAAACTCTGGGTACCTTTCAAGTTCCGTTAGGGAGATGTCCTGGGTCTGCTTAGCTGAGGTCTGCACTGCGAAGTTAATTTGACATAGAACGTATTTTTCACGAGGTAACTGTCGCAGGAAGCTGTTTGTAAAAACAGCCTCTCCAGTGCCTGTGGGCCCCACAAAAAGTAATGACTTCTCCTGAAGCAGCAACTTCGCCAGGAAGTACATCTGCATAAGAGTCCCCGAAGCCCTCCCAATAATGTCATTAAGCTGGAAAAAATCAAAGGAAAAGGCGCCCAAAAGATGCTGTTAAAAATGTTTCATTACTCACTGGACATAGAACAACAATAGAACTGAGTCACGGAATCATTTCAAATCACAGTAAAAGGGAAAGCCTCCCCAAATGCCTGAAAGGCTGGCAGAGGCAGAGGTGATGGGGTGCAAGCTGGTCCTGTGACTCCGGGAAGGCCCCCGTGGAAGGCCTGCGTTCCTGCCGCCCTCTGTGAGGACCCCGTTCTTTGGGAGTGGGCCTGACTCTCCGCTCTTAGCCATTCGTATTCATGTTACTTGACTGGGGGTTGGCTTATAATGTGCTGGTTTTCTATTTGGCTCATGTTTTCAACTGTTCAACTTATTTCTACAAAGTAATGAGCCGAACTGCCGTGAGGGTACCAGCTAGTGTGAGCTGTGTTGTGAGGGGCCTGTCGAGGGGAGAGGCCACACGCAGGGCCCCTCTTCTTGACCCTCACCATAACTCTGCTCCCTACCCATCCTAACCACGATTTCCCTACACTTGAGTCGGAAAAGTAGAGGCTCCTCCGGGGCGTTTCTTAAAATCATAGCAAACCTGAGCTCCTTTTGGCCTTTGGAGACCATCTTTTCCAGCTGGTCTGTTAATTCACAGATGGCGAGGCTAACGCAGGAAAAGAGAAAAATAACAGCTTTTCTTGGTCTCTCCAGCCACACGTATTCATTGCCACCTTTGACTCTGAAGGGCATTTGATTTATCCTTTCGTGTTGGAGCTTTTCACTTCCAAGCAATGATTGCTGTTGTAGTGGTATTTATCACTATTTACATAATTATAATATTAGTGTCTATATTCGTGATACTGTGCACTAGATCTGTATGGCCTATTTACTACTTATTACATGTTTGTGCCTTTAAACACTGTCAACCTCCATCCCCTGGCGATTACTGTTTTCTCTTTTTTACAGCTTTGAAGTTTTTGGATTCTACATATCAATCATATTGTACTTGTCTTTCGCTGTCTGGCTTCTCTCACTTAGCAAAATATGCTCAGAGTCCATCCACGGTGTCCCCAGTGGCAGGATATCCTCCTTTTTTGTGACTGAATAGTATTCCAGGTAATGGTATTTGTTACTGTTAATAACTCAAAAGCCTAACTACAGTGGATCTCTGAATACGTGTGCTGTGTATACCATACGTGATTTCTGTTCTACATTCTTCACATCAGCCATCTTTACCTCTCATAGTAATCTTCTGAAGAAGTGAATATTATAAACCCTACTTTTCAGATGCGAAAACAGAAGTTTGGTGACTATAAGCAAGTTGCCCGAAGTAACACAACTCCTGAATGGATTAAAGGATACCTTTCATGTACCTAAGGGTGAAGAGAACTTTATTAGGAAGGAAATCATGAAAAGAATAAAGTCCTAACATAACATTAGGTTCATAGCGCATGTGAAATGAGGGTGGAATGTGAACCTTGGAAATCAAAAAATGCAGGGATGATGGATTGAAGAGGAAATGCTTTGAATCGGCTAATTTTCACAGTCTGAAGTCTCAAAGAAAATTGGGGGATTCGAGGACTATGTGTCAAAAGTTTTAGCAAGAAAGGAGAATGTTCTAAGCAGAGTGAATTCGAACTCTTCAGGTGGGTCAGAACTCATTATTCAGTTCTCGCTCCTTTTCTCCTCAGCGACTCCATGCGGGATCTTGTTAGAAATGCAAACTCTTAGGCCTCCTCATTGAATCCAAATCTGAATTTTTAAGAAAATCTCCAGGCGACAGGTATGCACATTAAAGTTTGAGAATTTCTGATACAGTCTAGTACTTTCTACTAGTACTCCAGAGTTATTAAGTTTTTCACCTTTTCCTCCCACTCTTTATTTACCAAAGCCACTGCACGATAAACTTGCAAAGAGAATTAAGCCCCATATTATCTGGCAAATACTTTCCTCCAAAAGACTGGAGATGAAGGCTGAGGCCGTCTAATGAAGCTTTCCCTTGACCTTTCCCCTGCGATTTCACCCTGTATGTTAGCAAATTTAGTCATAAATAGAAATTGCATTGTCAAAACACAGGGGCCATGCCAAGTAGCAGCAACAGCAACCACTGAACTCTGTTAATTGTACAAAAGGCTAGTTCGGTTCATTGTGACCGGAAGGTCAGCTAACAGCTATGTGGAGAGAATGCTCCTTGGGAATGTGTACCGTTCCAAATGACAAAATATAATTAAGATTTGAACTGTTAAATGAACTGTCAGGAACACAATTATTATTACTACTGTCTCTCTTCTCTCTCTCTCTCTCTCGTTTCTTTTTAAAGCAAAGTTGGGCTACATTAAAGGCCAAATTCAGATATTAGATCTATATGGTATTTCTGGCTTGGAGTTTTTTTTTCCCAATAAAAGGGGTATTTTCTAAGTTACTATCTCCCATAATAAGCAGCTTTTCTGAATCTTGAGATTGTTGTAAGCACATGGAGAATGTGATCTGCCTTTGGTGAATTTCTGAGAGCAAATTTTTGTAAAGCGTCTCCAATTTGCTTACAAGCTGATTTTTTAAAAAAATGTATTATTCCAAATTCTCTTGCTCAGATGATAGGAAATGTGTTGGAATAATCCAGACTGTCACTAACACGGTGCTCATGTAAAGCTCTGGTTCTTGTGGATTTTCTTGTCCATAAAACTTGGAGTATTTATGTTTCTGACATAAAAACTGGCTCCAGCTAAAGTGAAGGAGACAAGAAGATGAATCAATAAGAAAAATGAATAGGGAAAGGGGCGAAAAGTTGAAAAGAGGAAGGAAAGTGAGCGAATCTTGATATTGGGGATAGCTTAAAAATTCATTCATTCATTTGTTCATTTTTCAAATATTTATTAAGGACCCTGTATTCAAAATACTCTGCTAGGCATACACAAGAGCCATACATAAAAGACACAGTCCCTGACCTCATGGAGGTAATGGTCTAGTGAGTGGTAATGGGGACCAATCAGTAAAATATATATTGAGTTCTTACTCTCTGTTCTGTATTGACTTTGTACCTAGTGCTCTGGGGAATGCCAGAAAAATATGACACAGTAGAGCCTCCTAAGAGACATTTAGATCACCTGGAACTTGTGTCATTTACTTTCTCTTCCTTTTTTTCTCCTCAGCATCTGTTCTCTTCTTTTCTAGTAATAAAACCCCCTTTTATGTTGGGGAGCTACAACGAACCCGTTAGGTGGAATATGGAGGGATTTGTGAACTGATTTCCCTTATAAAAACTGCACACAGGCTAAAGCACAACCAGTTGTATGTTCTCTCTTTAGAATTTCAATCATGAGCCATACTGCAAATAGCCTGAATTGCTGATTCATCCTCAGTAATGGTGGCGATGAAGATTTAGTTCTCAGGATGCTGGACATACACTCCCAAGCTTTCTTGGTTTCTGACCTTTTCAAGCCAAGGCCTTCATCTGGGAATTCCTCCATACACTTTTCAAATAAAATCCTTTTTGCTTAAGTTAGCAGATTTGGCTTACGTTTCTTGCAACCCAAGAAACTTGCCAAGTGGAAGTAGTACCAAAAGTGGAGAAATGGATTCTGGATAACAAAAGTAGACTACAAGTATAGTTACAGCCCTCAAGGAGAATATAGTTCATCTGGAGCTTCCTTAGTTGGTTCTGAGAGCTTTTGTCTTGCTAGAATTATTTCTACAGGTACCAGTATTAAAACACAGATCTTAACTTTCCTACTTTCAATTTCTATAGGATTTCAGGGTTAAGTAAACTTGAAGGGAGAAAGATCTTAACAGAATCATTGAAGACAATAAAGAAAGGAAAGAATGAGAAGGAAGAGCAAGAGGGAGAGAGAAAATGGGGGAGAGTGGGGTGGGGGCAGGGAGAGACCATTGTTATGTGTCTTAATTTTTATTTTTGATTCTGAAATTATTTTGTGAAGATTTGTAGGGGAAAGGGTCTCTCTGGCACAATGCATCTTGTCAACTGTGAAGACCATTTTCAGAAGAATGAAAAAGGCCCCCTCACACCCCAT
>LNAC01000026.1:6259217-6396717 GCA_002007465.1 Ailurus styani | reverse complement strand
ATTTATTCCTAGGTATTTTATTGTTTTTTATTTTTGGAGCACTTCTTGCCAGTGACATTTAACATTTAGAAATTATATTGCAGCTACTAACTTACATGGTTTTTCAAATAGGTAGAAATTTTTATATCTTTATAACAATTATACTGTAATTTATATATAAGTATTTCAGGAAATAATATGTTGCATAATATGTAATGATAAAGCTGTGACTGTGTAGTCACTTTATTTTCAAGATTTTATTTATTTATTTGAGAGAGAGAGATAGTGAGAGAGAAAGAGTGTGTGTGAGCAGAGGGGAGGGAGAAGGAGGCTCTCACTGAGCAGGGAGCCCAACATGGGGATTAATCCCAGGACCCTGGGTTCATGACCTGAGCTGAAGGTAGATGCTTAACTGACAGAACCACCCAGGTTCACCTATGTAGTCACTTCAGAATTAGGTTTTGTTCTTTTGCCAGGTTTTTTGGTGATTAACATAATTTTGGCAAAAGAAGGAATTCAGTCTTGGCCAAATGAGGCTTTTGTGAGCACAATATTCTTACCAACTCTAATCATTAATTGATTGTGTAATTTATTCATTCATTGACTAAACATTTATTGAGGACCTAACATATATCAAGCACTCTATACGATTCTGGAGTTTCAAACACAAAGGTGATGTGTTGTCTTTTTTTTAAATTAAATTTTATTGGTTAATTATTTTTATTGTTCAGTTAACCAGCATACAGTACATTATTAGTTTTTGACATAGTGTTCAATGATTCATTAGTTGTGTATAACCCCCAGTGCTCATCACAACACATGCCCTCCTTAATACCTATCACCTGGTTACTCCATCCCTCCACCCCCTCCCTTCTGTAACCCTTAGTTTGTTTCCCAGAGTCCAGAGTCTCTCATAGTTTGCCTCCCTTCCTGATTTCTTCCCATTCAGTTTCCCCTCCCTTCCCCTGTTGTCCTCCATGCTATTCCTTATGTTCCACATGTGAGGGAGCTCATATGATAATTATCTTTCTCTCCTTGAATTATTTCACTTAGCATAATCCCCTCCAGTTCTATCGATATCAAAGCAAATGGTGGGTATTCATCCTTTTTGATGGCCGAGTACTATTCCACTGTATATATGGACCACATCTTTATTCATTCATGTGATGAAGGGCATCTTGGCTCCTCCCACAGTTTGGTTATCGTCGACATTCCTACTATGAACATTGGGGTGCATGTGTTCCTTCTTTTCACTACATCTGTATCTTTGGGATAAATACATTGTAGTGCAATTGGTGGGTCATAGGGTGACTCTATTTTTAAATTTTTAAGGACCCTCCACACTGTTTTCCAAAGTGGTTGTACCAGCTTGCATTCCCACCAAGAGTGTAAGAGGTTTCCCCTTTCTCCACATCTTCACCAACATTTGTTGTTTCCTGCCTTGTTAATTTTTTGACATTCTAATTGGTGTAAGGTGGTATCTCATTATGGTTTTGATTTGTATTTCCCTGATGGCTAGTGATGTTGAACATTTTTCATGTGTCTGTTAGCCATTTGTATGTCTTCTTTGGAGAAGTGTCTGTTCATGTCTTCTCCCCATTTCTTGACTAGATTATTTGTTTTTTTGGATGTTGAGTTTGAGAAGTTCTTTATAGATTTTGGATACCACCCCTTTATCTGTAGTGTCAATTGCAAATATCTTCTCCCTTTCCATGGGTTTCCTCCAGTTTTGTTGACTGTTTCCTTTGCTATGCAGAAGCTTTTTATCTTGATAAAGTCCCCAAAGTTCATTTTTCTTTTTGTTTCCCTTGCCTTTAGAGATGTGTCTTGAAAGAAGTTGCTGTGGCCAATGTCAAAGAGGTTACTGCCTATGTTCTCCTCTAGATTTTGATGGATTCCTGTCTCACATTGAGGTCTTTCATCAATTTTGAATTTAGCTTTGTGTATGGTGTAAGAGAATGGTCCAGTTTCACTCTTCTGCATGTGGCTGTTCACTTTTCCCAGCACCACGTATTGAAGAGACTGTCTTTTTTCCTTTGGATGTTTTTTCCTGCTTTGTTGAAAATTAGTTGACCATAAAGTTGAGGGCTTTGTATTTGTATTTGTATTTGTTCTGGGCTCTGTATTTTGTTCCATTGATCTATGTGTCTGATTTTGTGCCAATACCATGATGTCTTGATGATCACAGCTTTGTAATATACCTTGAAGTCAGGCATTGTGAAGCCACCAGCTTTGTTTTCTTCTTCAACATTCCTCTGGCGATTTGGGGTCTTTTCTCATTCCTTACAAATTTTAGTTTGTTCCAGCTCTGTGAAAAATGTTAATGATATTTTGATAGGGATTGCATTGAAAGTGCAGATTGTTCTGGGCAGCATAGACATTTTAACAATGTTTATTCTTCCAGTCTGTAAGCATGGAATATTTTTCATCTCTTTGTGTATTCCTCCATTTCTTTTATAAGTGTTCTGTGGTTTCTAGAGTACAGATCCTTTACCTCTTTGGTCAGGTTTATTCCTGGGTATCTTACGGTTTTTGGTGCTATTATAAATGGAATCAATTCCTTAATTTCTCTTTCTTCAGTTACATTGTTAGTGTATAGAAATGTAACTTATTTCTGTGCATTGATTTTGTATCCTGTCACATTGCTGAATTGCTATATGAGTTCTAGTAACTTGGGGGTGGAGTCTTTTGGGTTTTCCACATCCCAAATGCATAAGCTAACCTTACACCTAAAGGACCTGGAGAAAGAACAGCAAATAAGGCCTAAACCAAGAAGGAGAAGAGAAATAATAAAGATTAGAGCAGGAATCAATGAAATAGAAACCAGTAAAATAGTAGAACATATCAACAAAACTAGAAACTTATTCTTTGAAAGAATTAATAAAATCAATAAACCTCTGGCCAAACTTATCCAAAAGAAAAGGGAAAGGGCCCAAATTAATAAAATCATGAATGAAAGGGGAGAGATCACAACTAACACCAAGGAAGTAGAAGCAATTACTAGAAATTATTACCAGCAACTATATGCCAACAAATTAAGCAATCTAGAAGAAATGGATGCATTCCTGGAAACTTATAAACTACCCAGACTGAAAAAGGAAGAAATAGACGATCTGAACAGGCCAATATCCAGCAAGGATTTTGAAGCAGTAATCAAAAACCTTCCAAAAAAACAAGAGTCCAGGGCCAGATGGCTTCCCAGAGGAATTCTAACAAACATTTAAAGAAATAATACTTATTCTATGGAAGCTGTTTAAAAAAATAGAAATAGAAGGAAAACTTCCAAACTCATTCTATGGCCAACATTACCCTGATCCCGAAACTAATCAAAGACCCCATCAAAAAGGAGAATTACAGACCAATATCCCTGATGAACATGGATGCCAACATACTCAGCAAGCTGCTAGCCAGTAGGATCCAACAGTACATTAAAAGGATTATTCACCACAGCCAGGTGGGATTTATTCCTGGTATGCTAGGATGGTTAAACATTTGGAAATCAGTCAACATGATAGAGCACATTAATAAAAGAAAAGACAAGAACCATATGATCCTCTCAGTTGATGCAGAAAAAAACATTTGACAAAATATAACATCCTTTCCTGATTAAAACTCTTTAAAATATAGGGATAGAGAGTACATACCCCAATATCATAAAAGCCATCTATGAAAAGCCCACAGCAAATATCATTCTCAATGGGAAATAACTGAGAGCTTTTCTATTAAGGTCAGGAACACTCTCACCATTATTGTTCAACAGAGTACTAGAAGTCCTAGTCTCAGCAATCAGACAACAAAAAGAAATAAAAGACATTCAAATTGGCAAAGAAGAAAAACTCTCTCTCTCTTTGCAGATGACAAGATATCTTTTCTTAAAGAGTTTACAGATTATTAGGATGAATGGAAGATCACATCATTATTTGTGGTCATTGCTTGAACAGCAATATGTTCAACGTGTTAAGGAAGGAGATAGGCTTGAGAAACTGTGGGTATTGTGGGAAGGGCTTCACAAGAGAAATGAAATCTCAACTCAGTTTTTTTTTTCAGGATGAAGAATCATATACCAGATGGATGAAGAAAAGTGCAGGCCGGATTGAGGGAGAAAGCTAATGGGTATAAAATAAATGAAAAACAAAGACTGGGCTACTATAGCCAGGAGAGTTGTTTGATAGTGCAGCTCAGAAGTTGTGTGTATGGAGGTAATGGCAGAAAAACATTCTGAGGCACTACTCAGAACAGAAAGATCTATTCCAAGGAATCTATGGCAAAATTTCTAACTCAGGAAGAAATAGAAGGCATTTCTTTGCACTTGTAGCCAGCATAGTTTTCGGAGTAGGTAGTAAAGGAAAGATGTATTCCCTAAAGTTCCCATATGTGCACTGATCTGTAGAGTTACTAACAGCAACAGATATGGCTATGGTTATTTCAATACATAGTACTTACAGGTGTTATCAGATAGAGTGTCTGAAGCAGAAGAACACAATGAATGATTGCAGTCAAGATTCTGGTGCCATAGGGGACAGGCCTGGTAAATGACACACCTATTATATGTATTACATATGTAATATATGTATGACATAAAGTCTGAGAGAAATCTGGGACTATTAAAAATTTTAGTGTCTTTTAGGGTTGCAAGTGAAGGGGATGTGTGGAAAATAGTGGGTTGTGTGCCGTGCTTAGAAATTTAAACTTCATTTTATATTTCATTATTTACCAAACAGCTCTGAGATGTTTGTATTGGTTATAGTTTAATTCAGCTACAAGTAACAGAACATCCAAAACACAGTTGCTTAAATGATAAAGGAGTTTAATTTTCCTATGGGAAGTCCAGCGTTGGCTTATAGGCAATGATATCATGAGGGAAACAGGTTCCTCTCATCTTCCTGCTCTTCTATCCTTAGCAGAGGTGTAAGATGGCTGCCATTTCTCAGGAACAGAAGAAAGGGAAAGAGGTAAAAGAAAGTACTCTCTATGACTTCTGTCTACATCACACTGACTAGAATGACACTTAGGCATACCTGGCAGCCAAGAAGGCTAGAAAATATTTTAATTTTTCCAACTTCTGTAATAAAGGAATATAGAGAACAAAGGGGTTGGTGTAGATGACAAATGAGCCAACCTACAATATCAGACTTATTTTCCCTCAAAAAAATCTCTCAAATATGTTAGGAAACGCTTGCTTCCTCTTGGAGACTCACCATACAGAACAGAGCATCAAAGTCACTGAGAAGTCCTGCAGCAAACCTGCTTAAATGAATTTAAGCCAATGTTGCCCCAAATTATTTAACCATTGGTCACTTTCTCAATGAAACAATGTAATTTGGGAGTCACTGAAGATTTTTATGAGAGTGACCTGCAATGTGTGAAAAGTGAAATTGAAGATGGTAAAGAATGTTGACAGGGAGATTATTGGAAGCAACTTCAATAGTTCAAGCAAGAAATAATTAGGTTTGCTAAGTCAGTGGCAACAGAGACCATGGAGAAGAGAAAGACTCAAGTGATGGATTAATATTCACGAGGGAGAATAAAAAGGAATTGGTGAGCACTACAGAGTAAAATACAAAAATAAAAAATGAGCTTGGTGAATTAAGAGGGACAGAAGTTTCTAACTTGAGAAACCAGGAGGATTTTGGTGTCATTAAGTGACATAAAGAAAACAATAGAAGGAGGTTTCAAAACAAAAGAAATTTAATTTTGACTCTGTTGAGTTTGGGTAGACTTGTAAAATATAATTGACATTAATATTACTATATAGTAAGCAGGTTGAAACTTCTATCATAAAAATGCTTTTATTTAAGGATTGAAGGAATATTAATCTAATTTACCTTTCCTCTGGGAAAGAAAGACATATGCTTAACCATTTTGACGTTAGTTTATCCTTTCATTTATACCTGCTTAATTGAAGGAGAATTTATTGAGGCTATGCCGTATAAGGGCACTTGCATTAGGAGATGGACAAAGGTTTGTAATCCATAAAACATGAGCACAAACATGAGGCATAAAGAGCTCTGAATCAGCAAGATATGAAGGGGATATAGAAGAGGGAAGGTGACCAACTTGGTATTTGAGCTGAGTCTTTATGAAAAGACAATATTTCAACAAGTAAGAATGGAGAGGGAAGGGTACTCAGGGACAGGGAAGGCCTGTCTTCCTAAAATTTTTACTCTTTTTCTAAATATTAATATTTAATCTTCCCAAATATAAATAGTTAACACTCTTCTTTAGAATGTTAAGCTCTAGTAGAACAGGAAATGTATCTGTTATGTTCACTGCTTTATCTCTACCAACTAAAAAGTGCCTGGAACATAGTAGATGCTCCAAAAAATTTTGTTGAAAGAGTGAATGCATTAATGAATGGACAAAATGCCTGCCTTATGTCTCTTTTTACTACACTTTGTCACATATCCATAATGTCCTTTTTGGAAGATATGTATAGATATCCTTTTTTGTTGTGTTTTGTTTTTTAAATTAAGTTGAAAGAATATGAAGGATCACAGAATGTAGCCTGGGAATTTTTACTAGTTCTTGTCAACCAGATAATTTTAGTTTTGATTCTTCCTTTCCATTTTTACATGAAAAGTGAGAAAGCCACTATGACTGTCTTGTCTATGGTTTCATCACCAGCATCTAGCAGTGTTTGGACCACAATTAACTATTGAATGAATGAATGGGTAAGTGAAAGAATGAGTGAGTGAATAAAATAATAAATCTACAAATAGAAAAGATTGCTTTTTACCTTTCAATTCAACAATAGGGAGTGAAGTATTTAAAGTCTTCCTGCAGACTAATTCAGCACCCTACTCCCATTCCCCCTAATGATATTAGACTAGCCATGGAAGGTGATTTTTTAATTTCCAAAAGTCATAAGAACTCATCAGAAACCTGTCAGAAGCACTATCCAGTGTTAAACTCAAAATGTGGGAAGCAGGGCGCCTGGGTGGCTCAGTGGGTTAAAGCCTCTGCTTTTGACTCAGGTCATGATCTCAGGGTCCTGGGATCCAGGCCCGCATCAGGCTCTCTGCTCAGCAGGGAGCCTGCTTCCCCCTCTCTCTGTCTACCTGCCTCTCTGCCTCCTTGTGATCTCTCTCCCTCTGTGAAATAAATAAATAAAATCTTTAAAAAAAATGTGGGAAGCAGCTGTAGAACTCACAAATTCTTAGAACACATGCTAATGAATTTGGTTTACTCAAAAGAGGCAAGTTAGTACAAACAACTGGACCAAATGTCTACCTCCTTATTATTGCTGTAGTTTTTTTTATTGTTGCAGTGTAACCCATGGGCTCTTTTTACCACTTAAGAAAGAACCACATTAGTAAGTTTTACAATAATCTTATTTAGTGTGGGGAAAAATGCAATAGAGATTATTACTTCTCTAAACATATCGACAGATTCAAGCTCTAAGGGCTTTTTTTGTTTTGTTCCGTTTTTTGTTTTTTTGTTTTTATTTTGTTGTTGTTGTACTTCTTGGAATTTCTAACTATTAGTCCTTGGTGTGGGTTGAGGACAAAAACATCAACTGTGCCATGGTTCTATCTTCTCTGCTATAAGTATACTTCAGAGAAGGCTGATAGATCATTACTAAACGTGCATTAGTGAGCTAAATTGTTTTGTTCAAAATTTAAAAAGCTTTTAAATTTTGTATGACAAATATAATTTATGCTTATATTACAAAATTTACAGAAGAGCAAAAGTAAGATAGAAGGTCAGTTGGCTTACAACTAACTCAGGCCAACAGAGTGTGAGAATACCCATTTCCCCATATCTTTCCTCACACTGAATAGTGTCAAACTTAAATCTTTGCTTGGGTGATAAATCATTCCTGAAAGTATGAGAAAGACATTGACTTCAAAAATGCTAGAAAGTGGGCGCCTGGGTGGCTCAGTGGGTTAAAGCCTCTGCTTTCGGCCCAGGTCATGATCTCAGGGTCCTGGGATCGAGGCCCACATCGGGCTCTCTGCTTGGCAGGGAGCCTGCTTCCCCCTCTCTCTCTCTCTGCCTGCCTCTCTGCCTCCTTGTGATCTCTCTCCCACTGTGAAATAAATAAATAAAATCTTTAAAAAAAATGCTAGAAAGTATAGAATTTGATGATAATATGGCTTAACTGTGTAGGGTCTATGCTTCTTGGATTTTTGAGAATAAGATTGACATCTCTCCTATTCGACACATTAGTAATAATACTAGCTAATATTTATTGAGCATTTGTTATCTACTTCTAAGTGTCTGAGAGACAGCAAACTATTATTATAATGAACATTTTACAGGTGAGAAACTGAAGCACAGAATGGTTAAACATTTTCCCCAAATTCACATAGCCAGGAAATATACCTACATTTTTTTTCATTTCAGTGTCCTCCTTTTTATTTAAAAATATGCTTATCACATTTAATAGTTAACACCCAGACAGGAGATGGGGAATGTGCCTTTTGTGTGTTGGGAAGAAGAAAATGTAACTATATAATTCTATTGACAAGAGAATAGCCCCAAATCACTAAGAGGAGAACAGAAAATCTGGAGAGGCGGTATAGCATAGAACATAAGTGTATTGGTGTATTAGTTTTCCATTGCCACTATAACAAATTATTACACACTTAGGGGCTTGAAAAAAACACAAGTTATCATCTTTATAGTTCTGTTAGTTAGAAGTCTGACATGGGTATTACTGGCTAAAATCAAGATTTTGACGGAGTTGTGTTCCCTTCTGGAGGGTTGAGGGGAGAATCTGTTTCCCTGCTTGTTGCAGTTTCTAGAGGATGCCTCTCTTCCTGGGCTCATGGCCCCCTTTCTTCATCTTCAAATCCAGCAATACTGAATCAGTCCATCTCACATTACATTACTCTGACCTCCCTTTCTGCCTCCTTCTACTTTTAAAGACCTTTGTGGTTGCTTTGAACCCACTTGCATAATCCAGGATGAGATACCTATGTTAAGGTTGTTTTATTAACAACTGTAATTTCATCTGTAATATGTTCACAGAATCCAGGGAATAGGATATGGATACCTTTGAGGAGCAATAATTCTGCTTATCATAATAGGCTCCAGTGTCCATCTTCTTTTCCTTCCTTCCTTCCTTCCTTCCTTCCTTCCTTCCTTCCTTCCTTCCTTCCTTCCTTCCTTCCTTCTTTCCTCCCATTTTATTTTTCATTAACTAAACAAGACTTATGCATCCCTCTATGGTTGAACCATGGTTCTAGGTTCTGGGGACCAACTAAGTTCCTGTTCTCACAGAGCTTACATTTCTAGTGTAGGAAATGAATAATAAATGAATGAATACACCTGTGGAAAAATGTCAGGTAGTAGACAGTATCCTGAAGAGAAGGAAAGTAAGGAGAGGGTATAGAGAGTAGTGAGGGGAGGAGACTATAGCATGATTTTTGAGAGTCGTAGGGAAAGCTTACTATTGACGAAAAAAACCTACATGAAATGACGGAGCGCAGAGATGAGCATCCCAGGCAGAAAGAATGGCATATACAAAGGCTATGATGTGAGAACGAGTGGTATTTTTGAGAAGCAGCAATATGGTCAGTGTGTCTAGAATGGAGTAAATGAAGCAGGACTCAGTAAGAGATGAGGACAGTGAGGCGGCAGCAGCTATGGAAGTCATTCTGAGAAGTACAGAAGTTCTGATCAAAGAATGACTCTGATCTGATTTGTATTTTGAAAAAAACCATTCTTCCCAGTGTTTGGTTCAATGCCTTTGAGAAGGTAAAAATGGAAGCAGGAAGACCAGTCAGATGACTCCTGCAATAATCTAAACAAAAGATTATGACTTGGACTATGGTAGTGAGTCACAGAGCTGGTAAGATGTCAACTTCAAGACAGGACTTGCTATGGGTTGTAGGTGACTACAGAGGAAAGAGAGGAATCAAGAATGTGCTTTATGTATCAGCTTGAGCGATGGGATGAATGCTTCTACATACATTCTGACATAGAGATGGGAAATACTAAGAAGGAACAGGTTTTGGGAAGTGGTGAAATGGAGAGATATTTTGGACATGTTGGATTTGTTTATTCAAGATCCAAGTGAAGATGTTTTGAAGGCAGTTGGATACCTGAGATTGGAATTTTAGGAAGAGGTCAGCCCTAGAGATACAAATTTAGAAGTAATTAGCTTATGATTGGTTTGTGCATTGAAGCTGGATGTGAAAACTGGAGAGCGGGAGAGTGAATTGCTTGCTGGGTGATTTTGAGGAACCTATGAACTTTGTGGTCATTTAAGGTAATAATGTTAGCACAGTTGTGTGTTTTGCTCTAACGGTGTACACTAGGGTAATGAATGAGGAGGCTAAAGATGACTATTACAAGGACCTAGGAGTTCTGGATTAGACTTCCAGTTTTTCACTTCCATGTTATAGTCTGCAGCTTTCCTTGGTTCCAGTTCCCTGACAATGGGGACAATAGCAATGCCCATTTCTAAGGACTGTTCCTAAGGAGGGTGAAGGAGTGTGAAGGGTTTAGTCCAGTATCTTGAGCAGCATAAGAAGCTCAGTGGTCGGCAGCTGGGATCACAGATATGGTATTTATTTTTATCATCATCAGGATGAGTAACACTGCATCAGAGTGTCCCAAAGTACTGAACTTATTTTTAAGGAATAACATGTTAGGAATATGTCTCTAAAAATGTCAAAAATAAATGTGGAGTAATTTACCTTAATATTGATAATAAATCACACACGATGTAATATGTTTTACATATCCAGATAACCTCACTCCTTTTTCCCAGCACCTTAACCAGTTCTTTGTATTTCACATTTAGTTCCAGTGAATCCTACTGATTTCCACTTCCTCCTCCTTATCTCTGCTTATTTCTAGGTGCCATTGGTTACATTTAGTGTCCCTTTCTTTAGATGACTTTAATATCTCTCCTATAACTCCTTATTCTGAAGCAAGTTTTTTTTTTGTTTGTTTTTGCTTCGGTTTTGTATTCAACTCTCATAGAAGACAATCTCAAGAAATGAGATGATCAAGGGTCAAGTGTTGCCAGAGACTGAATGCTTGTGTACCCACCAAAATTCATGTGTTAAAACCTAACTTCCCATGTGATAGTATTAGGAGGGGGGCCTTTACTAGGAGGTTATTAGGGGGAGGGAGATTATTGGGTCAGGAGGGTAGAAACCCCATGAATGAAATTAGTGTTTTTATAAAAGTTATCCCACAGCTATTATAAAAAAAGGTAAGAGATAACAAGTGCTGATGAAGATGTGGAGAAAAGGAAATCCTCGGGGACCCTTGGTAGGAATGTCAATTGGTACAGCCTCTGTGGAAAACAGAATGGAGGTTTCTCAAGAAATTAAAAAGACTACCATATGACCCAGTAATCTCACTTCTGGATATATATCCACAGGAAATGAAATTGTCATCTCAAAGAGGTATCTGTGCTCCCATGTTCACTGCAGCATTATTCACAAAAGTCAAAATATGGAAACAATCTAAGTGTTAGTCAATGGATAAATGGATCAAGAAAATGTCACACACACACACACACACACACACACACAGGTATATTATTCAGCTTTAAAAAAGCTTTTGTGACAACATGGGTGAACCTGGAGGGCTTATGCTAAGTGAAATAAGCCAGACAGAGAAAAAAAATATCGCACTGCCTAGCATCAGTTGAATGTGGAATCTTAAGAAAAAGCTGAACTGATAGAAATGGAGAACTAGGAAAGTAGTTGCCAGGGGCTGGGGAGTGGGGGAAATAGAGAGAGGTTGGTGAAAGGATATTAACTTTCCATTATAAAATTGATGAGATCTGAGGTTCTAATGTATAACATCGTGACTATAGTTGATAACACTATATTGTGTAATTGAAATTTGCTAAGAGTGTAGAACTTAAATGATCTCACCAAAAAAAAAAAAAAGGAAAAGAAAAGATGTAAGGAATGGATGTGTTAATTAACTCACTTTCCTAATGTATGCATATATCAAAGTCATCATTTTGTACATTTTAAATATAATTTTATTTGTCAATAAGGCTAGGAAGAAAAGAGAGATCCCAGAGAAATTCTTCAGCCCTTTAGCCATGTGAGGGCATATAGCAAAAAGATGTCTGTCTATGAAACAGACTCTCATCAGACTGCCTGTGCCTTGATCATGGATTTCCCAGCCACCAGAACTGTGAGAAATAAACGTTTGCTGTTTTTAAGCTACTCAGTCTGTTGAATTCTGTTATAGACTAATACAAGTATTCATTTGCTAAAGATTCTGGAATTACTCTGAGTACCAACAAGAAGTAGATGACACAAATTAGCAAATTAGATCAATTTGAGGATTTTCTTTTTAAAAAAGGGTTGGTAGGGTGTGGGAACCAAAAGAAATAGTGTAGTAACCCATGGCTACTAGGAGTGACTCTGCTAAGACCCCCAAGTTTGAAGAGATCAAGGGAAAGATCGATGATTGGTTTCAGCCCATGAAGACCCTATAGGCAAGGAACCAGGGAAATAAATATCTTGACCTCACCCTTCTTGCACCTCTACTCCCTGCATCTCTTGGCAAGGCTCCCCATTGACCAACCCAGCTGGAAGCCAGGGAGTGCAGAAGCCCAGTGATACCGCCAGTCCATACCACCCGGGGATAGCACTCTCAAGGCAGAGAGCAGGGAAGAGGAGGATTTAGAGTGAGTCTGAGGAACTCAGGAACTCAGTAAAGGTCTCTGGCATGATGCCTATTGAACACCTGCCCTCAATACAAATATCTCCTGCAGGAAGAGCCCTTTCATCTCCCGATTTCCCCACCTGCAACACCTGGACTGTCGTCACCATGTCATACTGGATTCGGTCTGCATTTATCTTTTCTGTTTCCACCTCCATCTTTCTTTAAAATGGATTTCTTTAATTAGGCCTTCAAATGAGAACCCTTCACTGATGGTTGCATCCAAGTAGCTAAGTGAATAAATAAAACTGTAGGAACTTAATACACTAACCACATTTCCTTCTTCAGTGCACTTTCCCTTTGATTCATACTGCCTATGCTTATTACTTTGAGAGTTCCTGGGCCAGGTCTGGTACCATCTCTGAGACTAAATTCAGGAGGTAGCGTTCCATAGAAAGTAATGAGAAGCCAATGAATCTTAAATGTGTGCCATAAAAAGCCATTTAAAAACGCTAGCTCCAAGTACACTTCTAAAGTCAGTTACTTAAGAAGACAGTGTTTTTAAAGAAACACTGTTGAGTTAGTTCAGTCTATCATAATTTATAGGCTTTTAAATTGCTCTGACCCTACAGTTGTTAACAATGTCCCTGATATAAAAATGCATTTAAGAAATTGCCAACATATGCAATGGCCATGGCCTTCTAAAAACCATTTCCAATCTTCTCTCTCCAGTGCTATGGATGCTAAAAAAAAAATGATGACATTCTTTTGAAAGGGATCTGCTGAAACCCCAGACAGACAAGAAACAAGCATTGTTATTTTGGCTCTAAAAGGAAATCAGGAATATTTGTAGGGCTTTTCTAGATGGAGACCGAGTAAAAAGAGCTTGATTTTGAGATTGAATTTTGTGTTCAGAATGTCCTTGTGAACAACTGTAGGGAGAGGAGAAATGGTACCTGAGGAACACACTGTGGCAGAAATAACAGCCTCAGAACCAGAGTAGGCCTTGTGGTCGGGCCAGAAGATGATACTGAGTGTGGCTTTCAAGAGAGGAAAGATGCAGCCACCTCTTTGACTTCCAGCTTCAGAGATTTGGGGTTGGGGGTTGGGGAATGGCCTTGGAAGCAGGTGGGACTGCCTTTCTTGATCCTCTTTTCTAATTATATGAAGTGTGGGGAGAAAGGATATTGGAAACAGAGACCCAGCTGTGCAGAATGACAGTTCAAACATAAGGAGGACAAAGAACACCAAACACAAGAGGGAAGATGTTTTAATCTCGGGTGTCTGCACTCTTGCAGCAAAGAGTAAAAGAGAGAAAGCAGAAACAATGAAAGAGAAATAATAAAACAAATCGTTCCTCTCTTACACTTCCTTCTGGTACCAAACCTTGAATCAATCACTAAAGAGAAAGCCCCCAAGACAAAGCGAGCAAGATCGAGTAGGTAGCTATCTGTAGAATTTAGAGGGTGTAGACTAATCAAATGAGAGTAACACTTTGTCCTTATATTATGCAACATGGTAGTGAGTTTAAAGGGACTGTTTGAGAAAGGGGAGATGTTATCTGATGTGAGAAATGAAACAGGTATCTTATCTCCTTATCGCCTTCCACTCCCTACTCTCCTTCCCACCCTTTTCCCCCTGTCTCTCTGCCTCTCTCCTTTACGCAGTGTTAGAAATAATTCCAGAGCCTGAACAGCTTGGAGCTGCCCACAAAGTGTTTGAGGAGCTGGAATCTCGGGCAGTAAAAATAATTCAGACTGTTCTCTTCATGTGTCATAGACACAGCTTGAACGACAGAACAAACTTCCTACAGAAATGCAGATCCATTTTGTCTAGTTACTTTAGTAGCTAAAGTTTGGCTGATTACATCATGTACTATTTTTAGTAAGACTTCTGTGTAACCATGGAAACTGCTTTTGCTGAAAACTCACACTATTTCCTTAGAAATTAGCCACAGAGAAGAAAATCTTTGCAGAAAACTAATAAAGAATAAATGAGTTACATTCAAGGAGGGAAAAAAACAACTTAGTAGGTCACAATAACATTTATATGTAGGTAGACAACTGTACTTTTGTTTGGGGCAGAGTTATAATCCATAGGCCTATATTTGTATGCAAAAACACTCGCATTTTTCATTCTTTTTTGACTGGCAACAGCCTGAGCACATGACACAAGGGGAAAGCACCGCCTGTAATCTGAAGGGAAGCCTGCTCCCGAGGGAATGGGGCCAAGGCTTCCTAGCCATGAGAGATGGGAAAAAGTTTTGCAAGACAATCCTTTTGTCCCATTGGGAACTTTCTGGGGTGGTTACAGTGAGTGTGAGGAGAACAATTCATGGTACCATGCTTGAAAAGACTGAGTTAGTTCCCCCAAACATTGCCATGGAGGAAAGATGACTAATCACATGACTAGATAGGAGAGTTAGTGCAGTTTTGTGGTTCCACCATGTGGTAGGCTGGATGGCCACCCCCAGAAGTACCCTTGCTCTAATCCCTGGAACCTGTGAATATGTTCTCTTACATGCGGAAGGGGACTTTGCAGATGTAATTAAGGTAATGGTCCTTACAATAGGGAGACTATTCTGGATTATTGGGTGGGCCCAATCTAATCACACGAGCCCTTAAAAGCAGAGAACTTTCTTGGCTGGAGTCAGAGAGATGTAGCACAAAGAGAAGTCAGAGACATCTTGAGCGCAAGAAGGACTTGACCCGTAGTTGTTGGCTTGAAGATGGAGTGAGTCATATGGATATGGAAACTGAAAAAGAAATGAATTCTGCTAACAACCTAATAATGGGCCTGGGAGAAGCCTGGACTTTTCCCCCAGAGCTTCCAGAGAAGAGCCCAGGCCAACTGACACATTAATTTTCACCACATGTAACTCTAAACAGAGTACTCAGCCAAGCACACTGGACTTCTGACCTAGAGAACAGTGAGACAATGAATGGGTGCTATAAACAATGAACTTTGTGGCAATGTGTTGCCGTAGCAATAGGAGGCTAATACATACTCCAAAACTGCTATGTTAGGAATGTAGCTTAGTAGTGAATCTTCTTTCCCATTGGTGCAAAAGGGGTCAAGAGAGAAGTGCTTTGGGTAACTTTCAAAAATTTGTCATTTATCAGAAAGCTTGAAATTAACATTTGGAAAGTTATATATCCCAGTACAATATTGGAAACTACCTAAAATTTTGGCAATACAATTCTGATTAAATAAATTATGGGACATCTCTTTGGTAGAATATTATGCTTCATCAAAGTTATGCTGCATAAAAAATATTGATTGATTGGGAAAGTGTTCATGTTGTATATAAGTTAAAAGTGGGGAGAATAGTTGAAAAAGATATATATGAATTAAAAAGGCTGGAAACCTGGAAAAGTGTTTAATGCTTTTTCCCTCTGGGTGGTGGGAATATATGGTATTCTATTTTTCAACTCCTTTTCTGATAAAATATATACTTTTTTTTTTGAGAGAGAGCACACACACTTGAGCAGGGTGGGGGGGCAGAGAGAGAGGGAGGAAGAGAATCCCAAGCAGGCTCCACACACAGCACTGAGCCCAATGTAGAGCTTGATCCCAGAACCCTGAGATCATGACCTGAGCTGAAATCAAGAGTCATCACTTAACCACCTGAGCCACCCAGGTGCCCCCAAATATGTAACTTTTATAATTGGAAGAAATGGTAAAAAATGTCATTAAAATCATAAAAATAAATAGAAGAACTTGATATTGGGCAGAGCTGCTGGTAATGGAGCAGTTTAGGCTGTGTATCAAATAGAACTTCTTTCGAAGATTTACCACATGGAAATGGGACATTATGACTTCAGCTTCCTCCCACTTTTAAAAAAAAATTTAAATCCAATTATGCAACATATAGTACATCATTAGTTTCAGATGTAGAGTTCAGTAATTCATCAGTTGCGTATAACACCCAGTGCTCATCACATCAAACAATTACCCTGTCCGTCCATCCCTATCCCCTCCAGCAACCCCTAGTTTGTTTCCTATAGTTAAGAGTTTCTCATGGTTTGTCTCCCTCTCTGATTCCCTCCCACTTCTTAATTATTTTTCATCAAGTGTGGTTTAGGAGTGCACCTGGAGCAACTTTTCTTTCATATTAGATAGGATTTGTGCTGTTGTGAGTAACTAAAACCTAATTCACAGCAGCCCAGTCTCAAGTAATGGAGTCTAGGGGTAGATCCTGCTTCAGATAAAGTTAGATCCAAGTGCTCCAACAATGTCTTCATGGCTCAGCATTTCTTTCTGCTTCTCGGTCAGCCTTTTTCTCTAGCCCAGCAGAAACAGAACTCTGACCTCAAACTCTGATTAGTCTGGTCACAGGAACCAGGGCAGTCAGATATAAGGCAGGGTTAGCTTTGCCTGAATCACATGGAATGGCTTTTCTAGAGGAAATAAGGTGTCTTTTGGGAGAAGAGACACTGGAAAAGAAAAATAAGAGCCACCCAGCAGCAAATCTATGTAGTGCAACAACCAGAGTCCTCATCTAACCAGGACTACAGTCAGTCAACTTCTTGCATTTCCAGTGGAGTCATATACTTCCAAGGGATGCTGGGATCTTCTTCATCTCCAGCCAGTATATGAGCCATAGCCACCAACTGTTCCATAGCTTCTGCCATTGCCTTCATGCTTGCTACTTCTGAAACTTGAGAAAAATTATTTCCACATTTGAGGAACACCATGCAATGTCACATTAGAATGGTTCATACTATAATAAGGGCAAAATCTTTGGGCTCCTTCCTAACCCATAATGAATTCCTTGCCTTTCTAGCTCAGTGCCTTTCTAGCCTTTCTAGCTCTAGCTTAGTTCATGGCAGTAAGTCAATAAATTTTTGCTGAGTGAATGGAGGTTTCTGACTTCTGCAGTTAGTATAAATATTTGTCTCCTTTCTTTGTTTGGGTCTCAACCTCACTGTCACAAGAGCTTTACTGCCAACCCTAACATCTCTCCCACAGAGACTCCCAGGAGGTGAGAGCTCCCAGCTCCTGCATCCCATGAAATCCCGAGTTCATAGGCTCAAACTCTCATAATTCAGATTTTGCTCTCCATTCAAACCTTACAACAACTAAGTAAAACATTATTATTAATAGTCTAATTATCTGGAACAATGGAAGTCTATTTTTCTATATGTGCATCTTCTGTGTTATCCTCCACTACTAAATATGGCTGGAGGATTTTGAAGAAAGCATTTTAAGACTGTAATAAACTCTTTCTAGTCTTCGAGGGCAGAGCCCCCTCAGAGTCCCTTTGATAGGCAGAGTGCCTGGGATAGGAAGAGGAAAGGCAGGGGGATCTTTCAGATGGCCTTTAGATATCTCAGTTTTCTAACTTGTTTATGTTTCTTTACAAGTGTCATATTTCTGGATATTCTATGGTATCAGAAAAACTGTGCTGTATGGGCCCTAATATTTAACATGGTAAACAAAAAGGAGGAAATGAGGAGCTGGGGGTTAGATCTATGGTTTACATATTGGATAAGAGCCTGCGTTGCTGCAGAGAGCAGGGAAGGGCGACCTCTGGTCTCTTCCACTTAAAAATTGTTTTTGAGGGCGCCTGGGTGGCTCAGTGGGTTAAAGCCGCTGCCTTCGGCTCAGGTCATGATCCCAGCGTCCTGGGATCGAGGCCCACATCGGGCTCTGCTCAGCAGGGAGCCTGCTTCCTCCTCTCTCCTCTCTGCCTGCCTCTCTGCCTACTTGCAATCTCTCTCTCTGTGTCAAATGAATAAATAAAAAATCTTTAAAAAAATTGTTTTTGATGGTCTGTGAGGCTCTTTGCACAAAACCTTCCCAGACTGGCAGCAACCGTTTGCACTTTTTTGAATACTCTTAAAAAATACTCATGAGTATATGAAAAGGCCTAGAAATCAGAGGCAGTGTGTACTTTCAGATTATTACCCATTCCTTGAGGTCTCTTTGGAGGATACTTGCTAGATAATTACCAGAACAAATCACTGAGTGACTAGAGGACCCGCAGGACAAAGGCTGTCCCTAGACAGAATGGCAAAGTAGGCAAAATTGTCATTTGGTGCCTTTGGTTTTCCTACCCTATCCCCACCCCCCCCCACCTCCAGTTTGCTCCTGGTTTTGTGATCCTCCTCCCCAGCACCCTGGCTCTCTAGGACCATCAGCTGTATACTCCATTAAAACATAAGCTGGTCTCGCCTTGAGTTCTTTCCTAGTAAATACAGATTCATGCTATATTCAGGTCCCTCAGGCATCCTTCTGGAATGATAGCTCTTTCGGAGTGACAATTAGCTCATCTGGCAAAACGTATTTATGGTATGAATTAGTGTTTCCCATATCATTTTCAGGTTAGCAGGGGCTCTCTGGAGATAGCATGTTAACATGCTGAAGCCTGATCAAAGTCTAAAGGACCTTTTCTTCACACTGCTTTACTTCAAGATACATTTTACACATTACTCTCTTTCCCCAAAATAATCTGATGGGAATACATTGTACTTGATATGTCTATTTCCTCTCTTACTCTGTTATAATTTGTATTTCCTGCTTGCTATTCCATAGCTGACAGGCCCTCAAAAATCACCAATTGCCTGATCAACAAACTCTCTCTGTTATCCTGTTGACGTATCCATAACGTTAGTGTCTCCTACTCTGATCTCAAGCCTTCTTTGGTACTCCACTAGCTCTCTTCTCCGATGAAATCCAGGTTTCATTTACTGGCTACTCTTCCTTTGTTTAAACCCTTAAAACTGGAGCGTCCCCAAGAGTCACTTGGAATTCTCTCTCCTGCTCTCTAACGAACCCAGCTAATCACAAAATCCTCAGCCCAAAGTCTACTAAATCTCAACTCTGTTGCCGTTGCTTTTATTTCGTCCCCTGATCCTTTCACTTGAACTTGGGTAAGTTTCCTGTCCCTAATCTCTTCCCCTGCAAGTCTGTCTCACACACAACCCGAATTATCCAGTCTTGATACTCCTACTATGTCTCAAATGTATTTGTGTTTCTCTATTCCTATTTAAAGAGCTTCCACATCATTTGTACCTTTCTTTGAAGTTCTTATCCCTTTATTATTTTCTTTCTGCCCTTAGTCTTTGTGGGCCCCTCATATTCCATTCCCGAAAACATCTCCTGTATTAGTACCCCAGGGCTTCCATAATAACTCATTACAAACTAGGTGGTAAAAACACAATAGAAATTTATTCTCTGAAAATTCTGGAAGCCACAAGTCTGACATCAAGCTGTTGGCAGAGCTGCACTGCCTCTGAAGGCTCTATAGAAGAATTACTCCTTGCTTCCAGCTTCTGGGGCTCTTGGTGTTTCTTGGTTTGTGGCAGCATAACTCAGTCCCTGCCTCTGTCACTACATGGCCTTTTCCCCTTTGTCTCAGTGTGATGTTTCCTTGATGGATACTTGTCATTGGATTTAGGGCCCATCTTAAACCAAGGATGATCTTACCTCGAGATCTTTAATCATATCTGTAAAGACCCTATTTCTGAAGGTTCCATTCACAGGTACAGAGGTTAGAACTTGGACATGTCTTTTGGAGGGATACTGTTCAACTCATTACACCTCCCTCCTGTGAATTGTTCCTTTACAATAACAACCTTTCCTCTTGGAGTGGTCTCCCAGCCCTTTCAACTTGTCTATCTCCAACCTGGTTTTGAAAACCAACCCAAATTCCAGTTTCTCCATGGGCATGCCATAGAGTCTCCTAGAATTACTGTCATTTTCAAACTCTCAGAGTACCTTATATCTCTCCAATAGACCTTCCCATAATATGCCTTGAGGCAGGAGTATGTATGAACCTATCTATATTTATTCTGGATAAGACTCTTAGTTTCTGAGGGCAAGGCTCCCTCTGTAACCCCCACCAGAAATTTCCAAGTTGGAGTGATTTATGCATTAGCATAAATCAAATGGATTTTAAAGGCATGGTTCTAGGGGAGGGGACTTCGTGTCCATGGGTAGACAGTGGGGATCTCTGTGGGTGGACTGGGACTGTGGTTTCTTTGGCCCTCTCCAGATAGGAGCTTTTGGGAGGGAGTGCAATTTAAACATGGTAAAGCAGCTAAACAATCACCACAAATCTTGAAGACAAAGGTAAAACTTCAAAAGAAGAATCCTGGAACACTACATCAAAAACTAATGATGTATTTTATGGTGCCTAAAATACATAATAAACAAATTATATTAAAAAAGAAGGATCTGGAAAAATACTTTTGAAACACCTGCACCCAGCATCAGAAATTTTTTTTAAAACAAACTTGAGCAGCTTATAGTTAATAGATTGCTAAGTACTAAAGAAGCTCGGTGATCTTACAGTTCAGCCATAAAGGTGAGTGTATTATTTGCTTAAAGCCATATAGCTGCTCCATGACAGAGTCAGGAATGGAAAGTGCAGGCCTTCTCCCTGAAAACCTAAAGAGTAGTTTCTTCTAGTATTTTCCTGTTGAGATATAGCCAGTCTAATCTCTTTCTGCAAACCCTCCACACTTTAATTAATAGCGAGGATGACAGAATTTACTTTGTTTTAAAGAAGCTTTGGATTCTTGAATGCCTTTGGCATAACTATCCTAAATTGGAAAATAACAGAGCACAAATAACAGGGAGATGTATTTCTCATATTTTTAGTGTAAAAAATAGCCTGTTTGTTTTTCATCTCATCTTTTCACATTCTCACTAATAAGCAGAAGTCACTAGATCATGTGTTCATTGGGTCTTGTGGTCATTAGTACGAATCAGAAAGGTTGTACTCTAATTGCTTACACCCTGCGTAAAGCACTCTGTTGTCCAAGGTGCAAACCAGCTTCCTTAGCGACAAAGTGAATCTCTAGGTCAAAAGCCCTCAATACATTTTCTTTTCTGTAATTTTTAGATATGTTGTTACCAACATGGGAATCATTAGAACCTATTCTTTAAAATTACATATACTCATTACAACCATTTTCAGAATGAAAAGTCAGGACCAAAGGATTTCAGCGTGATTTGTAAAATTATGTATTTGGAAACCTTGCAGTGATATAAAAATTAAATCTCATTTAGCTATCTATTTAGCAAATCAAGACCTTTTATGAAAGAAGAATAAAATTGGGTTCTCCAACAAAATCTGGGACATGTGATCATTGCACTATGCTTTATCAGCATTACTAAAAGCCAGAGATAAATAATATGTACACATTTCCTCAAGAATATCCTAAAAATGAGGGTTAATCATAGAATTGTGAGATCATGCAATGATTGATGAAAAGCAGAGTCAAAAATAATACACAAAGTACAGAGATTGGATGGTCTCTTGTGATCCTTCACAATCTTGTGCTATTAAACTGTTGCTAACATTAACAATAATGATAATGATAACTAATATTTACTGAGCTCTAACTACATGCCTGATTTATTCTATACCATTAGACAAATCACTGTCTTAGAGGCTTTATGTCTATTAATTTAGTCCTCAAAATAAACCTGACATACACCATAATAATAAAGAAGGTACCAATATTATCCACATATTACAATTTTACAGAAGAGAAAACTGAGGCACAGAAAACTTATCCAAACATGTCCAAAGTCACAAAATTTAATAAATGGCAAAGTGGAATAGACTATGGTATTTAGGCTCCAGAACCTATTCTCTTAGTTTCTATATCATCATCAAAATTTACTTAAATGTCACCATATATTTGAATCTATATCTACATATATATAGTAATGAAATGTCAGGTGGGCTGAGAGGATTGATTAAAATACCTCTGAAATAGTGCATAGGGGTGACTAGGATGTATATATATTCACCTTCTGGCTAGGAGCTATTGGGCAAGGTACATGAGGAGGAAATCCTTTTCTTTCCCCAATCTTTTATTTATTTTCAACCCTCCAGAATGACTGGGTCATTTGACAACCATGCATGCAAACACAGCATGAGGAGTTTAGGCACTCACTCAAGCCTCTGGCACCATGTGGTTGGAACATACTGATGGCTGAGCTGTTCTCCTGTGAGGCCAGGTGCTCTGTCACCACGCAGGTGCAGTAAGACAGCAGGCCCTGGGGTCTTGGCTCCACACTAATTGCTGTTCTTCCCCTCCTCTCGTCTTCCTAATGCCTTCAGCTTCCAGCACATGGTAGAATGGTTTCATGGAGAGCAGGGGAGGAGCCCAGTGAGATGAGTGATCCACTGTGAAATAGTGATGTTTTGGAACTATTTTCTTCCAGGAAAGAACTTTTCCACTTTTCCTTCTCTTCCTCTTCTCTTGCCTAGGTTTCCACACACACAAAAAAAGATTTTGGACGCTGCTTAGTTATATATTCCTTTCTTAGTGTAAGGCAGATTGATTTTTTTCCTCTGGGGGATGTGCAAGATCCAGGTGAGCACAGACCTACCTCATCAAAGATTATTTATCAGCAAAGTCATCATTTAGAATTGCCTGGAGGGCTGCGGTAAAGCCAATCCATGTGGTAGGTCAGGTATATCTCTCTAAACCCTAGTCTTCAGGAATTATTTCCCTTTGTCCCTCAGGGATAGGGCAGCAGCAAGTTGCTATTTATTCTAGGGCCATCATGTGCCATGGGGTCTACATACCTTGTTCTTTTTATTTCTTATGACAATTTTGCAAGATAGACATTATCACCCCATTTTACAGATATGGAAACAGAGGTTTTGAGAGGAGCTAAGGAATAAAATGGGATTTGACTCCCACTGGGACTCACTCCAAAGTCAGCATACTTTCCCAAGTGTTGTTGCTATGGAATTTACCTGCATTTTAACTGACATAAGGGACTGAGCATTTCAGTAGTTTTGGGCATCAACCCGATGCTTCTTCTGCGGAATCCTTGTCCTGAAATGATAGCACAGAAGTAGTGGTTTGGTATTACTCTGTAGATAATCTGCCCCGGTGTCTGGTACAACAACTACTAGTCTTGTGCTCCATGAAGGGAGAGGCCTGTCCCAGGAAACACAAAATCAGTGCATTTCATACAAGTTATAATTCTTACAGGCAGGAATGACCTGATCAATTAAGGATATCTTTGTCTAGACAATTGATTGCAATTGACAACAAATAGAAATAGAACTCTTGTTAATGAATTTGCCAACAGTTGCTTCCTGCTGACTCACGTTGGTTTAAGTTCAGTCATTGACGTTATTGTCTGCATGCTTGGCTTTTTGAGTGCTGTGACAGGGGTACTGTTACAAGCACCATACCTGAATTTGTCCCTACCTAGGGTGGCTGTTGACTAGCTACTGACCCCCTGTTCATCAGTCTTCATACTCTCCCCAATGGAGGGCTCATTTAAATTCCAGTCCTTTGTTATCCCTTCCTTGTAAATAACCTCCAAATTGGCATCACTCCTGCTCCATTTCCACAAATAACCCCTGCCTACCAGATATTTCCAATTGGATACATCACAGTCACTTCAACCCCAGAATTTCCAAAACCAGTAATTATCTCCCCTCAAAGCAAAGTCTTTCTCCCAAACAGTCTATCTGCTGGTAACTCAACAATGCTAGTCATCCTCACTTTGGGATCCTTTGTGACCCATATCTCTTCTTTACCCCTTACTTTTCTTCTTAAGCGAAATTTCTGGGACCCATTTCTTTATCCTGATCTTCATGGACACCAGTCTTCCTTGCAATGACCTGGCTTCTGCCCTGAATCAGGAGACCCTGATTCTTCTGCATCTACAGACCAGATTCTATCTTCAAATTCTGGGACTCATCCCATTTGTAGACAAAGGAAAATTAAAAAACACTGAACTAATTGTTTTCCTCCCCCTCAGGAGCAAGTATCATAGTCTTAATCATGCATTTGAAATTTTTCTAAATTAATTTTTTATTAGCCAAGTAATATGTGAATATTCTCCTTGTAATAATTAAAACATTGCCATTAAAGCTGAAGTCCCTACTAACCCTTGCTGCTTTGCCCCCAGTGATTTCCAGTTTGTTTGTATCCTTCCAGATCTATTCCTAAGCATTAACACATACATACATGTATCCATAGAAAATACTATGGTTTTTCTTTTTTCCAATACAAACGATCACATCTAAAAGTATCATACTGAACATATTCTGTAACATGCTTTTGACTCAACTTCCATGTATTCAACAAATATTTATTGGGTAGCTGCTAGGTGCCAGGCACTGTTCTGAATTATAAGGAATACACTGGACCAACAGAAAACAACAGAAAAGTTCACAAGTTCCCTAAGTTCATAGAGTTCACAAGGCAGTCTATTCATGTGGTACAAGTAGAAGCAGCTCCTGCTTTTCAATGGCTGTATAGTATTCCATAGTATGGGCATGTTGGAGTTCATTTAGCCATTCCTGTACTGATAACATTTAGATTGTTTCCAATGCCTGGTTATGGCAGTACTACTGTGAGCACGCTCAAATGTGCCTCCTTGAGCATGTCTGTGTCTCTCTCAGGCAAATGCCGAGAGGTAGAAATGCTGAGCCAAGGACCCTCCAAAAAGATTCCAGGACTTCCAGCAGTGTGTACCAGAGGAATCACTTTTGTACATCCTTGCTAATGCCTGATATCATCCAAATTCTATGCATTTTCCCCATCTCATGGATGTAAAATGTTATCTTGCTATTATTCAAGGTTAAACAAGTTTTCATAAAATTCATATCTGTACACTGTTGTGGGTGAAATGTATAGCCTAGTTCAATTACTACAATTGCTTACTTTTTAAAATCCACCACTTCAGATATTGACGGGGACTGATATGAAGGACAATGCAAGCAAAAAACAAACCCAAAGTGGCTACATACAATAAATAAAGTAACTATCTTAGGTCTCCCTTGTCTTCTTTGTGAACAGGTTTCATGACCTTAAAGCTCCTGTGAAACCCAGAGATTTCCCTCCCCAGGAGTCCTCTCTGATCTTCCTTGGTCCTCTCTGTCTCAACTGCAGCTCTGATAATCTGTCCTTGAAAGAGTACTTGGCAAAACCCGGGGGAGGTTGTTAAGGGGAAGGAACAGCACATACAAAGATCACTGGAGGAAACTACTATGCCTGGCACAGAGGAGGTCCCACTCAGTATTGAGTGAATGATGGTTTATCATGAGTTGCTCAATATATCAAAATCTAAAGCAGGAGGTAGAGAGTAGTGGGAGTGACGGTGGAGGACAGGGAAGGAGACTGATCATGAAAAGCATAGTATGATGAACTAAGGATTTGGCCTTGACCTATGGACAATGGGAAGCCCTTCCACATTTATTAGAACTCATCTAATAATGTTGTCTGTTTGGGGTGCCTGGGTGGCTCAGTTGGTTAAGCAGCCTACTCTTGGTTTTGGCTCAAGTCATGATCGTGGGATCCTGGGATTGAGCCCCGAGTCAGGCTCTGTGCTCAGTGTGGAGTCTGCTTATCCCTCTCCCTCTGCTCATTCCCCCACTCTCTCTCTTTCTAGAATAATTGAATAAAATCTTAAAACAAAAACAAAAACACAAACCCATTGTCCATTTTATGGGTCTTATTGTTAAAGTAAAAAAAAAATAAGAAAGAGAAAAGAAAAGAAAAAAAAAGGCACTCTTAAGATCACTGAATTAAGATTACAGGGTGATTTAATGAACACAGAATTGGAGCAAAGTGATGGGGATGGCTTTGAGGGAGTGTCAACTATATGAACCATGCATTCCTCTGTTCAACAAGTTTTTATTGGTGCTTACCATGTGCCAGGTACTGTTTAATTTCTGAAGATAATTGCACATATAAAAAATATTTCTATTTCCATGGAACTTATATTCCAGTGTGGGTGGAGGGGTAGGAGGAAGGTGGTAGTAAGCCAATAACCCTATGCTATGTCAGGTGGTAGATGCTGAGAAAAGCTCAAATAAGGAGAAGGCATTGGAGTGATTGGAAGGAAAAGCAATACCGAGCAATGCAGATGGGAGTGTGAGAATACTGAAGTAGAGTGATTAACAAGTGTTAATGTCCTGAGGCCAGGTATGCTTGGGATATTCAGGGAACAGACATTTATGGGGCACCTGCCCATACACCTTTCTTGAGAGCTAGAATAGGAAAGTAAACAAGGAAGCAAGATTGCTGCTCTTATGAAGAATATCTTGGTATAATATTTTTTAAGTCTCTTAGAGGGTATATTATTTTTCTAAGACTGCCATAACAAAGTACACATCAGCTTAAACAACAGAAATCTGTTTTCTCACAGATCTGGAGACCAGAAGTCCAGGATCAAGATGTCAGCAGGGCTGATTTCTTCTGAGGCCTCTCTTCCTTGACTTATGCATGCTTTCTTCTCAGGGTCCTCACATTTTCCTCTGTGTGTGTCTGTGTTCTAATCTCCTCTTCTTTTAAGGACACCAGTCATATTGGATTAGGGCCCATCTATATGATTGCATTTGACCTTAATAACCTTTTTAAAGGCCCTACCTCCCAATACAGTCACATTCTGGGGTTATGGGTTTTTGAATTTCAATATATGAATTTGGGGGAGACACAGTTCAGTCCATAACAGAATTATGTTATTTCTAAGTTGAAAGAATAATTATTGGGCCATCTGTCCATGGTCGCATTTTCTCTTTTCCAAACTATTTGTCTTTTAAGACTCGACTTAATCCTCACCTCCAGGTGCTTCTTGGCCCTGATCTGATTTGCTGCCCCCACCCCGTGTGTGGCCATGAAACCCATGTGTTCCATGTACTTTTGTACAATACTCTGTTTATATCCCTCTCCCTAAATAGTCTTTGAGCTCCTTGCCATGGTGAAGACTAGGTCTTTGGTAGTTTTGATCCTTACTAACATATTCTCTTACATCATAATTGCTCCCTATAGATCTTTGCTAACAGAATGAATATATTATCTGAATCCATATCAGAACCATCTCCAGAGGCTGTGGGAGGACCATCTCATACTGTCCCTCCATGGAAAGCTCGAGATTGTGGGAGAAGCTGATGGAAGAATGTCAGAATGAAGGGACTTTCCTACTAATGGGTCTCTGGCTTTCTCTTCCAATATGAGGAGGAGATAACCAGGCTTTCAAACTACTCTTCCTACCCCTGAACAGAGAAACTAATTCCTCACCAGGAAGATGGGTATGGGAGGGCCTTGTGTCTGAGCAAGACATCAACTACAAAGGCCTTGATGTGTGTATAACCTTTTCCCCCCATTTCCCCACTGATGGGGAAGTGTGGCTTTGGATTGGAAGGCCAGACACAGCTGCAAATGAATGTGGGTCACATCTTCTCTCCTCTGGTCACAGAAGGTCTCTAACTATTTCTTCTTTGGGAAGTGGCTACTTTACATCATTGTTAGACCTCAAAAGGCCCCAGGTCCTTCAAGTAGTTGATTGTAATTTTAATGGTTTTCCTGGCTGTGATCTATATCTATGGGCATGGCTGGAAGTTTTACTAAGAAAGAGAGAAAGAGAAAAAGGAAGAAAGGAAGGAAGGAAAGAAGGAAGGGAGGGAAAGAAAGAGAAAGAAAGAAAAGAAAGAAAGAAAGAAAGGAGGGAAGGAAGGAAGGAAGGAAGGAAGGAAGGAAGGAAGGAAGGAAGGAGAATTGCTCCAACAAAGGACTGGTTCACCTCTGAGAAGTAATCAGGCTTGTGTGTATTTAATTTATTTTGTTTTAAGATGAGGCCATCTCTTGTTTGCAGCAATGATTGCCACTTCTCTGGGCTTACTCTAGAGGGTCTGTAAGGTTGTTTTCTTCCAGTTAGCAGCTCAGTAGTTGGAAGTGTCCAGGGTGAGAGGAACCAGTGACTAGAGGAAGGGATTAGCTATTGAGGGATACCTAGGAATGGGGGCAAAAAGCAGTGGGAAAGTTCTTAAAAATATCACAGAGGAGGACGTTTTATAGAAGTAGCTCCGCTTTCGATGTTTGCACAGCAACATTAAATGGCCATTATAAATCATCTTGGTGTCAGCTGCAAAATGCTTGAGCTCGAATGGGTCTTTTCCTGTGTGTAAATACATTGGTAGGTGTTGTCTGCATGTGTCTTTATTACGCTACAGGCAGTCCCTAGTGATGAATGAATTATGTTCCCAAAGTTGGGTCTTAGTTTGTTTGGTAAACCTTATAAGCTCAGTTTTCTCCACCAAAGGGCATACCTTACTATCTAAAATGTGCACAGTGGAGGCAGATTTCCTGATTTTCAACCTTGTTTCCATCACTTAGTGCTTGTGGCTCTTGGGATGAATCATTTTGTCTAAGTGTCAGCTTCCTCGTGGGTAAAATGGGAATAACCATAGCAATTTTTGCCTCGTGTCATTGTCGTGGGAATGAGAGGATCCAAGAGAAGTGCTTCCTGCCTGGCACTTAAGATATCCCCTTTGGGCCAATCACTGCATCCTTCTGCCCCCATTATCTTGTCAACTCTCTATTTGAATGGCCACTGCACATGGGACTATTGCATTCAGAGGAATCATTTCCAGAAAACATCTTTTCTAGGAGATAAGACCATTGAGAATCTTGCTATGGGTTATAAAGCAGTAAGCACCCAGGTTGTCTTTCAATTTATCAGAAAGAGTTAACTTTATCCTGATAAAGTTCCTGTGAGGTTGCTCATGACCTTGTACCTGACCAGGCATGGCCTTCAGCAGAACCAGCTCTGAACAGTTATGCAGCAGCAGGTGATGCTCTGAGACACGGGATGCTGTAACTCTCAACACGGGTTGTCCATTTAAGCCTTTGCCCGACCTCTTTTCCAGAAATCCCAATGACATCATAAAAGGGTGTTAACTTGTCTCGGGACCAGCCCCATGAGGAATAAGGCTGGGTACTCAGACCAAGCTACAAAGTGTATTCACACAGTGGAAAACAATTCTTAACTGCAGAAAACTGGACACTGAGCTGAAAGGAAAACCTAGAATTCATGGCAGGGCTATTTCTTCTCTTCTTACCATTTTTTTCGATCTCTCATACCCAAGCACAGTTCTTTTCTTCCCTCCTGCCCCCACCTTTTTTCCCCTCCACGGAAACAGGCTAACAATGACTATAGAATTATTGAGTTTTGTTGTTTAAATTCATTTTCAGGAATTATTGATCCAATAGAACTTAATGACACTTCAGAGTTGAGGCCCTTTGTGTAAATCTTTCATCCTTTGCAGATTAACAGCCAGATGGGACCTGAAAGGGCTCCAATGTCCAAATGTTAAAATCTATACCAGACTTTCAGCTGAAAGAAAGTTACTGTTCCTGCATATAGCTTGATTAAAAAAACAACAACAACAACGACAACAACAACAAAGTTCAATTGATGTCCTTTCCCTTTTAAAAATTTTGTTTTTTTTTTTTAAGCCAACAGACTGATCAACTGGCTGAAAATCAGGAACACTAACTCACAGCTTTCAAGTGTTCTTCGCTCATGGCCTGTAAAATCTGATTTCTAACAACATCAAATTAATTATGTGTAGACAACAGATTTTATTTTAATTTTAATCCATGAAAAATAGGGAACAGTGCATTCCTAGGTCCCGTACAAAAAGCCATCCCTCTATGGCTAGATTGTGAAGTGCAATTTTAATTCATACCTTTTAGCAGAGAACCCTCCACCCCTCCAAAAAAGGCGGTAAGAGATGCTGAGTTTGTTTGCCTTTAGCCGGTTTCTAGTGAAAGCATGAGATTGCTAACTCAGTGCCTGACCCTCTGGGATTAGAAGGTATTGGGACATGGAGGAAGGGTGCTGTCCTACTGTGGGAGCCCATTCTTCTTTAAAATGAGCCCAGATGCACAGCCCGGGTCCTGTCTGATATGCACAGCTTTGACTGGTACTGTTATTACCCTATCAAGGCATCTGCCCATTTCTAATCCTTCAATGCAGAAGAGACAATTCCACCATCCCACATAATATGTACCAGCTGAATGGATCCCAATTTATCAGGAAAACTATAAATTGCAGAACACCAGGCTGAAACTAAAGTAATAAACCCTGTGATCTCTGTACCATACATTTTAGGCTGTTATTTAAGGTCTCCAAGGAGATCGGTGCCATAAAAAACATTTCTCAGGAATTCTGCCAGCTATAGGAGTGCGCTGCAACTGTTCGCGCTAATATATTACAACTTGTTTATCACACTCCCGGAGCAGCCACGGCATCAGCAGCGTTACCAAGGGAGGGGAAATGATGCGCATACCCTCTCCATAGGCAGCCAGATTTCTGTTTCCTATGTACACATAGAAAAGGATGCTTTTCTTTTCTCATCCTCTTACTACTCTGTACCTGCTGCCCAGAAACAGCTCTCGAGCTCAAAGGAGATGGAATAGGGCCTCTATTAATCTTCAGACCTCCTTGGGAGACTTCACCACTGTCGGTGCAAAGATAACATGCAGCTGTGTGGAAAACGTTCTGCAAAATTTTGGGAAAACATAGGAGCCCGAGAGTCACGTAGATCTAGATGTTAATTTCACAAAGCATCCACGTGGCCTCGGGCAGGTTAATTAACTGCTTTGAGGCTTGGTTTCCTCATTTGTGTTTTTGTTTGTTTTTTTAAGGAACAACAATGCCTCTCGTGAGGATTAAATGAAATAACAGATGCAAGGGGGCTGTTCCAGTGCTTGGTGTATGGCAGGGGTTTGAAGAATGTTAGTCCTTCTCACCTAATTAGTTGGTGCAATGAACAGAATACGAGATACCAATTGGCTGCTTTTATAAAAGGGTTGAATATATTGGATACAAGATCATAGTACATTGCTTCTGCGTACTTGACTGGTACAGAAGTCTTTAGGGCAATTTCTAGGGTGCTGATAGAGATAACCCCCTGTATTGATTTGCTAGGGCTACCGTGACAAACTACTACAGGCTGGGTGGCTTAAACATCAGAAATTTGCTTTCTCACAGTTCTAGAGGCTGTAAGCCCGACATCAAGGAGTTGGCAGGTTTGGTTTCTTCTGAGGTCGCTCTCCGTGGCTTATGGATGGCCATCTTCTGCCTTGTCTCCAGATGGTCTTCCCTCTGGGCATGTCTGTGTCTTACTTTCCTCCTCTTAAAAGGACACCAGTCATATGGGATTAAGACCTACCCTAATGACCTAATTTTAACTTAACTTTCTCTTTAAAGACCCTGCCTCCAAATACCGTCACATTCTGAGGTACTAGGGGTTGAATTCAACATATGAATGCTGGGGGCGATGAAATTCAGCTTATAACAACCCCCTACTTTGCCACCCCTGTGTCAACAGTGGAAGGGGGATGGGGAGGACCTTATTCCACTTCAGGAGGTGTCATTTGGGTCTAGGTGCCATTACGTGCTCATTATCATCTGTTAACATGTCAAGTGAATTGGGAAACTCATTCATTATATTGTTTAACACATAAAACAAATCTAGAGGTTGTAGATGTTTTAGTAAAAACATTATTATCTTAAGATGTCTTCTGCTTAATTGGCTACCTAGTAAAGAACTTAAGAAAAAATGTCAAGTCTTTCCGGTAATGGATTAGTAATCTGATGACTGAAATCCTTTAGGTTGCTGAAAAGTTATTTCCCAGTTAATAGAGCTGGCGTTATCTAGAGTGCCGTCAACGTCGGTTTGGCCCATGATGGATAATGGCTAGATCACAGAGTTGGGTTATCTAGAGTGCCGTCAACGTCGGTTTGGCCCATGATGGATAATGGCTAGATCACAGAGTTGGGCAGCTGTGCTGTGAAGAGGCTTTGAACATCAGTATTGGGGCTTGCTCCTCTGCTCTGGGGACCAATGCTTGAAAACCCAGAGTGACTTCTTATCTCTGTGGGACCAGTGTAGCAAGTCAAGGCAAGGAGGAGCCCGGCAGTCAGGCCATGGGGCTGGTTCCTTGGGGGTGTATTAGTTTCCTGTATAAGTAATGAAAAATCATTACAAATATAGTGGCCTCAAAACAACAGATATTGTCTTGTTTCTGGAGATCAAAAGTCCCAAGTCCGTTTCATGGGGCTGAAGTCAAGCTGTTGGCAGACTGGTTTCTTCTGGAGGCTCCAGGGGAGAATCTGTTTCCTTGCCTTTCCCAGCTTCTGTAGATCACCTGTGTTCCTTGGCTCCTGACCCCTTCCTCTACCTCCAAAACCAGCTCATAGCATCTTCAAATCTATTTCTGACTCTCTGACCTTGCTTCCATTGTTACATCGTCTCTGTAACTCTGAAATTCTTGCTTTCCTCTTTCACTTACAAGTATTGTTGTGATTACACTGGCCTTACCTGAATGATCTAGGATAATCTTTACATTGTAAGATCCTTAGCTTAATCTATCAGCAGAATCCCTTTTTCCAGGTAAGGCAACATATTCACAGTTTTGGGTGACTGGGATGTGGACATCTTTAAAGAAGCCACCATTCTGCTGAGGCCTGGCAGATGGGCCCTAGAGCCGGGAGATACGAGGTTGTCAACAACTCCAAATCCCAAGCAAAGAGTTCTTAACATGAGGATAGGGAGATGGGTGAGCATCTGTATGTGGGAGTGGAGATTAGGGGGAGCCTGTGTATGTATGTGGGTTGTACAAATATAGGGTTTCAGGATGCTCACAAACTCCCATTCATTCATTTATTCATTTATTCCTATGAAAGTGTTCCTCTCTTTAGATCTTGAAAGGTATCTTTACTTCTATTAAGTTAAAACCTGGGTTTCAGGCCCCAAATAGACAAAAAGAGCAGCCAGACGCTACAGATCTCGGAGCTCCTTAAAGCTGCTCTCTCAAGGTGAGCCACTCTCTCCACTCACCATCACAAGTTCTGTTACTTCTTTCTTCCTCTTACCCCCTCCTTCTCTTCTTCCCTGCCTCCTCCTCCTCTTCTTTCTCTTCTTTTTTTCCTGGCTACCATTTATTGAGTACTTATCAGGAGTAGATAGAGGGCTACATCCTTTTTCTGTTATTTATCTTCTAATCCTTGCTGCATTTGTGGGCACGAGGCCGCCAACCATAACAAATAAACTACAAGCTTGCAGGGGTTCAACACCAAAGAGGCTTATTTCTTGTACATAGAGCCCCCCCCCCCCCCCACCCAACACCCTCTTTTTCCANCCCCCCAATGCCAAAGCTCTGATTCCACAGCAGCTTTCCTCCGCAGGACTGTTTGCTACCAAGGCCTTGTCCATGGTGCTGATCCACATTCTCTAGGACCCCAAGATCCTCTCCATCCAGTAGGTGGTTGGGGAAAAGCAAGTAGAGGTTTACTTCCCCCTTAAAATATCCTGGCCATAAAAGGTATGTGTCATTCCTGCTCACATTCTGTTATCCAAAACATGGAATACTTATATCACAAGGGGTCTAGGAAATGCAGTACCTCAGTTTCCTCTGGGTAACAACTCATATTATACAAGTTTTGGGGAAGTGAGAGTTTTTGGTGGAGAGCTGCCATCTATATTTGGTAAGATTATCTCTATTTACCAATGAAAAAATCCAGACTTAGAAATCTGTAATAATGTGATCTGGTTAAGTAAGTGGCAAAATAAGAATTCCTGTACAGGGGCGCCTGGGTAGCTCAGTGGGTTAAAGCCTCTGCCTTCGGCTCTGGTCATTATCTCAGGGTCCTGGGATCAAGCCCCAAATAAGGCTCCCTGCTCAGCAGTTAGCCTGCTTCCTCCTCTCTCTCTGCCTGCCTCTCTGACTACTTGTGATCTCTCTCTCTCTGTNTTTGCTACCAAGGCCTTGTCCATGGTGCTGATCCACATTCTCTAGGACCCCAAGATCCTCTCCATCCAGTAGGTGGTTGGGGAAAAGCAAGTAGAGGTTTACTTCCCCCTTAAAATATCCTGGCCATAAAAGGTATGTGTCATTCCTGCTCACATTCTGTTATCCAAAACATGGAATACTTAAATCACAAGGGGTCTAGGAAATGCAGTACCTCAGTTTCCTCTGGGTAACAACTCATATTATACAAGTTTTGGGGAAGTGAGAGTTTTTGGTGGAGAGCTGCCATCTATATTTGGTAAGATTATCTCTATTTACCAATGAAAAAATCCAGACTTAGAAATCTGTAATAATGTGATCTGGTTAAGTAAGTGGCAAAATAAGAATTCCTGTACAGGGGCGCCTGGGTAGCTCAGTGGGTTAAAGCCTCTGCCTTCGGCTCCGGTCATTATCTCAGGGTCCTGGGATCAAGCCCCAAATAAGGCTCCCTGCTCAGCAGTTAGCCTGCTTCCTCCTCTCTCTCTGCCTGCCTCTCTGACTACTTGTGATCTCTCTCTCTCTGTGCCAAATAAATAAATAAAATCTTAAAAAAAAAAGAATTCCTATACAGCTCTGTTTGAATTCTCTATGTTTGTCTTTGTATGGTAGGACTTATCCTGATGCAATGCTTATCAACCTTATTTTCACTTAATGGTCTTCGAAGGGGTCAGCCACCCTCCAGAACCATCTGGTGTCACATCAGCATGGCCTATTCCAGACGCTGCCTAAAATCAGCCCCTTGTTCTCCTTTTCTGCCATCTGCCCTTCTCTTGCCAAACTCCCAGGCCCCTCATGCTGTCCCCAGGTCTCATGATCCAGATAGTTTCTAACCCCCCATCTCCCTTAGTCATGCATGGACTTGTCACAGTTCATTTTTTCAAACCTATTCCAAAGAAGTTGACAGACGTGTTGCCCCAAATGTCAGCCATCTTTAATTCCTCTCTCTCCCCATTCATCTAGTATTTGTCCTGTGCCTACTCTGTACTAGGACCTGTGTGGTCTACTTGGTAGGAAAATGACTCAGGATTTGGGCTAAAGGAACTCATGTTACCTATTTCAGAACCAGTGATGCCAGCATTTGTCCTCCTCTCTGTTTTTACTGTGAAATGTTCCAGCCCATTCCCTTACTCCTTTTGACTTAGAGCACTCAATAATTTCCTCACTGCCTCTGCCTTATTGTCTTTAATTTAAGCTTCCACACATTGATTCCAGGTTAATCTTTACAAAGCAGATTCTTGATTATATTAATTTCCATTTCCCTACTGACTGTAGAATAAGGTCTAAATTCTATTCTGTGATATAAAAAATCTTCCATGATCTGACTGACTCATCTTGATCTTTCTACTTTTATATTCCATTTCCTACTTTCATTCATCCCACCCTAAATGGAATTTCCTGATTCTCTTCATATCATTTTTCTTTAACCCTAACTCGCATACATATCCTATGCCTATTCTTTTTTTTCCATGCCTATTCTTTTTGTTCTTACATTAAAGTCTTTGATTTTTCATGGTCTCTCATATGAATGGGTCTATTTCTGCTCCATAAGTATATGTTGAATGAATGACTAGGTGCTAGACTGGTCTTTAGAACATCTAAATCCCAAATGTAATACTTTGTACCTTTGTCATGGCAATAAATTTACTGTATACTGTATTATATTTGTTTGTATTCATATTTATTACTCCTACTAGATGGTTCTCAGGGCCAGATATGATTTACCTTTATCAACCATAAGCAAAATCATCCTGAGTACAGTGCACTGTGCATAATAGGTTCTCAAAAAGTGTGTGTTGGGGCACATGGGTACCTCAGTTTCCTAAGGGTCTGACTCTTGATTTCAGCTCAGGCCATGATCTCAGGGTCATGAGATTGAGCCCTATGTCAAGCTCTGTGCTCAGTGCGGAGCCTGCTTAGGATTCTCTCTCTCTCCCTCTTCCTCGGCCCCTCTCCCTGCTCTCTCTCTCTCTCTCTTTCTCTCTCTCAATCTCAAAAAAAAAAGTTGTATGTGTGTGAGTGTGTGTGTGTGTGTGTGTGTGTGTGTGTGTGTGGTGTGTGTGTGTGTTGGATGGTTAGACCCTGCTAGAATGTTTTCGGGATTCTGGATAGACTCTATTTAAAGCACCTAGCACAACCCATGGCACACAGTAGGCTGTCATCTGGCTGTCAACATGTCATGCTAAGGTGTCAAAGGCTGATAACTGTGTCAGGCCATTTCTAAAGGGACATTTAATAAGTAATCTAAAGAGAGGAGTGTCTAATTTTAGGGTTCCTAGTCCAAGGGGGAGAGTGCTTGGGGATAGGGCTCCTCTAATCATCCCACACGGGCAATGGAATCCTCAGCCCAGGGCAGCCTGTCTGCTCACACAGGAAGCAATTCATGCTTGCTGAATTTAACTGTGTAGAGTGAGATGCCCTGCTATCCATCTTGGCAGAACCTGGGGTACTGGAGTGGGAGTGACTGAGTCATCTATCATTCTGCACAAGTTGGACAGAATATTGGTTAAATAGCTATTAGAGTTAACTATTAAACAATAGTTACTATTGGTTAAATATTTAATAGTTGGGCGCCTGGGTGGCTCAGTAGGTTAAAGCCTCTGCTTTCGGCTCAGGTCATGATCTCAGCGTCCTGGGATCGAGGCCCGCATCGGGCTCTCTGCTCAGCAGGGAGCCTGCTTCCTCCTCTCCCTGTCTCTTTGCCTGCCTCTCTGCCTACTTGTGATCTCTCTCTCTGTGTCAAATAAATAAATAAAATCTTTAAAAAAAATATTTAATAGTTAATAAAGTTATCAGAGCTGGGGTGAATGAGAACTCCAGTGTAGAGTTCTTTGCAATAGTCACCTCACTGGGTGCTGCTTCTCACAAAGGTGGAGAAGGACTTGGAGAGTCAAAGGAACAAGGAGCTTCAGTGTGCCTTCGTTTGGTGCCCTTCTGACAACCACAAGTGTTCCCATCCTCTTCATTTGGTGCTAGTCAGGGGGAGCACAGACACAGGCTGGGATCGTGTCTTTACTAGAGACATTAGCCACCAGGGGAGCCTGCTCAGAGTTTCACATGGTTTTCTGCTGAGCAGGAGGCTAGCAAAGTCACCAGACTCTACATGATTTAATTAGAGATAAGATTTCAGGCTTTGTTTGTGTTCCCAGGATTTGGCATGATGGTACAGCTGGGACCCTGGTAGCTCAGCTTCCTCTGTTAAGGTAATTGGTACAGCAGGGAGGGCTTTATTGGACCAACGGTAAGTTTTCTCCAATACCCAAAATACATTTCACTGACTTTAAATGAGTCACTGGATACAATCCAGCCAAGGAAGGCACACATCTTAGAAACTCCGTGGCTTACATTCTTTTCTATGGCTTGGGAAAGGCAGGATTTGAAACCTAACATACCCAACTCTTACATTAGAGCTGTAAAGTTAATTCTTTTTTGTCAGTCGTCTCTATAGATAATCTCCTTTGTAGCTTCCAGAATGTTGTCAATCCATAGCAGACGTATGACATAGGAATCCATCATATCACTAGCCCCCCTCCATCGAGTTTCTCTCTCTCTCTTCTGATGTAACCTGTTCTCACAACTGCTATCGCTCTCTCCTTCCCTTTGGCCATCTCATTGCCAGGTGACCCAGTGCAGCTCCAAGTGGCCTATGCGCTGTCATTGATCCTTTCTGCACCCATGGCAGACGGCACTAATTAATCGATCACAGCATACTTTCTCAGAGAGCTGGGTCCTGTGTGTGGAGTTCCACTCAGGAGAGCCCCAGGCAGCACCACTGATCAGTGAACATTAGCATGTGAGATAAAACCTATTTTCCCAATTAAGCGGTTTCTATTGACTCCTGGAAATAAAAAATGAGGAATTAGCTCACTTACCCTATTCCTTCTCCTACCTTTTCTCCTCCAGGATTTTTAGTGTTTCTACTGATCATCTTTGTAACTTTCAATAGCATAATTTCCTCTTTTTTGTTCAATCAAGTTTTAGTGGTATTTCTTGATTTTTCCACATTCTAAGAAGAGGGTAATAGTTTTCTTTTGGTTTCCTCTGTCTTTCCTCTCCCATTTTACTTTTCTGTGACTTCTGTATTGTCATGTTATTAACATTCACATTCTTTCCTTTATGTAATATGTTCTGATCACTCTTAATGAGATAGTCTACCCCCACTAATCTATGCTTCTTAGTCTACTTTATTTTTCTTTATAGCATTTTTCACCACTTACAATAGTACATATTTATTTTTTAATGATATCTTCCCAACTAGAATTTAAATTTCATAAAAGGAGGGAATTGGTTTTGTTTAGGGCTATATCCCTAGCACCTGGAATACTGTTGGCATGGTAAGTGAGGTGCTTAGTAAATATTTGTGTAAGGAATAAATGAATTCTAATCATGCTCCATACCCCAGTTAACTTTGTTGTTGTTCTTGTTGTGGTTGTTGTTTTGTGTTTTTGATGGGGGGGGTGAGGAGGGGCAGAAAGGGGGAGAGAGAGAGAGAGAACCTTAAGCAGATCCATACCCAGCATGGAGCCTGACTCAGGGCTTGATCTCAATGACCCTGAGATCATGACCTGAACCGATATCAATATCAAGAGTTAGACACTTAACTGACTGAGCCACATAGACATGCACCCCCTCTTTGGTTAACTTTTATTGTACATGAGGAAGCTATCTGACCCTGCAATATGAAAGGATAATCTCATCTTCAGCTGTATTAGGGCATTGAAAACGTCCATTGAAGGCATTCGCCAACCCAGGTTCCCACTGAAACAAGATTGCTTAACTGATATCCTAGCTTTAACCTTATAAAGCATGTTGGCTTCCTAAGGGAATGGAAACCAGAAGAGGCAAATTTTGATAGGAAGGAAGAAAAAGGAAAGTTTCAGAACATGAGTTTGCATTTGCTTAGGGACATCAAAGTTTGGGAGTTGCGAGGTTATGTAGCTCAGAATATAAACTGAAAGGAGAGATAGAAAAGAAAAAAGGAACTTTACCTACTTAAAATATTTCTTATCGGACTGGCTAACAAATACATGTGTAGCAACAGTATGTTCTGAAAAGACTGGCCTTTGAAGTAGGTACACCCGGGTTCAATTTTTTTTAAAGTTTTTTTTTTCAAGATTTTATTTATTTGACACAGAGAGAGAGATCACAAGTAGGCAGAGAGGCAGGCAGGGAGAGAGAGGAGGAAGCAGGCTCCCTGCTGAGCAGAGAGCCCAATGCGGGGCTTGATCCCAGGACCCTGAGATCATGACCTGAGCCGAAGGCAGAGACTTTAACCCACTGAGCCACCCAGGTGCCCCTGGGTTCAATTTTTTGCTGCTGGTCGTGGCTGTGTGACACTGGGTGAGTTACTCACCCTCTCTGAAATTTGATTAGTGTTATTCATAAAGATGTACCTATGTTGAATAACATCTCCATATTCCTGCTCAACTGCTCAAGCACAAAAGGGAAAGAGTCTTTTGGTGCCCTGGGGGAAGACAAGAAAAAAAGAGCTGTATTGTTCAGTTATAAAAAATGGGAGGAGCTTAAATGATAAAAGCACTTCATTATCTCACATGACAAGGAGAGTGGTGCTATGTCATTTCTGGCTTAGTTCAGTAGCTCTGTAAAGCTAGTGAGCAAGGGCAAAATCTTGTTTTAGCTGTTTTCCTCAAGATTTAAGATGGCTGCAGCAGCTTGAAGGATATTCGTACATGCAGAAGGGTTCAAGAGTGAAAAGGTGGTTTTCTCATGTTCCTTTGTCTTTTATCAGAGTGGAAGCTCCTTTCAAGAAGGAAGCACCCACTTTCAGAGATGCTTTGCCCCAAAGGATGATGGGAAGAGAGGAGAAGGCATTTGAAGCCTCCATGATGGAAGCAGGCTCCGCCCATACGAGGTTGTGGGGGGTGGTGCCTAAACAAGGTCTACTCCAGAGATCACCTGACCAAAGGAATATGTCCGGAGCAGGTATTTCCCTTCATCTTCAACATATAGTGCTGATCAGCTAACAGAAAGTCCAGGGAGAATATCTTTTGTAAATCTGAAGAGTAAATTCTTTTAAACAGGAATGATTTATTTTATTTATTTTATTTTACTTTATTTCATTTTATTTGCCAAAGAGAGAGAAAACAAGCAGGAAGGGAGCAGCAGGCAGAGGGAGAAGCAGGCTCCCTGCTGAGCAAGGACCCCCCCCCCACACCAATGTGGGGTTTGATCCCAGGACCTTGAGATCATGACCTGAACGAAAGGCAGATGCTTAACCGACTGAGCCACCCAGGTGCCCCTGAAGAGCAAATTCTTAATGAGAGTTACCACTTCCTACTATGTACCACTTTACAAACATAAACTTCTTTGAAATCTTCCAGCAACATCTCATGGAAAGTAGGTAGCATTATTTCTCTATCACAGAGATCCAGACTGGATAGCAGTTTGCCTAAGGCCTATGAACTAGCATATGGCTGAGCTAAGATCTGAAGATTCTTCCAACTCCTGTGTTCGTTGTACTCCTTTGTCTCTACCACACTCTTCCCCAAATACCCACCTGCTCCAGTCTTTTGGAGGTAATAAGATGGCTAAATTACTAGCTCTGAGTCCCTTTCTAACATAGTCATCTATGAAGTGAGCCTTTCTTGATGATTTTAAGAGACCTTTCAGTTATTTTTATTTTTCTCCTATTGACCTAACACCTTTTTTTTAAAAGTGTGCTTAGGTATGATTCAGTGATTTTGAATAATTTTTTTTTGTCCATGTTTAATTTTTCTTTCTGACTGCTCCACTCTTGTTTGCAGCTCCTGTGGCTGGATAAAGCCGGGGCAATTCTTTGGACGTCAATCATTTTGAAAGGCGACTTTCTTGCATGACTTGGTAAGATCTGAAAGGAGGATAACCAACAATGGGGAGGCTGTGGTGAGTCGTCCCCAGGCAGCTGGCGGTCTTGAGCATCCAAATGTAATTGCTCTATTTTATTCACCACAGCCTGCCCGCTGTGTTCATCAGACTGCCCAGTGGAACAGAAGGCAATCAGGGCCGAGGCGGCTTCAGAAAGTCAGGCACACACGACCAAAGTTAAAAATATGTAAAAAATTACTTGAATGTGATTCGCTCTCATAGAACTCAATTTCTGGATAAGAACAAGAGGAAACAGTGCAAAACTGGGGCACTAAAAATCATCTTTGCTGGAGAAATGCAGGGATAGCTGTGAACATTTAATAACTTCAGTATCCAACCGCCCATAGTAAGTGCTTGCTTAATGCATAGACAAGACAGGGAGATTCAGAAGGCAGGCAACTCAAGGCATTTCCAATTTATTTAAGGAACTCTTTGATCTGTTTTGAAATTTAGGATTCTGCTTTTGACTTTGTTAGATAAAGTTGGAGTAGAAATGAATTATTCATATGAAATATTGCCTCAATAACACTGCATCAAATAAACATAATGAAAAGCTGCCCATGTTATATAAGGGAAGCTAAGTCACAACTCTTTTGAATTGCAAAGTTAAGCACTCGGGGCTAGACTGTTCGCCAACATTACTCTATGGAAGAATCCGCTTAGGAGGATGTAACGCTCAGATCCTTTTTATTTCCGGTCAGACATGCATTTGTGGTTTATGGGTTTAAACTATAGTTGTAACCATGCTGTTATTAAGTCTCACAGTCCTCATCCTGGTTCCATCCAAGTCATCCGAGGCCAGAGAGTAATTTCCATGACAATGTATCCCACACCACTCCAGCATTCTCAGTTCACCATAGAAGTACAGTGACCAGGATTTACCCCCCATACTCCACAAATTGGGCATAGTATCATGTTTTCAGCAGCCACTGAGTGCATACCTATATCCAGGCCTTGAAGGGAAAATTTTAAGGCAAATAGAACCCTCAGTATCATCAGTGATGTTTCTTTTCTGACAACACTTCGGCTAAAAATTAAAGGAGAGAGAAGGATAAAGTAAACCTAAATAAACAGTGCACATCAGGGGAGTTGAGCTCTGCTGGAATTCAATAGATCACACTCGAATTCTTGCCGACAAGCCAACTTTAAAGAACTATAGTTCAATAAATGTATAGGAAGTGGCCAGAGTCAGCTGTGGGCAGACTGGTGAGGAAAGCAGAGCTTGTTTTCAGAGTTGCCCTCGCCCCTGTCCTCTGTCTTTTGGACGCTGGAGGCTCCGTAGGAGCAGGCGCACCACATAAGTGTGTACTCCATGATCCCTAATTATTGGCTCAGGGCCACCAAGGGGCTTTGTGAAATTGGGCTCCCGAATTGCACTCCGGACCTGAACAGGGTCCTCTGAGATGGGGAGCAACCTGTGCTTCCTACGAAAGGGATGCTGGGCCCGAGCTGGGGGTGGCCAGTGCCGTCAGGCCTGAGAGTGCAAGCTCTGCAGTTGGCCCTCGGGTGAGCCTTGGACAAGATCATGAGCTGCTCTGCCTAATTCCCGCACCAGTGAAATGGTGCTCGGTCTGCCATCTCTCTGGGTGGTTGTGGGTATTCAGTGAGAGATTTTCACACCCACGTAAGTCCCAGGTCGTGGTGTCATGACTTCAAGTGCAAGGAGCAGAGCATGAAATCTGGAGCTAATTACTGGTGCTAGAGCCTTGGGCCACTCAAGCTTGAGTCTGGGTTTCTTCATTCATAAAATGAGAAAGATTAATTCCTGCTGATTCTGTTATAGACAATTGTTCTGAGGCATAACTGAGACAGTCACCATGATTCAACTTTTATATTAAATAAGCAAATATATAGATAATATAATGTAATATAATAAGTGAACATAAATTTATAATATAAATTGTAAGTATATGCATATAGAAAGGGGTATGAAATATAACATAAATAAAATAATAATAATAATGGTAGATTAACTTTATTGAGAACAGACCATGTACCAGGTGCTGTATTTGATATTCCAGGCTGGTTAGACTTCCTCTTAAAAGAAAACACCTATTGTTTGTTGAAGACTCTTACTGGCTTAGCACTGGGTGAGGTGATCTCTAGCATTCAAAACAAACTCCTGTAGAGCACTATTATGAGCCAGGCATCAGTCCAAGTGCTTGACACATGGGCACCAATGTAGTCACAAATACTGGGAAGCCTTGTTGTTATTGTCATTTTATAGATAAGATAAGTGAGGCCTAGGAAGGTTCAGTAACATGCCCAATGTCACATAGTAAGTACTGGAACTCTGGCTAGAACTAGATATTCTGCCTCTGAAATGGGCTCTAAATCACAATTGTAGACTGTATTTATGATATGAAGTATTTTTTATAACATAATGCCTAATAAATATTTGTCAAATGAATAACCAAAGCTTCCTCAGGACTTTGCATCTTCTATGAAAGGCACCATCAGACCCAAAGAGAGAACTGCCTGGCTTCCCTTCCTCACTTTTCTCAGCAGATCCCCTCTAGAATACTGAGCTTAGCTCTGGATGATGTATTTTAAATGGCGTGTGACATTTCCCCCTCCCCTCCTCCCTTCCTTGTTTCCCTCCTTCCTTCAAAAACATTTATGAGGCATGTGCTGTGTTCCGGGCGTCACGCTAAGCTCTGAGAGTTCAACAATAAAGAAGACGGTATGGGCTTCGCCCTCAGAGGGAGCTAATGTTTTAGTGAGGAAGAAAAGCAACATAAGTTGTGTGATGAACATGAGGCCCGGGGAGTTTCAGGGAGCTGTGGGAGTGGATGGCTGGGTGTCCTAAGCATCAGAGAAGAGGTCCTTGAGGAAATGCCAGCAAAGCCAAGACTGGGGGCCTTCATTGGCCAGGTAATGGGGTTGTTGGTGAAGAACTAGTAGAGGGTGTTTCAGGCACAGAAAACAGCATGGACCTAGGCCTGTAGGTGAGACAGAGAGTAGCTGGTTGTAGACACTGAAAGAGGTTTTCTGTGCCTCGGGCTAATATTTCTGGGGGTGGGGGGGAGATTGGAGAGAGATGAGAAGAAAGAAGTCAAGAAGAAGTCAGATTGTGAAGAGTTTATGTTAGAGAAGGTAAAGCGTTTGAATCTCACGCTCAGAGCCACTGAGAGCTATTGAGGGTTTCCAGCAGGCTGTAGCACGGTCAGAGTAATGTTTCAGGAGCATAACTGACTGTGGTCTAAAGCCCGAATGGAAGGGAGCAAGGAGGGAGTCTGAGAGAGAGAAAGCGACCTGAGGAGGCTGCTGGGGTCAGAGGTAGCCAGGGGAGGGACTAGGGGGTAAAGAGAGATCTAGGAGGCAGGACTTGACCACTGGTTGTATATAAGGGGTGACTAGATACCCCCAGGAAACTCTCTCCTAGAGAACTGAAAATAAATTCATTTGAAGAATTGAGTGTGTTCTGTCGGGAGAGGTAGACTGAAGAAGAGACATGTGAGGTATTTTCAAACATGTTGTATCGAATCTCTTCAAGAATGTTTCAGTTAAATTTATTGTCTTCTGAAAAAGTAATCAGCTGAGAGGGCATCTATTAAAATATTATGTTGACATGAAAGGACAAGCTCTGTAAAGCTGTCCTGTGAATTGACCCATCGCTTCATAGAACTGTGAACTGGGAGTATTTCTCAGCCCAGATTCCCCACTGCAAACCTAGGGGTGAGGAAGAGGAGATGGGGAGCTAGAGGAAAGGGCAGCTGAGCTCCAGCTGTCTGATGCATCTGTCAGGCACCCGTAGGTGCAGCGTAAGTCCTTCCTGAGCTGAGCTGTGGCACTTCTGGGGGTAGGATTCAGTTTCAAGGAGGCCCCAGATATCAGCCAGGCTTCAAGGAAGAGCTCCCTGGCAGTTGTCTGGCAGTTGTTTCCGAGAGGTGAACACCTCACTCCCAGATATACTCAAGCGGATTTGTTACATGTCTGTCCAGCAAGGGGGGGTGCCTTTTGAGGGCCACATCACGTGATGTCTAGTGTTCCTTAGTACACTCTGTAAATAAATAATGCTAAGGAATTACATTCCTCTCTGCTGACAGGAAGCTGTCCATCTCTCATTCGCAGCCATACCATCACAAGCCGGGGTGAGGAGCACAAGATTATTACTCTGGGGGCCCAGAGTCCCTCCAAAGAGTATCATTGTTCGGTCATGCCAGACATTTGCCATCTTACAGCTTTATTACAGCATGGCCTCTAGATATTGTCTTTACAAAATTGGAAAGAGAATTCACATTTTATCAAGTGAAAGCTACCTCATCAAGTTCTTTCACAGAGAAATTTGTTTTATAATTCAATGCATGATTTCAGTTGGGGGAAAAAAATTAAGAAAGATCCAGAGGAAAATAATGTATCAGCTCTGCCTCTAGCTTGACTACCTTACAATAAAGATGTAGAGTCAATCTGATGTTCGGGCTCAAAGAGAGTGTGAGTTCTCTGTGTTGTTTACAATTCCTTTTGAGAGCACTTGCATGCTCTATAATGTGAACAAATGGCTGCTAAGAACCTTCCTAATGCTGTCAAATTCACTTTGCTTATGTCCACGTTTTTTCACCTGGGTTTGCTAAGCAAATAGAAGCCTATCACCCCTGCGCCACCTTTCTTCCTCAGGGTTATGCTTTTAAAAGCGTTTTCAACAGGAAATAAGTTTCATTAGGGCTTGGAAAACAAATTGGTGAGGTGACAGATTCTGTGGTTTGATGGAAGCTCAATTATAATTGTGTAACATAATATAGCAAGTGCAGATGAAATCCTATTAAGGGCTGGAAATCCAATATCTCATCTCTATGACTTTTAATTGATCTTTACACATATTGTCATTGCAGTCAAATATCTGAGCTGATTCTCGTACACATAAACAAATGTAAGCACATTAACTCTGTTAATAATTTTAACAAGTCATCTGTATTTCCCATTAGACCATCTCCAGTTTTGCCTTGGCATAATTATAGATATCATCAGTGATAAGCCTAATTCGTTATTTAAAGCATGCATGTATTGAAGTCTTGCTTTTATCATTAACTAAATCGTGATATAATCTATGTAGCCATCATTCAAAAATTAGACTTTTCTCTTTCTCTGAAGTAAATATGGCTAGTGGGGGGGTGAGGTCTGGGTGGCTCAGTTGTTAAGCTGCTGCCTTCGGCTCAGGTCATGATCTTGAGGTCCTGGGATCGAGCCCCACATCAGGCTCCCTGCTCAGTGAGAAACCTGCTTATCCCTCTCCCACTCCCCTTGCTTGTATTCCCTCTCTCACTGTCAAATAAATAAATCAAATTTATAAAAAATATGGATAGTGGGGGCAGGGGTGCAGGAGAAGGAGGCCCCATGGGTGGTGTAGAAACCACAGAAGAAGAGTGGAAAGTCTAATTTCTAGTCTTGACTTCACCACTAAAATAGCCATGTGAAACCTTTAACCTTTTTGATCCTATTTCATCACTTTTGGTGAAAAGGCGTTGTCCTAGTTTTTTTCTCTCAGCGCTAATGTTCTGGTTTCTGTGAGGCAGACACTGACTCCCTGCTTTGCTAATCATGAACAGTTGGGTATAAAAACTGTGACCTTTGTGTTCGTTTTTGCTCAAGTTTCATGAGCTGGACAATGTAAGGTCACGTGTTGGGGAAGGCAGTCTGGGTGTGTATTTTTCTTGCCAATTGTTATATCTGCAACATCAAGTTCAGGGCCTGGTGCTTGCTCAGTCAATATTTGTTGAATGAATGAATAAATGAATGAACTCATGCATTCTAGTCATTCTGCTTTCCCATGAAGATGGATTGGAGAGATTGCCTGGACATCCCCATTCAGTATCCCTGGCGATATTATCCTTTGGCTGGATGAAAATGTCGTGGTTACCTCTGAAAGTACACCTGTAATGACATGATCTGACACCGAAAGCCTTCTCCTGGTCTTAATGAAATGGAAGTGAATCAGAGCAAACCACTGCCTCCAGGACTCTTCCCCACCCTTGCCTATTAGAGCGCAGTGTGGAGATGCTCTCTTGTTAGTCAAAGGCAGGTGGAGACTTAATTTGTTCGTTTCCAGCTCACTCAAAGTGGGAACTATTTGCATGTGCTACAAATATGACATTTGAGAATGTTCGTTGAGTGCTCAGAGAATATTAAAGTCTAAACCATGCTGTAAACAAAAACAACTTTTAATACCAGCTATGACTAATCCAGTGCTTTTGTTCATTAGGTAGAACAAACATTCTGATTTGCAATCAAATATCTACAATTACCGTGAAAGCTTGAGAAAAATCCTCCCTGGCAGGAGATCTTATCTCGGTATACAGAACAGATAAGATTCATTCCTTGATAGACAATCTCCATGCACAGGTGATCCCAGTAAACAGTCTTTTCAGAGTGATTTTTAGTAAATGAGTCGTGTATTGGGGAGGGTTTATCTGTTTAAGTTCATCACTTCCTGAAATCATCTTTGCATATATTAGCATACATTCATTTCACTGTTTCTTTGTTTCTTTTGATGCGGGATACTCTTCCTGCTCCTTATTTCATCTGATTTGCTTTTGAAGGGAAGAACCCTTTTCTTCTTTAGGTGTCTTTTGAAAATAAATAGAATTTCCTGTACATTAAAAAAAAGAGTTTTAATAGTAAGCCTTTATTAAGGCCAAAAGCCCCATGGAAAAATTATTAGTGCACTTCTTCCTACACTAAAAGACACACACGCACACACACACAAACTTCATTGAAGGCAGAAGCTCCACAGAGAAATTATTAGCGTACTACCTCCTGTACTAAAGACTTCTACGAAGAAGATGGAGAGAAGCTGTTTGAGAATATTAGGGATTCCTGAAGTGAATGAGATCAGCTCCAAGGTGACACCAACCTCTCTCGGATTAGTGACCTTTTGCTTGGTTTTTCTTGTTTGCACAAGCAAAGACTTTCGACATATTCCCCAAAACCCTTAATTCCCCTCTGCTTGGCACATTACCAGCAACATAAAAAAGAGAGAAAGCGAGAAGCTCTCATTTTATCTTTGAGCTGCTTAAATATTTATGTTCTAATTTGTTATTGACTTCATGTGAAGTTTTATCAAAATATAGATGGAAAAGTTTAAAGATCACTCCTGAGAGAGCTCTTAATCCATTTAAAAATAAATTTCTAATGGCCAGATTTTCTGGGCTTAAAACATGAAGCTATGAAAGAAAGCAAAACCAAAGAGGCCCAGTTTATATGCTGACATTTGTAGACGAGGATAAAGAAACTTGGTAATGAAAATGCTAATCAAATATCATTGTGAATGCTCGTTTTTTTTTCATTTTTCTAATATTTGATGGAAGTCTTTACTAGATTTCTATTTTAATTACTTTTCATTTGCAAAAATTGAAACCTAATTAAAAAACACCCTAGGGTAAACCCTTGGGGATGGGTCTTTGTTGCATTCCACCTCCAGTTTCTAGCTCACTTTTAGCTTACTCATGCTTCCTTAGACACTTAATATGTTAATGCTTTCAGAAATAGTTATATGTTAAATGCCGAGATGGGGCAACATATATGAAAATGACTGAATTTCTAATGGTGAAATTTTGGGGAATAAAAAGAGAGATAAACAGATCATATACATCCATAGTCTTTCAAATACAGTCATACGGATGGATGCTTGACAATGTATCTCCAGTCACTGCTGCCTTTATGCTACAACTGACATTATTTACCCTTCTATTCTGAGACCTTGCTGACTTCTTTTTGACCAAAGTTCTTACAGCATTGGGTTCCATGTCACAAAGAAGAGCCTTAGCTGAGGAGATTGTTGAATAGCTATTTCAAAATTCTAACCCACTGAGATTTATTTTACTGGCAAAAGTAGTATATATTTTGATTACTTTATAAAGGCTAGACATGGCTTTGTTTATTTTGATTGGTCAAAGACTTTCTAATTTGCTTAGATCAGAATTTCCCAAATTTTAGGCCTCAGATCAGGTCCAGTTCACAGAAAACTGGTATGAATTCTCAAAACAAACCTTAATTTGAAAGGAGAAAGGAAGGAAGGAAGGAAAGAAGGGAAAGAGAGAAAAAGAGTGAAAGAGAGAAAGAGAAAGAAAGAGAACTCTGTGTAGTGCCAGATTTTTGTCCAGCCTCCCAGAAGTGGGATACAGCTTCCTGGGGAATGAGCAAGGTCCTTGCTAAAGGGACAGAAGCTGGAAACAACATTTATGACATCTCACAGAGGCAGCGTCCACTCCTTCCAGACCCAGCAGGCCCAGGCTCAGAGCTAGGTCTGCTTGAGTCAAAAAGACAGGCACCGCCCCTGTCCTGAAATTGGCCTACACTCTGGCACATAATCCTCTACCAGTTACATCTCTTTGAGCTATGTACACATGGCAGAGTTTTCAACACAGTGCACGTAACGGCTTCCAGCTTGGAGGCTGTTGGGTGAGCAGAGCTTCTAGAGTTCTCCAATTCCCTTGTGAGAGATTTAATGTGTGGTGGTGATGATTGTCTCCTGTGGCAAATGGAGACCACCAATTATTGGTAGATCTGAGATGCTTCTGTATAATTTGCATGTCACCCAGGTCTAATACTCAAATTCTGGGCTAATCTAATTCCTTATTAGTATACCAGGGTTGTTTTTCATCTCAAGCATCATACTTGTACGGTGTGTTAATCAGGAAATGGAACCAATAGGAGATCTATATCTATATCTCTACATATCTATATGTAGATCTGTATTTGTATCTCTATTATAAGGATTGGATCATGTAATAGTGGTGGCCCACAGTCTGCCATCTACAAGCTGGAGGAAAGGCAGGGGTGTAGTTTGGAGCCTGGGAGCTGGAGACCTGGTAGAGTAGATTCCAGGCCAGGTCTGGAGGCATGTTGAGGGCAGGAGATCTGTGGACCAGCTCATATAGTTGGGCAGAGAGAGAGAGTCTATCTACCCTTCTCTTGCCTTCTTGTTCTATTTGGGCCTTCAGCAGGTTGGATGATGCCCATTCACGCTAAGGAGGGCCATCTGCTTTACTCAGGACAGCACCAACTCCAATGCTTTTCTCTTCTTTGGATGTAAATTATCTCCTACATTCTGGAGCAGAGAGGTAAATAGATACAATTCCTAACCATCTTTCCCATGTCTGTTTTGTACCCTTTCCCCAAATATACACATGTGCACAAGGTTTAGGGTATGCTGACTCTCTTTAGCATTCCCACACTTTTGTTTCCTTTATGCTTTCAATGTGATGTATATTTGTTGTGTATGTGTATGTGTGGTGGGTTAGGGCGAGTGGGAGAGAATGGGCAGTTTTGGGAACCTGAGCTGGATGACAAAAAAGGTTTTATTTTGAATAGAATATATCTGTTCTTTATTATATATATGTATACACACATCGTCCATCTCTCTCTCTTTCTCTCTCTCTCTCTGTCTCTCTCATCTATTCATCCATTTTTCTGATTTTTGTGTCAGGATATTATCTATATTACTGACTCTCCCCCAATTATAGTTTAATTTGGGGAACCCTAATTTAGATCTGACAAAAATCTTTCTAGAAGTCATAAAATTCTGACTCTCTACCAGTTACCAGTGAGGCAAGAATCAGCTCTGATGATCTCATTCATCTATCAAATGTTAATTTAGAGCTTGTAAGATAGATGTTGTATTAACTTTCTTACTACTCATTTCAAACTCATTTCCTTTGCCTCCTTCCATAGAAGTTGCAAAGCTAAATACTTACATTTTCAGACAAACCTGAAACTATGAACGGCCATGTAATACTGTTCTGGCTAAAGAAGCATAAGTAGGAAATATTCCTTGAGATTTCAGAGAAGGTCTTTGCTTTCTTGATACATACATAGTACCATCTGCCTTTATTCACCACCTATCTTCCTTTATCTTGCCTGGAATAAAGATGTGATGTCTGGAGCTCTAGCAGCCATAACATGATCATGAAGCAAGACCAAAAGAATTAGCAACCATGCACCTAATGCCTTTCACCTAATGAATCCACACAAGCAATTACCTCTCAGATTTCCTGAATAAGCCAAAACAATTGGGTTTTCTAAGACTCAGAACCATATGCAATCCCTGACTGATAGAGGTAGGCATTGGGAACATAGTGGAACGAGGACAGGATGGAGTCTCTGGACTATGATTTTGTGAGCAAGACAAGTCTATACAAGTTTAGGTCTTTAAGCAGTGTCCTCCATAGACATGCTTTGGAAGCTCAGGGTTCATTTCCTGCCTGAGAAATCTGGAGCACAGAGACCAATAAAACACATTTCTGGCTATTAATGCAGAATCAGTGGCAACTCCGGTGTTAATCCTGCAGGCTGGAAATAAATTATGCTCTGTCTCCACCAGACTGAATTTTTACTAAAACAGCATTAATGCCTATTTATATTTTTCTATCAATATTTCATAAATTCAAAGAGAAACAACTTGAAAGAATTCAGATGATTTTTTTCTTCATGTGTGCTTTCAGAGCATCAATTATTGCTGTGGGGCACCTTCAGCATTGCCTAAAGCTGCAATAAATTCCCTAGTTCTAACTTTGAAGATTTTAGAAATGCTAATAGTGGAATGTGTGTGAATTATTACTCTTGCTCTAACACAGCAATACTCTCCTGATAAGTAAACAAAATCCTCATTCAAGAATGAATGATAGTTTTTTTGGCTTGAGTTAGAGGAGGTGTGAGTGGAGGATGGGAGGGATGTGTGAACTTAATTGTTTTAAATTCAGTGTCTCATTGAGTGAAGAATATAGATAGGCCAAAGAAGATTGTTAGTATAATATCTTTACATTTTTTTCTAAATATTTCACATTTTCTTACTCATCCGATTCTTACGAAAATGTTTTTGGCACATAGGTTAAATATAACTATTTCCATTTTGCAGCTGGGGAGATCAAGGCATTATAGTATTTCTTCTTGATGGGCTTCTCAGTGTTCCAGGAAGACAAAACTCACTACTCAAAATTGGTATAAAAATGGTGATCTATTGGTTGCCTGGGTGGCTCAGTCAGTTAAGTGTCTGCCTTTGGCTCAGTCATGATCCCAGGGTTCTGGGATTGATTTCCACATCAGGTTCCTTGCTCAGCAGGGAACCTGCTTCTTCCTCTGCCTACCATTCCTCTTGCTTGTGCTCTCTCTCTCTCTCTGGCAAATAATTAAATAAAACCTTAGAAAAAATGGTGATCTATTGGTCACGTCTGTTACTTTGTAGTCCTTCAAGCTTAGTAATTAAAAACAAAACAAAACTTGACCAACTTCCCTCATTCCACTTGTGAAAACAACCACCACCAAAGACTTGAAATATTTGTGAATCTATTTATATTTGATCCAAATTGAACCAGGAGAGGTAAAGAGGGAATGAAGAAGGGACAAAGGAGGGTCAGAAGTAGTAGCTATTGAATTCTTATAGGCTGGGAAGGCATGGGAGATATGATACACATCATCTCAGGGACTGTGGAGAAGAACTTTGTGGGAGGTGCATTATTCACATCTTACAGGTGGAGATGTAGGCTTAGAGAGGTTAATTACTTGTCCAAGGTCATACAGGTAGTATATCGTGGAAGAGCGATCATACTGAGGCATCTGTTTCTAGGGTTTTTTAGTACGTGTCTCTATAGGATTTTGTTTATTTCATCTAAGTTACCTAATTTATTGAATACAGTTGTTCATAGTATTCCCTTCTAATCCTTTAAATTTACCTAAGGTTGGTAGTAATGCTCCTTGTTTGATTTCTGAGTCAAGTAATGTGAGTCTTCTCTCTTTTTCTTGATCAGTCTGGTTAAATGATTGTCAATTTTTTTGATCTTTTCAAATAATCAACTTTTGTCTTTGTTGGTTTTCACTACTGTTTTTTTATTTTCTATTTCTTTTATTTCTGTTCCAATATTTATTATTTCCTTTCTTCTACTTGCTTCAGATTTAGTTTGCTCTTCTTTTTTTCCAGTGTGCTTGGGTAGAAGATTAGATTATTGATTTGAGATCTTTCTTTTTTTAAAGTATAGACACTTAGTATAATTTCCTTCCAAATACTGCTTTAGTATACATGTTTCCTCAAGTGTATCCTATAAAATTTTGCTATATTCTTTTTTATTTTGTTTTCCTCATCTCAAAGTATTTTCTAATTTTGCTTGCAATTTCTTCTTTGACCTATTGGTAACTTTGAAGTGTCTTATTTCGTTTCCACATATTTGTGAATTTCTCAAAATTTTTTCTGTTATTGAGTTTTAACTTCATCCCATTGTGGTTTGAGAATTGTCTTTGTATACTTTCAATCTTTTTATTTTTATTGAGGTTTTTTTTCTTAAATGATCTAGCATATGGTCTGTACTTGTGAATGATCCGTGTACGCTTGAGAAGAATGTGTATTGCACTTTTGTTGGGTGGAATGTTCTGTTGTTATTAGGTCTAGTTGATTTATAGTGTCATGAATTTTTCTATAGATTTGTTGATCTTCTGCCTGGTTGTTGTATCCACTAATGAAAGAGCAATATAGAAGATTACAATCAGTATAATTGAATTGTCTATTTCTCCCTTCAATCAGTCACTTTTTGCTTGTGTATTTTGGAGACTCTCTTGTTAGGTGCATATATGCTTATAAGTACTATATCTTACTGATGGCCAGATCCATTTATTATTATAAAATGTTACCTTATCTCTAATACCATATTTTTGTTTTAAAGTCTGTTTTGTCTGGTGTTAGTATACTCATGCTAGCTCTCTTATGGTTGCTGTTTTCATGATACAACTTCCACTGAAATTAGCTGGAGTGTGAGGTGATAGAGTGGGTCATGGCTCAAATGCCACTGATTCTTGCTATTCTTATCAAGATGGATTAGATTTTCTTGAATGAATGTTTTTCCATTTGTTATATGCCATTAGGACGATTTATAGAAACTTTAAATTATTAAAAAAATAAACTTCACCAGTTATGGTTTTGTTGGGGAGATGACCCATGGAGATCTTCACACTACTATTGTCAGGAGTTCTTCTCAAACTTGAGTTTAATCTCATCTCCTTACCACCTCCATCACACACCTTTCCTTTCAGACTCAACTGGAACTTAACAGACCTTAAGTGGGGAAAAATACGGAATCTGCTCTTTCATGCCTCTTCCCATTTCTTGTTCTAGACCAGGGAGAAAGGATTAAGGGGGTGGATGAATGTATATTTATCTTTTTAATGTAACTGGTGGTTATATTATCTTTTAATAAGTTCTTTCAGTTTCCCTAACTGAAGTAAATGGTCATTTTGTGCCCTCCACATAGCAGCATCCAATCCTTTTTTTCACTGGGTGTGTATGTGGGTGTGAATTTTGTGGGGGGTTCCACAGAACCTCCCTAATGGATGTTCATCTGAAATAGTAGACTAATATCTCATGGGTTAGTGCTCTTTCTTCTGTATTCCAGAAGGTCACCAAGTTGGTCTCAGGAGACCATGCACTCTATGCAGCAGGAAGGATGGGGATCTTTCCAGGACTGAGTAGAATGTGAATGCCCTGTTTCCAAGGACCCACCTTACCTGAGTTCTCCCTTTTGGTGGGGACTCATTATTGGTTTTTTGATAGGGGTCCCAAAGTTTTAAGCAGAACTTGGTTTTAATTTAGTACGAGAATCTAGAAGATTTTAACAGTACAGAATTAAATCAAGTCTGATTCTTAAAATCAGTAACAAAGGAAGGATAGGTGTGGTATCATAAAATAAATGATAACTTTAGATCAATTTAACAAAGATGAAAATTGTATTCCCATTATTGAAAAGTTACTTAACTATTCAAGTGTAACTCTCAGATTCACTACACTATATCAACTACTTTATCTTTCCTTACTTGGGTGAGGGTCAGCCTCTTCGTTCTATTCAGGCTTTCAACTGATCGGATGAGGACTGCTCACGTTAGGGAGGGCAATCTGCTTTACTCAATCTACTGATTTAAATGTTATTCTCATCCAAAAACACCCCCACAATGACACGCAGCATAATATTTGATCAAATAGCTAGGCACTTTGTGGCCCAGTCAAGTTAACACGTGAAATTAACCATCACACTCTCTCCCTCCCTTCTTCCCCCATCTTCTTGTCTGTAGCTACCCAGAGCTGAGCTTCTGTTGCACTGAGCTGGCTATAGAGTGAATGAGCAGGTTGTAGCTCAAATGCTATGGACTCTTGCTGTTCTTATCAAGATTTATTAAATTTTTCTTTCTTTCTTTTTTTAAAGATTCATTTATTTATTTGAGAGAGAGAGAGAGAGAGAGAGGGAGGGAGGGAGAGTGAGCCAGGGGAAGGGAAGAGGGAGAAGGAGAGAGAGAATCCCAAGCAGACTCCCCACTGAGCACAGAGCCCAACATAGGGCTCAACGGGGCTTGATCTCACAACCCTGAGATCATGATGAGCTGAAATCAAGAGTCAGACACTTAATCAACTGAGTCACCAGGCACACCCCAAAATTAAATTTTTCTTGAATAAATGTTTCCCAATTTACTATAAGCCATTAGGAAAATTTTAAATCTATTGGATAAAATGGAATTCATTTTTCCCTGCTCCTTCTTTCACTTCCTCCCTTCTTCCCAGAATTCCTTTTCCTACTCACTTCCTTTCTTCTTAACTTCCTTCTTCTTTTTTTTCTTCCAACACATGTTTATTAGAGCCTCTAGCCCTATCATAGTCATATTAAGAAAAAAATAATTTATATAACGATCCTTATTTATCAGACTCTTAGGGGGAAATAACTTGCAAAAGACTGGAGATCTAAGAACTCTGAATGTGGGAACTGAATGCCTGCCCTTCAATTCCCAGGGAGAAGTATGGCCTGGGAAAGAGGTTAACAATGGGAAGGGTCAGACAAAGTTTGTCTGTTTATAATGGAAGGTTTACCTCAAAAGTCATCTGTATTCTGCGACTTAGAGGAGAATACTTCACTGGAAATTATGCATTTAATGGTTTCAGTGTTCTGGATTTGGTCTTGATTTCAAGATCTTAATTATTTTTAATTAATATACTTGACTTACAGTGTTGCCTTTTCTTTTTAATGAATTTAAATACTGGCCTAAACCAGTAACCAGAAATCTAGTAATATAGTTACTGTCCTCTGCAAAAAGTGGGCTTTTGTTTTTGATCATAACTTTGTTGAATATTTTATGCTTAGATTAAGTGAAATTTAGTTTTAGAGATATTTATATTATACATCTTAAAGTAGTGTTTTGTTTAGATTTTCCCTAAATTATCTGTGTTGCTACATCAGAAAATTGAATAATGATTTCATAATTTTCTTTATTAAAACTAGCCGAAGCAGTTGTTTTGAAGCTAGTGGTATATGAACCATCTCTAATTCAACATGTTAATCATGGATGCTTGGGGGAAATATTTTGGATTCAAAGTATTAAGAATAATTATTGTCTCCTCAAACAACAGACATTTATTTTGTGTGTGTGCACGCGTGTTTTCATTTAAAAATGGAGAATAAATGTCCCTTATGTCCGAGGACCTGTACCAGAGACACAAAAGTCCTCCATCAATTTTCAGACTACTTGGAGAGTGGGGGACATATAACTGAGATGGTAGGAAGTCTAAGAAAGTTCCTTCTGAGGTTAGAATAAATATTACAGAGTTTCAGAGAAGAGAGTAGCAATTTGTTTGTGGGTCCAGAAAATGCACAGGGGAGGTGATATTGTAGTTAGTAATATATACACTTTAAGTTGGAATTAATTGCTTCTGCTTCCATATTCTTTGCATCTTCGTTATTGTATTTTTTTTTCATTCAGCTTTAGCATACTTCATTACTTATATCTGTTTTTCTGACTAGTTTTAAAGCTTCTTGAGGACAGGGACCATGTCATAATCACATTTGCTCCAAATACTTGCTATTCCTTTGTATCCTTCATCGAATCCCCACTAATTGCTTAGTGGCTAAGCAAATGTTTGTTTAATTAAATTTGGCACTATTATGAAGAGAAAATTATGCAGAATCTCAGAGCTCTAGTCTATATTAGTCAAAATACCTTTGATAAGAGGGTTTACAATTAACAGATAAATCCTATGGAAGTAATTCATGCTTCCCTCTGAAAAGCAGTCAGGGCCCAAATAGATATGAGGTCAGAAACTGTAAAAATATTTTTGAGAAAAAAGGGGGATATGGCAGGACACACTTGTTTACAGACACAAAGGAGAGAAAAGGTAAGTGGTGCTTGTTACAATTAAGTAGTGACTGGAGGTCTTTATTTGTACCTAGGAATATAGATGTATTTTAGCTTTTGTTGAGGATTAACTGTAGTGCCTACCAACTATGCAAGACTGTGGTTTAAGAGATAAAGAAGACTTGGTTTCTGCCCTCAAGCAGCTTTTCAAAATGTAGTTTCAACAGAAACATATTATCACATTGTTTCTCTTTCTTCTGCCTTCTCTATTTTTTATAACTAGGGCTGTTGATTCTCCCCACCCAGCATCAGCTATTTCCTAATTCTAAAGCTAATCTTTTTTTTTTTAAGATTTTATTTATTTTTTTGACAGAGAGACACACAGCAAGAGAGGGAACACAAGCAGGGCGAGTGGGAGAGGGAGAAGCAGGCTCCCCGCTGAGCAGGGAGCCTGATGCTAAGGCCAGATCCCAAGACTCTGGGATCCTGACAAGAGCTGAAGGCAGATGCCCAACAACTGAGCCCCCAGTCACCCCCTTAAGCTGATCTTGAGTGAGGGTGACATATAACCTCATTTTCACTATTTAGGAGGACTTGAAAATGAGTCCACCCTGGACCTGGGATCTAGGACTCAGCCCAGTCATGGGTGCTGGGCTCCATTGCTTCCTTGACTCTTCTCCTTAACAGTTAGACTTGGGATGACCACTGTTTCGTTGTCCCATGGTTAGATTATATATTATTTGCTACTCTCTCTTTTACCTGGTCCGGCAGCTTTCTTCCCTCAAGCTTCTGCCTCAGCCACAAAACTGTCAGCCATGTATCTCTCTGCCTATTTCCTCTGGCTGTCTGGCCCCAAATACCAGCCTGTTGGGTCCTTCCAGTCTCTTTCTCTGAGGGTTGGATACATCCTGGTACTATAGACTGCAGGCCCCAACTCTTTAGGAAATGGGAAAATCTCCCAGGACTGCCATTACTGTCCTTTTCATTTCCTGAGACTCTCTGTTCTCCTTCTTTATGCACACTCTATCTGTAAGACCTGACCATCAGGAGTAATGGTTTCCTGAACTGTGCCATGTTTGCTTTACCCCTGGATCTAAGCCTTAGACTATCCAGCTGCCTTTCCCTGGACCAGTCTTTGTAGCTGGACCAGGTTCTGTGCTATTCCCACCTCCATTGTTACTTTACCTGGTTTCTCTCCTCTTCCTTCCAGCTCCATGTTTCTGAGGATCCTTCATGCTTCAAGCTCAAGTCTAGGTAGGTATTGCTAAATTGATCTTCTTGTATGAAATGGCGCTTCTAATCTAGGTAGAATAACTCTCTTAGCAGATATGAGTGGATACAGCTAAACACACACAAGCATATATATATATATATACATATATGTATATATATACACACATATATGTATATATATACACATATACATATATATATTTCTTAGCAGATATGGAGATAAATAAGTAAATAAATGAATATATATACACACAAATACACACATTCATCCACAATTCATCCTCTTTAAATATAAACTTTGTGTTCAAGTGTTGGCATTTCTTTTCATCCATCCATTCATCCAACAGATATTTAGCAAGAAACTATTGAATTTAAGCCATCTGGCTCAAATGATTATTGGTAAATTCAAACCATACAGATACTCTGAAGATAAAATCTACTACCTTTAAACTTTCTAAGATGACCACATGAATTCTTTAACTTTTGTGCTATGTAATTATGAGTGATAAATTCTATACCATGAATTTAACTTTGAGGCTGAGTGTATTTTAATTTCAAGTAATAAAAATATGATCTCAACTCTATTATATGGGATTTTAAAGCTAACTGTTATGTATCAGGTACTTTCCATATTTTATGAGATATGTTTTATCATTATCCACAATTTAAGATGGAAAATAAAAAATGGAAGCTCAGAGAAAATTAAGTAATTTGCCCAAAGTCAATTGTCAGAAAGCAGTAGAGACATGGTATACTTACATATTTCTAGGTCTACAGTCCAGGTTTTTACCATATAACCTCTCTAATATTTAATACAGAATAAAAACAACATTTGAATTTTTACAATCTGATCCTATTAGAATATCTTATTATATTTTCTTTAAAATGGTTGGATTTTTATTCTTTCTGATAAGTCTATCATTACACAGAAACATTATATGGTCATATCCAACTCCCACCAAGCCCTGAGCATTTGTCTAACATTTAAATGATTAGGATACAGCTAAAGAAAGGGATTTGATTAGTAAGGGGAAAAGGCATGGGTTCCCTTCTGCTCAGGAACTTCACTTATGGTCCAGTATCTTAGCCCTTCATTTAAATTTTAAAGCTCTAAATTTCTACCAAATTCTTTTTTTTTTAAGATTTTATTTATTTATTTGACACAGAGAGAGAGAGATCGGATCACAAGTAGGCAGAGAGGCAGGCAGAGGGAGAGGAGGAAGCAGGCTCCCCACTGAGCAGGGAGCCCCATGTGGGCCTCAATTCCAGGACCCTGAGGTCATGACCTGAGCTGAAGGCAGAGGCTTTAACCCACTGAGTCACCCAGGCGCCCAGTTCTACCAAATTCTAACAAAGTTTCCCAGCCCATGGCAGAAAGAGGTGTTATGAAGGCATACAACTGCAAGAAATAATAGCTGCTGTGTTTTGATGAGAGAAGGGGTGGGAAAACTACAAAAGTAGACCAAGGGACTAAGAAAACTAAGAAACTTAAAGACCCTTTATTGTGAGACACTAGACAAACCTGCCTTAAAAAGGCATTGTATGATAATTGCCTCTTTACAACCATTATGAAGGTTTCTGGGACGTAGGGATACACATAATGATGATTTTGGGAACCACATAAAAGATCAAAATATATTCCAATTCTTTCTCTTGGAAGGCAAGAAAGTGTGTACGACACCTGAAAGTGCTGAAATCCAAAATGGTTTTAAGACTTTAAGGAATAAACTTTTATTTTCTGAAAAATTATACTCATTTGGAATATGTATCCCACAGCTACTTCTTATCCTTTCTGTGACCTTAGGAAAATTGTTCAATTTCTCAGAGACTGTTCCCTCTTCTGTAAAATGAGGCTAATAATAATAACAATGGGTTAGTTGTGAGGATTAAATTAGATCAAAGGCTAACACAGCTCCAAACATATCGTAAGTACCTGAAAAAGAGTTTGCTATTGTTTTTTAGGTTCTGGCCATTTGCATTTTGCATTTACTTGAATCCATGGATTTAGGCTTTTGCATTTTAGAGCTTAAGAAAATTCATCTGCAGAGATGTGTTTATTAGAGTTTGCTTGTAGTATCTTGAGATTCATCTTTGCCTGTGTTTCTCGTTACTTTTTACAATTACATGAGACTCAATTATATTTCTCATCTCTTTTTTTTGTTGCCCAGTCACTCCATAGGAACCACATGGTAGCCATGATCTAGTTTAAAGAACACTAGGCCAGCCTCCGGAGACCCAGATTTCATTCTGTCTCTGCCAGTAACTCACTGTGTGAACTGGAGTAAGCAGCTTAACTTTTCTGGGTTTTTTGAGTCAGAGTTTCTCACTGATATTCCTATCGCCTTCTTTTATAGCATTTTCTATCAGTCTTTGGAACTATTTAAATGCTTTCTTTGAATAAATTTAAATATATGCATAGTACAGTGTTTAAGTACATGGGCTCTGGGGTCAGTCTGACTAGCTCCCACACATACTAGCTCTGGGAAGGTAGGCAAATTACCTAACTTGCCTGTACCTAGTTCTACTTATTTGAGAAATGGGGATAAAAGGATCTACTCTGTATAGTTATTAGGAGGATTAAAAAATGACTAACACACCTGCAGCATTTGAAATCATGCCTAGCATAGGGTATAAGCCCCATAAGGGATATGAAGATGAATACATTTTTAAAGAGGCTGCAATTTACTGGAGGAGATTAAGGCATATACCAAATAACAAGGAAGAGTATGATACATATTCAATAGAGAAGAAATTGTAGAACCTGATGGAACACAGAGGAAGGAACGATTAATTCCTACTGAAAGGATCAAGAAAGGTCTCATGAATTAGGTCAGTATTGTCCAGGGCAGGAGGAGTGAGCTATCAAGGGAAGGGTTTCTTGATAGAAGAAATAGAATGAGGCAGGATGAAAAAGACTCAGAAAGTACCTGATGTGTAGCTCTTTTTAGCTGCAGTGTTGATGCTGAGTAAGGGTGTGTATTGAGAGATGAAGCTGGGAGAGTGACCTGGGATGAGATCAGTGAGGGGTTTAGTGCTTTGCTAAGGAGTATGGGGTTGACGCTACCAGTATAAAGAAGCACTGAAGGTCGTTGAAGTGGTATCATGCCATTTGTGAGCTAGGAAAAAGTCTCAGGTGGTTCAGTCAAGGCGAAGGTACAGGAAAGAGAATTTGGAGTCAGGGAGAATATTAAGGGCCATTGGAATAGTCTAGTGAGAGATTGTAAGGGTCTAAATTGGAGAAGTGGTTGTTGGGGTCAAGAGAAGGGCTAGAATTGAGAGCTGGGAAGGTAGGTGCTGTCTTATAAACTCTCCTACCTGCCCATCATTTCTTTTTTCTCCCTGCTATAGTTCTTTCTTCCATCCTCCCAGCTCCTGTGGCATTCTTTCTATGGTGATCTACAAAGGTCTCAGTGGCCCATGTGTATCTAATCGTGGAAGGGTTAACTGGCAAGCCCTCGGTGAACTAGGAAACCAGGAGCTTATATTCCCACATGTTTAAGCGAGAGGATGTTCGAGAAACACAAAACAATTACACAACAAATAGCTTTTGTTTATTTGGGGAGAAGCTTCCAAGCAATAATTAATCTGAAAGGCTTCCTTTACTTACAGGAGCCCAACTATTGAAAGGTGCATTTAAACCTCTTCATTATATATCTGTCATAGATACTGCATAGCAGGAATTTTGTGGGGGGCATTTTGTAATGCAGCATCTGTGGTGTGGAGAACACTCTCATCATTGTCTGGGTTTGTGTCACAGCAAATAAGAAAGGGACCATTTGGATCAAAAGAAATAGCTATTATAGACAGCACCTATGTATTGCAGGGTAGACGTTCTCTCTACTTGAAAGAATGCCTTGTAAGCAATTGAAGGTCATGGGGATTCTTTTTAATTAGTTATACCTGGTTGGACAAAAGAAGGTGAAATTCATGAATCTGTGCAAAATACAAATCAGAAACCAATCAGTGAATGCTACAACAGAATAACAAAAGGAGATCAGAACCAGGTAGAAACAAAGTTAATAATTTTAGAGTGACAATGATGCCCTGGTGAAAAGAGACTGTTAATGAATCCCAGAACCACAGTGCTTCAGTTATTCTCCACTGACAGCAGTTACTCTCCATGTGAGTATGTACGTGTATGTCTATCTATCTATGTATGTATCTATCATCTAATCTATATATAAAATGCATAGGTGTATATACATCATATAACACATAATACACTTGATCTTAGCCAAAAGGCCAAGAGGCTTATATAACACATAATATATAGAAGTAAAAGATAATTCATTCAACAAGTATTTGCTGAACACTTACTGTGTGCCAGACACTCTCCTAGGTACCACGGATAAAACAGTCAACAGAAACAAACCACATCCTAAGGAGCTTATGTTTAGTAGGGGAGACAGACAATAAATACACATGAAGTCAGGTCATGATAGGTACTGAGAATAAAAAAGAAAACACATTAAGTGGAGAAAGAGAGGTAGAGGGAAGGCTGTGTTTTGTTTATTATGTTAGGAGGGCCTCCTTCGTAAGGAAAATATTTGAGGGAAGGCTTGCAGAGACCTGAAGGAAAAGTAGTCCAGCCAGAGGGGATAGGAAGTGATGAGCTCTGAGTGAGATGTCTTGGTGTTATTGAAGAACAACTATGAGGCAGGGTCGTGGGAGCAGAGAGAGGGAGAAGGGAGTGGTAGATGCGGTCAGAGGAGTAGCTAGGTCTTGCAGGCCCTCGTAGAGCATTGTAAGGAATTTGGATTTTATTCTGAGTGAGATGGGAGGCTTCTAGAAGCGTATTATAATGCTAATCACATAGGGTTAATTTTCCTACTTCCATCTAGTACTTTATGATCCCATTTTTGCATCTATACATTTCTAAAATTAGGAATGTCCCCATGCAGCCCTCTTCTGTCCTGCTGGCGTTTTTCTCATCCATAGTGCTTCAGCAAAGGCAGCTCTGGATTCTGTCCTGGTGCCTGCCACTTACTTCATCCTTGGATAGTTTCAGTAAGTTACCCTTCATATTTGGTTCTCCTATTAAAAAAATGGCAATACTTTCACCAAACTCATGTTATTAAAGATTTAACAAGAAAAAAAGAAGTAAAAAATGTCCAAACTCATAATATTACAGTATTCTTTGTCTTTACACAATTGCCACAGGGCTTAGTATGCAGTAGGCACATAATAAACGCTTGCAGCATTGAATTAGAAAGTTAAATGAGGGGATATGTAAAATGTTCTCTAAGTTTCTTTAGCACTATTTTATTCATTGAGCTCAAAAGATACTCTTTCTGGGGAGTATGACTTTCGTTACCCAGAAAGTTGAGTTATTTTTGTTTTTGTAATGCTTCTCTAATACTTTTATTACAGAGCTTATTTTACTTCTTAGAGAATGAAAATGGTTCATTTTACTTAGAGTTGTACTTTTCATGATGCTACAGATAATATATATTTAATTATCCCTTTTACAAAATTTTGCTAACAATTTTAGAACAATTTTAAAGCTTTGCAGATATGATACTTGAGTGTGTATGTATGTGTGTACTTTTTTTTTAAAGATTTTATTTATTTATTTGACACAGAGAGAGAGAGATTACAAGTAGGCAGAGAGGCAGGCAGAGAGAGAGAGGAGGAAGCAGGCTCCCCACGGAGCAGAGAGCCTGATGCGGGCCTCGATCCCAGGACCCTGAGACAATGACCTGAGCCGAAGGCAGAGGCTTTAACCCACTGAGCCACCCAGGTGCCCTGTATGTGTGTACTCTGAGTCTAGCTTTTGTAGTGGATGTGTGCAAAAATGGTCAGAAATTCTTTTTCTTCCTATATGCTTGTCCCTTTGATGTATCTTTGCAACTCCCATTAAGAGCTGGTATCTATTTCATGTCTTGAATCTGAACTTGGTCACGTGGCTTGCTTTGCCAATAAAGCATTAGCACACATGATATAAGCAGAACCTGGAAAGTTCCATGCACAGGACCCTCCCTTGATGCTTTTGGGAACCCTGCAGCCACTAGCATGTCAACAAACTAAGGCTTACCTGCTGGATGATGCATCACATACGGCCAATTGCCTCCTTTGCCTCTGCCAACAGCCAGCCCACTACAGGACATGCCAATGATGCTCTAGTCAGCTGGCTGACGCATGACTGAGCCTGACCAACAACAGATAGACCAGAAATAAACCATCCCAGCTGAGCCAAATCCAAATTGCTAACCCACTGAATTGTAAGCAAATAAATGTTTTAAGTGCTAAGTTTTGGACAGAAAAATCTAACTGATAGAACTCATGTCCCTATTAATTGTTTATATTTTTGTGAAATATATTTTCTCTTGTTTCCTTTTCCTCCAAAACTCACTGTGGTAGAGACAACTGGTCCCCCAACATCTATTTTCCCTTTCTCTCTCTCTCTCTTTTTTTAAATTAATAGACATTTCTCCTTCCCCCATCCACACACATTTGAGTTTTATCTGGGCTCATGGCTTTCCAGCTTGAAACTAATTTCCCTGCCTTTTCTTGCAGCTAAGGTGTGGTCATGTGGCAAAATTATGGGCAGTGTGACACAAATGGAAGAAACATGTGCTAAGAAAGCTGCTTACCGTCCACTCTTTCCCCACTCATTTTTCCCTCCAGGCTGGGATATGGGGTAGCCTCAGACCAAGAGATGGAAACCACAGGTTAAAGATGGCAGAGGTACCTACTAGTTTTGGTCCTACCATGACTTTGAAGATCATGCCTCCTTACCTATCCTGGACCACTGCCTACCATTGGTCTGTTATGGGGAGAGAAAAAGAAACTATCTTCTTAAGTATGCCACTATATTTTTAAGTCTCTTTGTTATAGCAACTTGACTTTTACCCTAACTCATACATAACAAATACTCAACAGACACAAACATATAAATACACACTGCCTACCATTTAGAACTCAGGAGCTCAGATAATGTTAGGTTCATGCACTTATTCAATAACAGTTACTGATTTCCTATTGTGTGTTAGGCACAGAGTTGCATAAATAATGGCCTTTTTTGGGGGGGCAGGAGCTGATGAATGAGCAGGGATAGAAAAAAAATAACAACAAAAAAGGAATTAAAGGTGAAGAGTACTGTAACAGAGGACTCTGTCAGGGGTGGTATCCAGAGAAAATGAAAGGATTTGGACATCTTTTAAAAGTTTGCTGTGGTAGGATGAAGCACACATCATGAAATGAAGCAACCATTCAGTGCACCTGTACAATTACTTTCCCAGAATTTGGAGGCCTCCTCTCACTTGTTTCTGGGTCACTGACCTTGAGATGGGGTGGGGGTAGGGGGCGGCCACTGGCTTACTGTTTTCTCACTTCAGACTTCCAACACTGTCTTTTCAAAGGGTTTTGTGTGTTGGGTATAGGGGTGGCAGTAGGGACGGAGGTTAGGTTTAGAGGATTACCGACAATCCTGTAATAACTTTTGAAATAGCTTTTCAGATCAATTCCCATTCATTTCCCACTTTACAGAGAAAAGAGAACCAGGGAAGGATCAACAGTTATGAGAAAAACGAAGAGGAAAAAACTCCACTAACCACACCTGGAAATGGAAGATATCTCTTTGTTCCTGTGTCCCATTCCCCTCCCCACAACCATATCCTGTGGTATTTGTGTTTTCCTTCTATCATCCACAATGGCTTTTTAATTTTATATTGAGAATGCCTTAGAAAGAAGGCACTAAGTGAGAAATCACTGCAAAAGTTCAAGAAGAGAACATATGTAATATCTTGGGTGTTAACTAAGAGATGCTAAGCATGAAAAGGAATCTTGTCAAATTAGGTAGTCATGTCTACTTCATCTAATTGCACTAAATCTCCTATCATGCTCATTTGCAATAGTGGTATTTTTTATCTTGAGTCATAATGGCCTTACTTTTTATACTTTTTTTATCCTCTGTAAGCCTCAGTGTTCTCATTTGTAAAATGACTAGATAATTTATGAAATCTCCTTTGGGTCCCAAATTCAACAATTTGAGTTCCCTTATAAACATATTGATTAAAGTCTGGTGACAACTGTAGCTACAATGACAACAGAATGACGAAGCATATTAACATTAGTGTTAATGTAATAATCAGCTGTGTTTTATTCCATATGGCAATTTATTTCAACAATTAAGCCAAACTCCATCTGTTTTGGCATACACATTTTTTTTTCAAATGGGTTCCTGAACTACATCTTTGGAAATAATTTTATGTTTTTCAAATATTGCTACCATCAATATACAACGACTGTGTGGAATCTTTCTGATTAAAAAAAAAAATCATGGATGCCAAAGCCCATCTCATTTGACAAAGAGATTGTTTTGCTGTTTGACCTTATGGATATGTTGCATGGTCTAGTCAGTAGTCCCAGAAAAGGAAGACAAATCTCATTGTCGGCATAGAGGGAACGCACATGGGGTGCTAGCTTCTAGAAGAGGCAAAATAAGCCTCATTGCTGTCAGCAGCAAGGTTCTCTTTTTCTGAGCTGAGAATCCTATTGGGATAGGAAGTGCCTCAATCTGTGAAGGAGACAAGAAATATGGTACATCCCATACATCCAGCAGGGGTGCTTTCTTTGACTTGGGTTGAGCTGCATTGACAGAACAGCAATAGGGAACATTTGTCTTTATCTTTATAACGCTTGACAAGAGGCATGATTACTGCTGTAAGGGTATCAAAATAAAGAAAAAAATGGGCTGTCCTACAGCCCTGTTATTTATCACATTCAGAAACGCTAACCCAAACGAGCAGGAGAGAGATTCCTTGTCAAATTGCCTCTAAAAATCATTATTTTCCCCCCTGAGATAATATGTGAAGCCCATGGATCCACCCATGCTGTCCCCCCCACCCCCCCTCACACACCCACCTCCCTCTGCCCTCTCCAGGTTTGCAGTTGGGGACAGTCTTCTTCTGATCCTGGCTGTCCTCCATAGACTGGGAATTGCCTCCGTGTGGCTTATTTCGTGTGCCAGTCTGACAATAAACATACCATTCCCTGCATGTGTAGGAAATACAGAAAAATGCTAGCTGGCGGCTTATTAACAAATATTGAATGTATACAGCAAAAATTCGATTTATTTTGTAGCAAGTGTTAGGATGTCTCCGGGCAAATTAGTGCTGAAGCTGACTTTGTTCAACCCCTTTATTTATTTTCCCATTCCTTGTTTTCTAATTAGGCAGGCTTTCTTCTGCTTTGCAAACACCCTCTCTGCCTAAATCATTGCAGGTCTATTGCATCCTCAGTACAACAGGCTTACACATTCCTATTAACACCGTGGTAGGGAGGTATAATCCATCCTTTTGCATATAGGCTCTAAATTGTTTCAAGAGTGATGCTAAATGCCTTTATGACACAGTATACATTTTCCTGCTCTGACTTATAGAGGGCCTGCATGTGCTAAAGCCAATGATTTTTTCCAAAGCAATTGTGAAGAGTAGATGGGTCTAAATAATGTTTGCATTGAAAGGCCACCTCCTTCAGGGTATGGCCTCACGTAGTTCCCGCCCCCCCCCCCAAAGTGTTCTTTCAGCAGGTCTTTGCAAAAGAGGGTATTTACTCACAGTTCCTCCTGGAGGGCAATTCAAGAATTAAATCAATGGCCATGTCCTAAAGCTTGTTTGAAATTCCATATTTTATTTGGATTTGCATTCTTTTGTAGGGCTCAGAGCAATGGTTCTCAATCTTAGCTGTCCGTTGGAATCACATGTGAAGCTTTAAAAAATTATTGATGCCCAGACTCCTTCCCAGCCCAATTAAATTAGGCTATCAGAGGGTGGAGCCATGGCAGTGGCATTTCTAAAGTTCTCTAGATGATTCTAATGGGCAGCAGGCCATTGGTTTATAGGGTTATTATGATCAGAATACATCCAGAGAACTCTTTTATTTATTCAATAAATATTTGATTAACTACTACCTATTAGGAAAAAGACTACGTACCCTGGGGGATTCAATGACATATAAAGAGATTTCTATGTTCTCAAAGTAGCTGGTAAGTTAATAGAGGCCATGAAGTAAGTTTTCATTCATTTCGCACCTATTTTTTGAGTCCTATTATGTGTTATAAGCATTGAGGAGTGAGTATGGAATAAGAAAGACAAAGCCCCTGCTGTCATTGAGCTTACAGACTAGCAAAAAAAAATTTTTTTTTTAAAAAATAGGTACTGATTAATCATATAAAGAAATGAATACAGAGATAACATGGTAGTGGCTGAAACAGGGGAAGAGTTTTGGGATGCTTCTCAGAGTGGCAGATCTGAATGATGTGAAGGAAAGAGTCAAGTGAAGGTCTGGAGGGAGCGAGTTTTGGAGAGAAAGAATACCAGTCAAGGTCTTGAGGTGGGAGTGAGCAGATGCCAGAAGCAGAAAGAAGCCAGAGTCCTTAGAGGAGGGAGGTGGTCAGAGATGAGGTCAGCGAGGTAGACAGAGAGTAAGCATTCTGCATAAAAGCTAACCTTAACAGAGAGAGGAAAGCAGGCAAGCTTTGGAGATGCAGGTGACTGTTTCTGAGTGTCTGGAGAGAAATGACATTGCTTTGGTAGGGGCCTTCAGTGTTCATAGGAAAAGTGGTTTTGAATTGTAGCTTGAGGGAGAATACCCGAGCACTGGAGGGGAAGGGCATTTTAAGTAGTAGTATTTCTCTGCAAAAACAGAAGGCACAGCAATCTGTTGATTGGAGAGCGGAGAGCAGCACATTGTTCCACTTGACTGGAATGAGGGATACAGGAAGCAGTGTGGGAACTCAGAGGTTGGGATAATAAAGGACCATGAATGTAGGGAGCTTGGGCTTCATCCTAAAGACAGAGGAAAGCCCAAATATATTTTCTGTTTACTTCTTCAGCCTTATGTCTGGCCAATTCCTGCTTCACTCCCTGTATCCTAGCAACCCCAAACTACTCCTTTCTACCCCCCCTCCCATACAAACATACCTGTACCACCGTGCTTGTCCTAGCCTTTAGGTTTTACAATTGTCCTTTCCTCTGTTTGAAATATCTTTCCCATACTCTTGGACTCTTCTCTGTCCATGAGTCAAACTCCTACTTAAGCGTTAGCTGCATTTCCTTCAGGAAGGTGTTTCTGATCCTCCATTGTGACTCCACAGAACGAGAACATATTTCTTCAAGGGCACTTAGCATGTTGAGTGGATCATTCCTGAGTGGTACATTAGGTACTATGGTGTGTGCTTGCATTATGGTTTAATTGACAGGCAATGAATACTGAACATGACAAATAAATTGGTATGTTTTCAGATGGTAAGTGTAGTAGGAAAAAGTAGTTCAGGACATCGAAGATTGAGAATGGTGCAGAGGGTAGTTACATTTATAGTAGAAAGTCAGAGTGGGCCTAATTGAGAAAGCAAAATTTGAGCAGACTTTGACCAACTATTCCAATTTGCCCGAGACTGAGGACTTTCCTGGGATATGGGATTTTCAGTACTAAAAGTGGGACAGTCTTGGGCAAACTAGGATAGTTGGTCACCCTAGAACTGCATGTTAATATTTGTCTTATCTACTAGTTCTAAATTTGAGGGCTGGAACTAGAGACTGAGGGTGGCATGGTGGTGAAGATCATAGGCTTTGGAGGTAGACTAGCTGGGTTCAAGTTATAGCTTGGCCATTTGTTAACATTGTGACCTTGGACTAGTAAGATTTTTAATGAACCTCTGTCTCTTAATCTATGAAATCGAAGTATCTGGCACAGAATAAGGACTCAGTAAGTGTTGCTGTTATTATTATTCATAGCGCCTAGCACAGCCTCTGGGGGAATAGCATTTCCTGGATAGATGTTTGCTGAAAGAACAAATGAATTAATGATAACGTACCATGTGCCAGGCACTAGGCTAAGCCCTGGATACATGAAGATGAATAAGGCATGATTTCTGCCTTCAAGAAAATCATCATCTAGCAGGGGAGACCTACATGAAACACCATATTTGATTTCAACAACTGCTGCCTTGTTCCACCATGGCAATCCTCATTCTACTTTCCTCGTGTACTTTTCTTTTACGTGGAACATATTACCTTTTAACATTCTGCATATAGAATATTCTTATATGTCACAGTTATTCTCATTGGAATGCAACTACTTAAAAGCAGGGACCTTGGTTTTTTTCACTGAGATAGCCCAAGTGCCTGGACCTACCAGAACCAAGATGATGCTCAATAATGTTTGGTGGCTGAATGAATAGAAATTCCATTTGATGTGATAAGAGCTTTTAAAGAAGATGTGCGGAGTGTGGGTGACTACATTTAGAGTCAGGAAAGGTTCCATAGACAACGTAGCATTTTAGGTTGATCTTGAAGCATATGTAGTGTTTCTTTAGAAGATTGGAAGGCATTTCAGGCTCAGAGCCCATCAAGAGGACCTGACTGGAGCAGAACCAGGAGAATGCAGGGCCAATGCAGGTGGAAAGAGGGATTGAGGGATTAAGGAGAACCTGAGGCATGGGCGAAGTTTAAGAGACATTTCAGTGTGTCAGTGCTGAGGGAAAATGGATCAAAGGATGAAGCAGTGTGTGGAGTGACACCATGGAGACCAGTGTGTAGTTACTTAAGAATCTGGATGGAGATGAGTTGGTAATTTGAGAGAGGATGATTTTAATTTTTAAAGAAATAAGATCACTTGAGCATTAGAAGGCTAAGGGGAAATAGCCAACAGAGGAGGCAAGAATAAACATGGAAGAGGGCCCAATTGATATAATAAGGTTCTGGAAGAGACAGGAATAGATGAAATTGAGAGGACAGAGAGAAAGAGGGAGGGCTTCCTCTGAAAAGAAAAGAAAAACTCAGTTTTCTTCAGAGACTAGAGATAAACTTCTCACCACTTGTGTGGAACCCAATACTGATTCATTAAGTAAGTCATAGGAGACAGTACTGTCATAGACGCTGAGTCACTATTGGCAACTCAGTCAAATCCTGTTACCTCACTTTATGCTGTATAGCAGGTAAGAGAGGTAGCAACTGGGAGACTTTCTTCAAGAGGAATGTTTAGAAGAAAACATAACCACTCAATTATTAGAAAACACAGGGTGCTATAATGGAATTTTCTGGCTAACTTAGAATTCACTTAAAAGATCATTTATGTATCCACCATTGTTAAAAGTGATTGAATTTTTTTTCTTTAATGAGAGTGACAACTGAAAAAAATATTTGGTTTTTAAAAAAAATTCGAAATGCCTCAGAATTTTATCCCAGATTTTCATTTAATTATCCTGAGTTGCAGAGGTGGATGGTCTGAGGGATTAGTATTAATGGGCATTGAATTTAGGATGTACCCAGAGATAGCCTTTTTTCCAAAAAAAAAATAAATAAATAAAATAAATTACTCAATTCCAGTTGTAGCAAAAATACTTAGTGAATTTAAGATCCTGGTTATTTGCTTTTAGTTATTTTGACTTTACTTATTTTTGATTTACTTATTTTTGACTTTTGTATTACATCTGAAAATTAACATCCAAGAATTAGGAAATGAAAGATTATGACTAGCCTGGCTTTTGAAGATCAAACTTTTGCTTATAAATTTTGTATTGGGTGGGTAATCTTTATATTCTGCCATCAGCCAAAGAAGTGGGTTGTCTCTGAATATAACTATTATATTATCAGCCATAATAGTCTTTTCCTCAAGGGCAGTTTCTCAAACAAATGATTTCAAAATCAATAAACACCCTGTAGCCTCCTGTTTCAGAATTTACTTATTCATGAGATGCTTATCTCTCTGTAAATTCCCAGGAAGAATTCTTATTGCTTAATCCCACCATATTGGATTGAATGCTTATCAGTTCAAAATTAGTTCTTATTAAATTTTCTTGGCAACTTTGTAACCATCTCAGGGGGGTCTCCCCCTGTGAGTCATTCTTACTTTTCAATCTTACATGAGTAGAAACCCATTTTAACATCCTAAAAATCATTAAACATTGGCTTTCCCACTTGCAATGTGTTCCATTTCAGTGTTAGTTGGGCAAAGGCTATATGCCCACAAACGGGGCTTCATAAAGAGACTATTTTGTTCGGCTGCATGGTTTCATTATTGGACACTAACAGTCTCCATCACTGACAGGTAGAGACACTTTGAAAGCTGAAGCATAGTAAAGGCTAGAGTAGGTACCTTCTCATTTTTCACCTTGAAGGCTATTTCTGCCATCCTTTGGTTTGGTCCCAGGGTCATTGGTAGCTTCTCTCCCGATCTAGGGATGTGATCTGGTGTCTGTGGAATTACGGTAGCGCATACGTGGCCGGGTAAACTAAAGAGGAATGGTCTGCTCCGCCTGCCTGATTGTGAGAAAAGATGCCTGCTCAAGATGGCGAGAGCTTCTGAAATAATGCTCTGCTGTGGGCGCATTTGAATAATCTCTCCACTCATTAAACACAGCTGCAAGGCAAGAGGCAGCAGAGTTCAAAAGGCAAGCCAAGGGAATATATTAGTAATAGAATTATAGTTTAAGCCTTTAGGCATGTTTCCCCCATATTTTTGTACTCCATTAATTACAACAAGAACACTTTTGTCACTTACTAAAAAAAAGAAAAAGGTTAGAGGACTATTTTGACTAAGAAACATAAGTAAAATGTATATGTTTTGTAAAAGTGCTAGGTACGGTGCAATTAAATTTAAAGACAAACTCTGGAAGTTATCCAACAAGTCATTTCCTCGTTGTACGATTTAAATCCCTGGTGAGCTGGGATTAGAAACCATCAGCATGCTTTAGCTTCATGAGTCAATTTACCCTCGGCCAGGTACATGGGTGTCCTCACACTGTCTTCTCACAGCCGTGTGTGTGTGTGTCTGTATTTGCTCTGTTGGGTGATTTCTGGTCTAAATCCCAAAATGCCTCTTATACCTACTCAGAACATCAAATTTATTATAGGGCTAGAAAATATTTGATAGAAGAGAAAAAACAGTGGAAATAAAAAAGTAAAGGTTTCCTTTTGAAGACCTCACCAGCAGAATTTTTCCTCTGTCCTTTGAGTTTTGGGGTCACTTTGGGCTTTTCTGGAGTTGCAGGCTCTAGGGTTATGGTTTTGCTCTCGATTAACCCCCACCCCTAATCTCATCCACCACACCATCTTGCCTGGATGACTCACCGACATGACATTTGAAGATATTGGGAATTTGATGTATTTAAATTCCGAATGGTTTAACTCTGAATTCAATTCTGTATCCTCCCTTGGGCTGTGGATTGGATTGTGTTGAGTTTTATTACCCCAGGGACTCATGTCCTCTTCCAATACAGAAGCAAATGGCTTTCATTTTGTCACAGTTTCTGTGGGGATTTTAAGGATATATTGGTGTCCAAGGGTGGACAACTCCATCCTTCTCCATTCCTCACATAGCTGTCTAAATTGACAGAAATTGATGCAGAGGTGGCACAGAGGTTGTAGGGACATTGCAGTCCTCTGTTTTCATTACCATTTCCATATTAAAATCTTCCCAAGGCATGATGCAAAAATGGTGACCCTAGTAAAATACTTTGAGATCCAACCACTGAAACATTTTTCTTTTTAAGGCCTCTGATTTCACCCAACATCGTATGAATAAAGAATTCTGTTCAGGTGAATTTTCCAAATAACCGAATTTAGCAAAGTTTGAAGAAGAGTAAACTGATAGTTTGTCACCTGATTTTGGATTTGCTCTCTCCTTCTACTTGATTTTGTATGTGTTAAGTGATTGGCAAGCAGTGAGTGTGGTATGCTGAAAAATGGGTCCTCAAAAGATTTCCACATCCTAATACCTAGAACCTGTGAATGTTACCTTATGTGAAAAAAAAAGGGGGGTCTTTGTGGATGTTATTGACAATCTTTTTTTTTTTTAAAGATTTTATTTATTTACTTGACAGAGAGAGAGAGAGATCACAAGTAGGCAGAGAGAGGAGGAAGCAGGCTCCCCACTGAGCAGAGAGCCCGATTCGGGCCTCAATCCCAGGACCCTGAGATCATGACCGGAGCTGAAGGCAGAGGCTTTAACCCACTGAGCCACCCAGGTGCCCTGTTATTGACAATCTTGAGATTAACATCAAAAGTGGAGATTATGCTGGGTTAGCTAGTTGGGCCCTAAATGCAATTACACGTATACTTACATGAGGAAAGCAGTGGGAGATTTGATACACACAGAGGAGAAGGTGCCGTGGAGATGGAACGAAGTCAGACTTTGAGATATTGGCCTTGAAGATTGGAGCAACAAGCCAAAGAATGTTGACAGCCATCAGAAGCTGGAAGAAGTAAAGTATGATTTTACCTGGAGACACTGTGTCCCGTACGACATCTTGATTTGGCCCGGTGATACGAATTTTGAACTTCGGCTTCCAGAACGACAAGGGAATAAATTTCTGTTGTTTTAAGCCATACAGAACCTGGTAATTTACTACAGTGGCAAGAGGAAACTCACAGAGAAAAGCACTTTCACAACATTCAAACACTGGGGCCACCAGCCAGGCAATGAACCTCCTCAGTGTCTAATAGTTCCATGTTTGCAAATGATCTTCTAGACTAGTTGGAATAGTACAGCTGCCTGTTTCAAATTCAGCGTCCATAAGCACAAAATGTTTAACAAAAGGAAAAGAAGCCTACTGATTTAAGGGCTATAGACCAAAGGAAAATATAGATTTGGTACCCATGGGTTTATCCCTCCCTCTTACTTTCAGCCTAAAGGTACCAATTCCTGTAATCTGGATGTTCTTTCTCAGGAAGGAAGTAGATGACATTGGATATGAAACAAATAAGTACTTGGATAAGGATCTGACTGCTGCTGTGTCCCCATTTTCAGTGGCTTACCACATTTTTGTAAGGGAAGCCATAAATTGTCACCTTGGGTCTCAGAGTACCAGGTGGTCGAGCAAGAAGCACACTGCAGCATTCCTGCCCCTGACTATGCCCTTGACCTCTCATCTTTGGTTTTCCCTCCTCCCCAAATAAAAGCAACCCTGATTTTTAAAGTTCTTTCCCACTAAGTTAAATCAGAAGCACCCTCTCACCTGCCTATTTCTTCCTAAGACATCCCACTCTTGGCCTTACCAGCTCCATTTCAGTTAGGGAAATGAGTTCATTAAGAGAATACATCAAAACATCCCATTTGCCTGGATTTATGAAAGCAGAATAATATATATCTTCTAAATAATAATTAAAAACCCTGAAATATCAAACTCTAGACATATCCATATGACTTTTATTTCTCTATGGAAAGGAAGAGGTGGGATCTTTTGCTGGACAGCCCCTATAGAATAGACAATGCCTATTTTCCATTTTATTTTCTTAGTTTAGAAATAATGAACAGAACTTTGAGAATGATTCCACATATTTCTAAACACCGTTATTACATTGGCAGCAAGACTTCACTAATTTAGAATAATGATGTGAGGGTGGAGGAAGACAGAGACAGCTGAAATTCTGGTTGTGGAAAATTTTTAAAGAAGAGCACTTTGGTGTCAACTAGAATGCATACTAGACAGTGAGATATAAACGTATGTTCATCAGTAGAAAAAAGCAAGTTGAACTAATTTAAACATTCTTTTGCACTGGACCAAAGAAATAAAAGTCATTTAATATGCAAGAATTTATTATGCCTCCTCAGTGGTCTAACTGAACATATCAGGAGGCATGTTTATAAAGAAATCCTTCATTTCAAGAGCTTTTGTTTAGATATAGCTACTGATTTTACACTAGGTTCCCTCTCCTGTGAAGTCCCAAAAACAGGAATGTGTTATTTTGACCTTCAATAACAGGTAAAATGGACAGACACCATGTTTGAGAATTAAAATCTCTGTCTTCCCTTTCAGAACTGAGTTTATTGTATCCATCATTTCCACAGACTGCCTATTTAGTCACCTTCTTCCCAGCTTCAACCCCATACAGTTTTTCTTCTCCTCTCCTCTATCAAAATTGTTCTTGGAGAGAGGAGCCGTGATATAGTTGCTAAACTCACTGGGTTCTTTTAGTACTTATTTTTACTTGGAAGTTCTTGGAAGAAGGGTGATCTGGTCCCAGCAGTAACCCCATAAAACATCTTGGCATCTGCCCTGAGAATTCCACTGGACTGGAACGGTTATGGCCTGAAGGCTCCGTCGCCCTGATCATTGATCCAAGCCATCAACCTCCTGTTCTTTCAGTGGCTCTTCTGGGCAGGCTCCCTGCTGTTGAATGAGTGTAAGACAGGATAATCTAAGCTCTGCTCCCACGGTAACCATCTAAGTTCTGACCTAGTGTCAACCTCTTCAGTCACCAGGGGAAGTCCACATGTCCTTCCAGACCAACAGCTAGAAGTTTGAAATAATTATATTATTCCATTGACTCTAGGGCACATCCTCCCCCCACCCCCACATTTTAGCATCTTTTGCAGTTCATGGCACTTAGAATCATTGTTAGCCTGCACTGACATTGACTTTTTCCCTGAAGGATTTGAGTTTCCTTGGCTAGTGACTTGGTCTACTATCAACTTGAAACCACCGTACAATAAATTCTCAGCTTGAAGTTTCTCTTGACCACACTGATGGTGTAAATTCAGGTCAATATCTGTGCTTTGGTTCATATTCTTAGGGGATAGTTTTTAATTTCCTCCCCAGTGAGTGCCAAGATTGAGGTACCCATTCTTCACTGTCCCTTTCTGTGTGGTGGCTTTATTTCTCATTTACTCTTACACAGAGGGTGTAGGGTTTTGTCTTCCAGCTGTAGTCAGGGGTGTTTTTCTGTCTTAATAGTATGCAAAATTATGGTGCATGGTTTTTTTCAGAGACAAGAGAACAAAAAGTTAGTGTTGTTTCTAGAAATTCTTTCATAGGTAGGGTGAATTTATCTCCTTTATAGAGACATTGCCCTCTTCTCCTCATGACCACACCTTCTGTCTGTAGCGTACAGCCCTCACCTCTCTCCTCCAGTACCAACCCAGATCTTCCCCTGTGGTAGAATAAAGATTTTCTCTTCTGCTGTATACAGAACATATAGGGTTCAACAGGTTGACCCTGTGAACTTCCTCTCTCGCATAAGTCATATCACAATGCTAACACTTCCTTTATCTTAGAATCCTCTCTTGTCTTGTCTTCTTTGACACCATGCTTTTGTGGTCTTTCTCCTACTGCTCTGCCCACAACTGCCCCGTAGATGTTGGTGTTCCCAGGCTTCTTCCTTATGCCCTTTTCTAGCCTCACTCTGTAGACCTTCTCCAGGCCATCTTATCTATACTCTCATGGTTTCAATTTTACTTGCTACACTGGCCACTTCCCATCCCCTATATCTGGTCCAGTCCCTATGCTGAGCTCTAGACTCAGACATCATCCACAGGCATCTGATACCCACTAAGTCTAAAAAGGAGTCAACGTCTTTTCCACAAATGTGTGTCTCTCCTATATTTTTAATCTTGGTCAATGGCACCATCCTTCAGCCCTTAGCCCAGCCTCCAAAACTGGACATAATCCTTAGCACCACCTATTAGGTTTATAGGCTAATTACTTCTTTTTCTCTCTAAATCTTGTTTCCCTCATTTCTGAAACAGGAATAATAGTGCCTATTTCATAGACTTGGGAGGACGTTATAAATATATTTGTAGCACTTTGCACAGTGATCTATGACAAATCCTCTATTAATGTTATTTTTAAATTATACTTGATTCCTTTCTTTCAGTCAACCGCTGTTCGGTTGATCACCAAATATTCCTGTACCCACCTCCTAACCCATCTGTTGTTCTGTGTCATTTGCCCACTTCTTATATCCCCATTGCTAGGATTTTAGTTCAAGCCACTAATGTCCCTTAGACTAACTATTTTGGCTGATTTCTTTTGCCTCCCATCTTGCCAGCTCTTCATCCATTTTCCACCATCCTCCCAGAAGAGTCTTCCTAAATCATACACCTGATCGTATAACACTGCTATCTAGAAACCTTTCAGCTTTCCATTGTCCTAACGATGTCCAAATGTCTCTATAAGGTCTCCATGGTCAGGCATCTGCCAATCTCTCCTGCCTTATCACCCCATGTCCAGTCATTTTTGTACAACAATGATAGGCATATGCCAGTCTCTTTCTCTGCATGTGAACTTCACATGAGCATTCCTTCTTGAAATCTCTTAATTTTTCTCTTTTCTTGGTTAACTCCTATTCATCTTTCAGATCCTGGTTCCCTAGCCTGGGTTCCTTGTACCTCCTTAAGCACTTCTTTAGCATTAGATCATACTTACCACTTCACACTGTTGAAATAGCCCATTTACCTTCTCCTAGGGTTATCAGATTTAACAGATAAAAATACAGAACACCTAAATTTGCATTTCAGATGAACAGTGAATAATTCTTTAGCATAAGTAGGTCCCATGCAAGCCTTTCTTCTTCTACTAGACTGCTCTCACTTGAGAGCAGGCCCATCATTATTTCCCAACACCTAGCATTTACTTAACCCACTGCACACACTTTATTCGTTGTTGACTAAATGAGTAAACGACTTAATGATGTCCAGATATATTTTCATTATTTGTATGTTCTGTGCTGACATGTTCCAGATCTTTTGTTTTGGTGCTATGTTAATCATGAGACAAGTTCTTCTCATTGATTGTCTATCTTTCAAGTATGCTCTAAAGCAAGCAGAGAGCTTAGAAATTGACCACTCTCACCACAATTTGCCTTTACATAATGATTTGAAATGCTCATGTGTGGAATCTTCACCGTGTCAGATTGAAGTTGAAATTTCAACCACAGTTTTTAATAAAAAGAAGAAAAAAACGTAACTTCCACAGCTCACATGCCTTTTCCTTTTTGATCAGTTTGAAGGGCTTTTGTTCTCGCTAATACAAGTGTTTTCTGTTCATGCATAGCGAAGACATAATCTAATCTCCAAGGTTTATTTGCCAAAAGAATCACTAGATGTGAAAAGGAGCAAAGGTCTGAATTTTTATTAATTTGGAATGCAAGCTCACCTGAGAATTAATGTGCAGCTCTCTCTCATAGGAACCTTTTCAAAATAAAAGTATAACTAAAGGAAAGTTCATAGATATTTTCCAACCTGTGAATTTACAGAGTTTAGTTAGCCAGATGAAGGGGTTTCATGGCGCAGACTGGACTGGAGGAAGCAAACCAGTTTCAAGGTACAGTCTTCATGCTCTGAATCACTGAATGCCTTCCTTCTAGAGAACAACAAAAGTCCTCAGCTATTTTATAAAATTTGAGAAAACACCGTGAGGTCTGAGATTGGCTCTACTCTCTGCTGTGATTGGCCAACTCCTTTCTCCTTTAATTATACTTGTTCAGTGGTCTAGTTTAGCAAACAAAATGCTGGACTGCTTTCAAAGTACGGACAAAACACCTTACTATATTTTCCAATATACTATTCTCAAGGCGAGTAGCCATAGGATCCCACTCCAGTTGTGTGAGATGAAACAAAACCTTCCACACTCATTAAACAGATCTTTTACTGTTTTTAGTGAACAATGATATCAACAGCTTTTAGTCATTTTGGTGGCTGTGTGATTTATGCAAGTCTGAGACCAAAAAAAAAAAAATCTACAAGGAAAGGGCATACACCAACTATGTTTCCTAGGGGATTAAACGCATTAAAATCAAGAGGCACTCTCATTGTAGAATTTAATTGAGCTATTTTTCAGTGACTGGTATTTAGTTTGCTTTATTTATATTTAATGTAGCCGTAAGTAGGAACACTGTGAATTGGGTCTCTGGGCTAATCATGCTGACGTGTTCAGGGATGAAACTCAGGGGCTTTGCAGAGCAGAGTTCTGTGGTCAAGTCAGCGCTGGGTTATTGAGTTCCTAAGGTTGAGGACGGGCGGTGTCAGTTTATGCTTTTCCAGATAAGGAAAAGAAAATTGCTCCTGGAGGCAACAAGGAGAGTCAAGAGTAATTTGCGGTGAGTGAGCAAAATGAAATCCTGCCGGAGGTCAAGTTTGTTTTCGCCAGGAGGTGTCACTATTGCCAACACACATTACTAGAGATGGAGGAGCGCTAAGAGGCAGTGGCTGGCATCATTTGACAGTAACAGGAAACAATTTTTCCGAATCTCTCCCTTCTCTCTTCTCCCTTCCTCTTTCCTTCCCTCCCTCTCCGCTTCTTCCTTCCTTCCTGTGATGCCACCATTTAGGTCCTCCATGTTACTCGTAGTGGGTGTGCTAATGTGCTTTTATTAACATCAGGAGGAAAAATTCAGCAGTGGGGGAAGAATGGAGAGGAATTCATGTAGTTCAGGGGTCACCAACTCAGGTGGAGTGTAGGCTTCTTCCCCTCTGCATCATGACGTAATGGCCTAAACTAATGAAAATTTAATACCTTTAGGTTGTGAGAACCGACCCCTTTGCATCTTTCTATTCTGGTACAACTCAATAACATTCCTCAAGATTATCCATAATAAGTAGTATGGACAGTCTTCTGAGTTCATGCCCTGTGCTGTTATTGAGTTTTTTTAAAAAACATCATTGGAAAATTCTGAGCTGTTTTTATATTTGCTCAGGCTGTGAAGTCAGAGAGTTTGGGTTGACTGTCTCTATGCAATCCAGCTATGTCATGTTGTCTGGGAGGTTATTTACTCTGCCAAAAATCTCAGTTTCCTCCCATGGAAGATGAGCATGATAACACTATATGCTGTCACAGGAACGCTGGAGGATTAGGTGTGACCAAATAAGGTAACATACACAAAGCACCTACACAATGCATGTTCCAGAGAGGTGCTTCGAGTTAACTTCACTGCTGCCTATTCATGTTGACATCTGGGCAGTAGGGAGGCTCTGAGAGGGTTTGAGACTCATACTGTCCTTCAAGTTTTCCTAACTTGTCTGTCACCAGTCCCTAGGGGACCTGGAAAAGACTTTATGCTTTTATTTTCTTCAAAATCTCATATCTGGCACAGTTCTCCATTTGAGTTGATATTTTACAAAATGTATTGATGATACTTCCTTCCTAAGACATTATTCCTTGTTGGAAGATGATGCCTTCAATTACTTTTTCTCTCTCCTCTCTGAAAGTCCAATTGCTTCCCTTCCTTTGAGCTTCAGATCAACTTCTAGCTTTCATGTACAGCCCTCCTCATCTTTCTTTGGCTGAATTTCTATAGCACTCAGAGTCCATATTCCACGAACTAGATTACTATCATTACTGCTTTCCCTTTTTTCTCTAGTAATGTTAGCTGTGCAAACTCTACTTCCTCAAATAGCTTTTCTGTTTCTTAGGGGTCAGAAGGACACTTGTGTCTTCCTTTTATTCCCCGTAGCACCCAGCTCAGTTTTAAATGTACAGGTGGGATTGAATACATTTCTTTTGGTCACTGGTTGACTTATTGAGAGTTCAGAATGTCAGGGAAACATGCTCAAACAAACATAAGCAAGCAATTTTGCAACTCAAGATGAAGGGATTTTGTGGGAACTTGGGATTGGAGGTGGAAAAGGAGGACTTTGAGAAAAGTCAGAAGGACCCGGCCTGGCAATTTAAATCCGGGAGAAAAAGAAGAGTTTGGCTAGAGCTGCCTTTGCTGGATAAAGGCAGCCCTGTTTGAAAAAGACAGTGGGCTCTAAAAGAGGCAGTATTGGAGCCAAGGATTTGAGTCCTGACTTTATTATTACCTGCACCCTTGAAAACACCACATACACTCTCTGGGCCCATGTTTCTTTGGTCATAAAGTGAGAAGTTTGGATTAGCAACATCTAATGTCCCGAGTAGTTCTAAAATTGTATGTGTCTATGCTAGGAGAGAAAGAAACAATTTTAGACTATGTAAGGTGGGCCAATTCCTGAGATGCCAGATGTTCTCTTATTCTCCTCCAAACTGTAAAAGAAATAGTGTGAGATAAAGAGCTGACACTGTGCTGTCACACTGTGCACCATGCATCCATTCAGCCAACACATGTCATCGGAGCCCTACCATGTGGCAGGCACTGGGCTAGCGCTGGCGATGAAAGGGTGGATGAAACTGACATGTCCCTGCCCCTTGGGCTTTACAAGCTAGTTGGGGAAACAAGCCCAGAAATGTAAAGCTAGGAATGTGATGAGATCAGGGAAGAACATGCAGAGTTGGTGGGTGACAGGGATCCAACTTGGATGGCAGTCTGGGGAGGCTCTTGAGTGGAAATCATCTAGGTGAATGGCAGGTAGAGGAAAAGAACATGTGTGAGAAGATCCCGTGGTGGGAGGGAGTATGGAAAGTTTGGAAAATAGAACAGTACAGTTGGAGGCTGGAGAACTAAAGAGGATGGTTTAGATAATGAAGGAGGGATAGGGGTCAGATTATGGGGGACTCGTCGAACATGGTAAGAACATTGTTCTTGATTTTCAGAATTAGAAGCCACCAGTGAGAGACGGGGTGATCAGCCTGGTGGTAAGTGGATTTGAGAGTGGCTGGAGTGGATGTGGGTCAGATGGGTTGGGAGGAATCCAGGTTAGTGATAACCATAGCTTGGTCAAGGAATGATGCTAGAGACAAACTGATATAAACTTCTCAGACTTCAGCTTCCTCGACTGGAAAGAGAAGAGCTTAATTCAATACTAGGATCCTTTCTGGCAATTTCTGTGGCTTGATGGGATGGAAATACCTTGGGGCAGAGTGTGTTGCTGCGTGACCATGTGACTAGTGTGTAGACATGTACTCTCACATGCTGCCTTTTAGGGGGCCTTTTCCTGGATCCGGGGATTCTCTTAGAACTCCTCAGGTGAGACCAGCACTGCAACAGAGCTTCAAAACTTGTAAGACTTCTGGAAAATGTATTTTGAAATTTTTACTGTGAATAAAATTACAGCACAGGAGGCAGGATTGTTTAAATTTTCCTCTGACTTAAACCCTTCTCTCTCCTGTTTTTAAATCCATATAGGATATACTAGATACAACAAAACAAACAGTTTCATCTGCTAATTTTAGTTCTGGATCCACCAGAAGAAATAATAACACTTTGGAAACATTTTCCCTCAGGAAGCATAAATCCCATGAAAATCTCAAGAATTTTGTACCCCGACTTTAGACTTCTTGGTATAATTAGAAGAGGGACAATCTATAGTAAATTTTACAGTCTTTCCCCTGATTATAAAAATATATGCTAATTGCAGAGAATTTTGAAAAATACAGAAAACTCTAAGAAAGAAAATTAAGATTTCTCCTAATCCCGCTACTTAGAGGTATACGCGGTTTAACATGTTCATTTATTTATGATTCACTCCTATCAATGTAAATATGTGAATGTATTTAGACATATAAACATAGGCACCCTTCTTTTGTGTCTGCAGGGCAGTGTAATGTTTAGGGGTACGCCCTCTGCAGTTAGACTGCCTGGATGCAATTTACTAGTTCTTGGGTAAATTTAGCAATTTTCTTTTTTCCCCGAGCCTCGGTTTTCTCACCTATAAAATGGGCAGAATAATAACATCTGCCTCTAGTACACTGAAAGAACTAAAAGAGAGAAAGTATGTAAAATCCTTACTATAGCACCTGGCACCAGTACTTTGATTTGCATTAACAAATATAGGTTATTTTTGTTATGCCATTTTGCTATACAGTTTCTGTCATCTTTGATTCTCTTCCTTTGTTCTCTGTCACTTTCATTCTCTCTTGTGATTTAGAAGTTGCATGTTCTATTTTTATTTCTAGTGGCTATTTTTGAATTTTATTTTAAAACTTTGGTATATATTTCTCTAAATATTAAAGTCAAGAATAAAATGGTATTTTTTTACCTTCCCCACCATGAAAGAAAGGTCCACTGAATATTTGGGGTCCCCCCAGAATGTCTGATTTATTACATGGATGTGTTTCCTCACTTTTCATAGACTGTTAACCCCATCGCAAGATGATGACACTGAGGCTTAGGGAGGTTAAGTCACTTGCCCATGGTCAAATAGTTTAACGTATGGAGCTAAGGGTCAAGCCCAGTTCTTTCTGACTCCAAACTTTTTAATTCCTGGCTTCCATCCTCATTATCAAGTGTTCACTGAGTTTCTGTTTGAACACTACTGGGAACAAAGGATTCATCACTTTCTGAATCAACCTAATCCATTTTGAGCAGGTTATAAGTTTTCCTTATATCCAACTGGAATTTTGCCCTCCCAGTTGCTTCCCCTGGCATCTACTCCCCATTTCCTATAACACAAATATGTTCTGAATCGCCAACCAAACATTTCTTGATTCTTATGTGCTTGGATTCAAAGCAAGTGCTATGGGAGTTTAAGACATGATCTTTGTCCTTAAGTAGAATTTTAGTGAAGGGAGACAAAAATATATGAAGTAATTACAGAACAAAGTGAAACTGTAAAGAATTAGGGTAAAAATATATTGAAAAAATTATTAGCTTATGAAAGTTCAACAAAAGGAGAGGAGAGCACGGGGGTATAATTTCCATTGAAAGTTTATCTTTACCTCACCTCTTACTCCATCTGAAATGATATAATTATAATCAAGAGTCAGGGATGCGAAGTGCATTATTAGAACTAAATGGTAATGCAATAGCAAAAGAAACTTCTGCAGGGGTCCTTGGATATTTGATGTAAATGTAAAACAGATTCCACTAAAATAATAAATGTCAAATATAAAATCCATTGTTTCCAATTACTGCCTCTTCACAGACTTTAACTACCTAATTTAGCCAAAGCATGAGGGGAAAATATTTTGCACTTGAAAATGTAAATTAAAACATTTTCCAATGCAGCAACAATGCTGTATTATTGAGCTTGGCAGACCCCTGCTCCATCTCCTATGGTCCATTACCCTGGCCCAGCGCCTTGGAGCTTATCTGGGCTGCAAGACATTCTTTGCTTCAGACTCTGCCTCTTGATAAGGGTTATCAATTTGCTAAATGTAGAGAACTCCTATGTGCCAACTTAGGGCTTTCACCAGAAATTCATGGCAAGGGAAGGGGCATGCTGATGGGATTGTTCCAGAGCCTCGTTCTTTTCTCTTTTACTGAAAAAATTGAGATAGGTCATTTCCATCGAGACTTTGTGAACTTCTAGGCAGTAAAGACACAATGCTTCTGCTTATTCAGGATCCTTCTAGTACTAAATTTTAGGTTCTTTATGTTGCTTAGCTCAGAGAACGGGCAGTTAACCTATTCTTCAGGAAGTTTATTTGATGGAAACTGGAGCAGGATCAGCTTGAAGGCGGGTTATGCTCTGTGTATCCCTCTCATGGGCTGGGGAGCGTCTTTGTGATTCATGGATTCATGGCTTCTCCCTGCACAGGCCGTCAGTATCCACCAGCTTCCCAAGTTCCCTCATAGTTATTGCTTTCTCATAATGGCCTGCACCTGGCTTGAACGTGCCTTGGTCTTGGAGTCTACCTGCTAAGGCTAGCTGTCACTTATGTGGTGCTAACTATATGTTAGCCATCATTCCACATTCTTTCCATATTCATCTACTCTTTGAATCTTTACCCAAAGTCCACAGTGCAGGTTCTATTATCATCTCCATTTTGCAGATGAAGACACTGAGATTCAGAGAGATAAAGTAACTTGCACAAGATCACACAGAACTGACAGAACTGGTACATGGATCCAGGATGACTATCTCCACATACTTTATTCCCTACTGTAATCTGCCTCCTTATGGTATACTTTCAGATTGAACTCCCATCTGGCATGGCTTTATTCACCCAGTATTTCTAAATACACTTTCTGCTAGAGACTGAATGTTCACATCTCCCAAAATTCATATTCTGTAATCTTACCCCCCCCCACAGCGATGGTATTAAGAGATGGGGACTTTGGGATGTGACTAGGTCATGAAGGTAGAGCCCTCATGATGGGATTAGCACCCTTATTAGACACCCCAAAGTAAGTTTTTCCCTTCCACCATGTGAGGTTACAATGAAAAGATGATTGTCAATGAGGAAGTGGGCTCTCGCCAGACATGGAACAGTGCCACCATCTTGGACTTTCCAGTCTCTGGAACTATGAGAAATAAATATTTGTTTTTTAATAGCCACTCAGTCTATAACATTTTGTTACAGCTGCTTGAACAGACTAAGACACAGTCCCAAGGGAAAGAACCTAATTGATCCAAGTCTTCATTCTTGTGCCTAGTTGCATCATAATTTTCTGTCTCTGGTCCAATGAACAACATATACATCTAAATATGGGTAAGGGGATCGATCATATGGCTTGCAATGTGGCCACATTGGGTTTCCTTGTCAAAGGGGTTCTAGAGAGTGCATCATTGCCCAGATCAGGTGTGGAGAGGTAGTTCCTATTAACTGAACTTTTATACCCATTAACATTATTTTTGACATGTAGGATTAAAATAGTTACATGTATCCATAGGCTTGCCTCTCATCATCGCTGAGTCTGTTAGCTTGGATATCTGTCTGTCCAAACTTTGAAGTGTTCATCCATATTATTGTTATCTGGTTGAGATGAAGGCATATTGCAGCATGCCAGAAAGCATGCTACCTGCTGGTTTAATTTGCTCCCTATGGAGCCCACTGCATTAGCACATCAAACACTACCTGCTCATAGGTGATGTGTAGGGTACCAAACAGCAATAAGAGAGTGTCTCGCCATAAGAAATTTATAATCTTGAGGAGAAAAGTCTCATGCACTGGCACAAAACAAAGCCCTATTGATGAAAGAAAAATTCTACCAATATTTATCAAGTACCATGCTGGGTGTCTCCACAAATGACACTTCATTTGGTCTTTACAATCACTCTGTGAGATATGTCATTTATGCCCATTTTTCAAATAAAGAAACCATGAGATGAAGATGTCAGTCTCCCCAAGCCATAGATGACTTGCAATAGGCACAGTCCTCAATTGCAGGTTTGCCTGACATGTCACTGATGATGTCATGTCTGCCTTTTGAACATTCAAATATTTTGTTCCAAGTGGCCCACTTCAAACCAGAATGAGTCACATGAGTTTTCTATTTATGTAACTGCCTCTGAGAGCCTCCCAAAGATGGAACTAGTTGAGCAAAGTTTATTGTTGAGGACAACGAAAAGCAGACATTTTGCTATGACAAAATTCTGAAAACCTTTGCCTCGTGTCTTGCTCTGCTTCATGGACAAAAGCAGTAGGAGTGGGCTGGAGTTCATTTCTCCCAGGTGGAGCCCAGGGGAGTCCTGAGGTGAGGTCTAGCTAGATACAGAATCTGCAGGAGAATGAATCTTGAGTTGAGCCCAGCTTGCTCTGCATCTCTTTAGCTTAGATGCTAAACGTGAACTTGGGTAAGTCTTAGTTTTGTGTGATCCCTTCTCTGGTATTTTGCATAGTGATTAAGAGCTTAGACTTTGGTGACAGACAGACCCAGGTATGGTCTTGGCTCTGGCATTTATCATCTGTGTGAGATGAGGCAAGTTATGTGATATCCAGAAACCTCATATGCCTAACATGTGCTTGCTAGATGGTATCTATTATCATTAATTTTCTCTCTCTTATCATTTAGGCCCTAGTCTCTAGGGAAAGCATTTTTAAAGTATTTTGTAATACTAGGCTTCTTTGGGCTAATTTTTTCTTTTTTTCTCTCTTTCCCTCTTTGAAAAGTAAGACTTACTTCTCTTTGGAAATTTGGCTGACGGCTCCTGGGTGGCTCACTTAGTTGAGCAATTGCCTTTTGCTCAGATCATGATCCCAGAGTCCCAGTATCGAGTCCCACATCAGGCTCCCTGCTCAGCAGAGTCTGTTTCTCCCTCTGACCCTCATGTTCTCTCTCACTCTCTCTCTCCTTCTCAAATAAATAAACAAAATATTTTAAAAATTTTGGCTGATATGATCTCCCGGTGGGAGAGAAACTTGTCCTTACCCAGCCAGGTGATAAAATGACACATGAAAACAATGACGTCAAGTGTTGCCAGGGGATTAACATTAGCTGACCATGTGTGCCCCCTCAGGCTCCTATGCAAGCATGCAATGAGTAGTGAGTGAGCCTCTTGTTCTCCTTTCAAGGAAACTCTGCTTATCCCATTCTGCTTCTAAGAAAAAAAAATTTCCCCCCTCACCTTAATCATGTGGTTTGGATAGAGGTGGACATATTCTTATGGATCCTATCAACTTGGCCTCCACTCTGATTTAGGATAGACATGAGATGTGTGCTAGGTCAATTGGAGCACTTTCCAGTTTTTAGAACTTGGAATGGGAGATAGTGAGATGTAATGCCTGATCACGTTGGTGGCCATGCTTTCTGTTTTGTGGGAGAAACCTGTCTGAGAGAATGAAATATTTGTGTAGAAAGAAGCAGAGGTGGAGAGATAAAGAAAAAGTGTTTTGGCATCTTTTGGGGCCCTGGTTCCATTGTCCTTGAAGCCACATGCTTCCAGACCTTCCTGTGGGAACATAGGTTAAAGGTTACACTCTGTTTAAAGTAATTTGAAATTGAGGTTCTGTCACTTGCAACCTATATTGTTATTGATTGCTGAATAAAAAATTACCACAAAAATTGGTGGCTTAAGACAACAATGCACATTTATTATCTTATTACCCATTTTCTGAGGGTCAGGAATTCAGGAGCAGCGTCGCTAGTTAGTCTTGACTTGGGACTGATTTGTTCGGAGCCGCAGTCACCTGAGGTCTGACTGGAGCTGGAGGATCTGTTTCCACGGTGGCTCAGTCACATGGTGGTACACTGGAACTAGACGTTGATGGCAGGCTTCACTTACTCTTCACAAGGACCTCTCCACAGGGCTGCTTTTGCCTTTAGGACACAGAAGATGGCTTCCCCTAGAAAAAGTAATCCAGGAGGTCAAGGTGGAAGAGGCAAATGTCTGTTATGACCCAGTTTTGGAAGTCACTCACTGTCACTTCTGCAGTATTCTATTATTTGCATAGGTCAGTATGGAAGGGGAATATACAACAACATGATTACCAAGAGGTGAAGACTATTGGGGCTGTCTTGAGGGCCAAATTTTCATTCAGTTGGTTCATTGTGGTGACAGATGACTCTCCCTCAAAGTCAGATTTTGTACCATATAGGTATTCTGATCACTATGATAATCAATATGTATTCTTAATATAATTACCATTATTTACCACCTATCATCTTTCTGGAGGTTGGGTTCACATAATATATTTCTCTCTCTTTTCATGGCATATATAATATACAAGTGATTCGTGGATAAAAGAGTTACCTTTTTGTCTAAATAGATTCTTCATTGGTGTAAGTTCCTTACAGGTTGTGTGTGGGCAGGGAGATGTGAGATGATGACATGAAGAAGTTGAGAATAAATTGCCAAGCTCCACGTTCTGCCATTTTCCCAGTTCATAGGTGGTACAGTTAGGATGAAAGGGATGGAATTAAAATATCTGGCTTCTAGTTCTGAATTGCCACATAGTAACTGTGTGACCTTGGCCTCTTAACTTCAATGAGTCTCTTTCTCCATGTTTAAAAAAGGGATCAATATTTTTATCTTATAGTGAAATTATGAGCACTCTGGGATATAATGCTTTATAAGAATGAGATGCTATTTGTTGGTTCAGAAAGGTACCCTGGTATCGGCTTGGGAAACAGAAACCACACTTGGGTTCCAGTTTAGCCTCTTGTTGGCCACATGCTTTTATGAGGAATTATTTATCCCCTCTGAGTTTCAATCTCCTCCTCTGTAATACTGATTTAATGATAATAATCCCCACTTGATGCAGATACGGAGTTCAGATGGTCTCTCATGGTCAATGTTTGGAATGTAACTATTGCTATGATTATGTCTCTGTTGTAGAAGGGTTGGAACCAAATTTACTCTATCTTTTATATCAAAGTCAACATGGCTAAGTAATTTATTTAATGAATAAACATGCCGTGAAGGTACGTATATGGCAGGTGTGAGTTAAGTGCTCTGGATTCAACAACAAATGAGACAATATTATGCCTGTCTTCTTAGAGCTCAGAGCTTATGGGGGAATGAGAAAAGGCCAGAAGTCACAAAACACTGTGATACATAGTATGGGGGGACATGTGGGTGCCATGGGACCATGTAGGAGTGGTGCCCAATACAGACCTACAGGGTCCTGGAAGACTTTCATGAAGAAGTATGGTCTAAAGTAAGATCTGAAAGTTGAGTTGGGATTAGTTAAGTGAGGGGAAGTGGGTGAGGGTTTAGGAGAAAAGCAGCCCAGATGGAAGAAAGAACTTACCTAAAGAATCAGAGGTAAGAGAACACACGATGATCAGAAAATCATTTGCTGTGACTGGAGTCATTTGTGAGCTAGAGTTGAAGAGAAGTTCAATCATAAAGAACTTCCTTATAGGCATGCTAAGGCTTTACCCTGGACTTTTTCTTGAGGGCAGTGAGGATTCTGTGAAGGATGTCAAAGTAAGAAAGAGACCAAGCAGATTTGCATTTTAGAAAGATCACTCACTCCATATTTCTCAAAGAGGCTGCTAGTGGCATTTTGGGTGGAACAATTCTCTATTGTGGAGATCATTCCAGCTGAGGTTGCAGATTACTGGCTCCCCAAAGATGCTCATATCCTGATTCCCGGAACCTGTGAACATGTTGCATTACATGGTAAAAGGGTTTTGTGGATAGGATTGAAGTTATGGACTTTAAAATAGGGAGGTGCTCCTGGGTTACCTAGATTGGATGGGCCCAATCTAATCACATGGGCCATTAGAGTGGAAGAGGAAGACCAAAGAATCAGGGAAAGATATGGTAGAAGAAAGGATGTGGCAGGAGACATAAGGCATGAGAACTATTCAATCCACCATTACTTTCTTTGAAGATGAAGGGGGTCATGAGCCAAGAAATGTGGGAGACCACTAGAAGCTGGAGTGATCTCTGTTGATAGCCAGCAAGGAAACTGGAATTTCAGTTCTACAGTCCCATGGAACTGAATTCTGCCAACAACCTTGTTGAGCTTGGAAGAGGAGCTTGCTTCCAGTGAGGAGCACAGCCTTGCTGAAACCTTGATTTCAGCCCAGTTAGACCTCTGTCAGACTTCTGGCCCATATAACTGTGAGATCATAAATGGCTATTGCTTTAAGTTGCTAAGTTTGTGGTTCTTCACTGCTGCTGCAATAGGAAATGAGAACACTCGGTATCGCAGTCTCTCCAGTTCCTACTCCTTTAGTGCCACCATGCTCCCCCTCCCCGGGTCATGTGACAATCCCAGTGGCTCTTGCACATTTCCAAATACCTGCTGCTGTTGGGGGTGAGGGTAGGGGTGGTGTGGTTCACCTCTGGTTGAGAATCAATGCTGTGGAGAATTGTGGATATGAAGAAGACTGGGTGGAAGGCAGGGGAACCAGTTAGGAGGTGGTTGTGAAATTTAAGCTGAGAAATGAAATGGCCTGAGGAAACATAGTGGGCACATTCATGGGAATAAGGAAGAGGATAACTTTGGGAGATAATTAGGAGGCAGAAGCAACAGGACTCATCAGTGGTGGTTTGATTAGTATTGGGGATGAGGGGTCTCTTCTGTCCCCATCCCCCCCCCCCACCACCGCTGCGCTTCCACTCCTGCCAGCACCGCACTCATCTAAAAGCAAAGAACGTTTTTGCAGGAACCTGATTTCCCCTCCAGTGAGCAAGAGGACACATTCTTGGAGCCATCAGCAATCTGTACCAGGATCAGCCAAGGAAGGGAAATGACAGCGGAGCTATTGCAAACCCAAAAGGCCCCTTATGGCCAGAGGCACCCAGTTGGTGAAACACAGTAATTGCTTGAACACTTTTCAGCTACTCCATGCTGCAATTGACGATAGGAAATGAGGAGAGATTTTATACTTCCCAACAGAAGCAAGTCAGGCTTTCCAAATGGCTAGAATGCAGTTTGAACCAGGGTGTTTGGCTAAGCTGACCAAGCTCCTGTGTGCGGTTTGAAAGCATTTCACCCTGGAGATTTTTATTTATACCTTATCCCCAAGAACCTGTGCCCCTTATTTATACCCATGTACCCAACTGCTTGTACTAGATCCCTTCTGTATTAAGTACTTGGTGTGGTTTCTGCTTTCCTGCCTGGTGTCTGAGGCAGGGCACACCATACGCCACACACGAACCTATTTCTAACAGTGAGTTCATTTCTCACTCGAGATGTCACAGCCCACTGGCTCCCCAGCCCTACTCTGGTTCGTGCTGAGTTCCCTAGCCTGGTGATGGGGAGGATGAGCACAGCATAATTAACCCCTGATCTTGGGAATATGAATACAACAAAGCATTTTGGGTGATCAGTTACCCAAAACAAATGCAAGTGTCAAGGGAAGCTTTTAAAGTTGGTTCTCAGTGAGGAAATGAAAATTCCCCCCACATTTGCATTTTTTTTCCTACGCTCTTGAAAACAGCCATGGTGACATGAATGAAACATCAAGTCAAAAAATAATGATTCAACATAATTCATAGGTCACAGCAGAGAATCTGAGTTTTTTGTGCTCTTTCATGCATAGGGATTGATGAATCCCGCAGGTTTTCTTGGCATAGACACTTTAGGTAAGGTGTTCAGCATGTAATATAAGACTAATTGGCAAATATGTAACTCACACAGGAAAGTTTTGCCTTTCAAAGTCCAGTGAAAGTTGACCAGACTCTCCTGTCCCCAGCGGAACTGAAGTGTGTCATGTTATGGGGTAATTTGACTCTATGTCTGATTAAGCAAAGCCTTCCCCCCTTTCTGCCTCTTGACTGAAGTCCATTTACATGGAGTCAATTCTGGTTCTTAAAGACAAAGTTATTTCATATCCAAATCATAATAACAACGTCAAGTTTCAGCCCTAAAGCAGGAAAACCCAAGGCTGATGTTTCTGATTGCTCTATGCTTACCTCTCTTCTGAGTCATTTTCAGTTCCAAGGGTTCCCCTTTGTTCTCTGCCCAGGCACAGAGAAAAAGCCAAGGACAGAAAGCAAGCCTCACTGTCAAACGTTTTTGGTGTCATTTTCCTAATGCTGACGATGGATCAGTATGTGTGATTTTATAATTATAGCTGTTTATTTGATTTGGATAGGAAAATTGGTTTGGGAGCTAAAGGGATGTTTTATGTCAAGATGCTCTAACTTTGGTTGGCAATTATCTTCTGAATATTTAGGAATGGTGACAGCCATCTCTCCATTCTTGAATATATTTCTGGCATTGTCAGGGCTTCCGTCCCAGGAAGGGAGGGAGAATGCTCCTGTACAAGATGAGATAGCTAAGAAAACTAGAGTGGTGGGATTTTTTCCCATAGAAGAAAATCCATAAGTGACAAAATATCTCACCAAGTCATTTTTCCTCCCCAGTGTCTTGCATTGTGCGTGTGCTTGGCACATGCACAAATTAAGTTTACAGATTCTGTAAAGCAATTCATCCTGCTCTGAATCTAATGCCAGTAATTTTTCAAGGAAGTCAGCAAAATGTAGCCCAAGAAGGGAAACACTGCCATTATTTTATTTAAACCCTATTGTTTTTATTCAATCTACTACTGAACTGTGACTAAATCATTTACTCTTCATATTTAATTTTTAATTTTGTCGTATTCTCCCCCCACCCCAAATGAGGTCAAGTCCTAAATCCTTGTACCCTAACATCCCAGCTGTACAATCATAGAAGAGGTTTGTTTCAGTAAAAATGATTACTGGTGTCTATAATAGAATTGTAATAACTCAATACTGTTTTATAAATTTTTGATTCACTCTGCATTTTTTATCTGACAGCTTGCCAAGTTCCAGTTTTTATCTGATCATCTTTGCATCAATAATACATGAAGCTGAGATCTTCTGAAAAGAGGACACTTTTCTCCCCCTCACTGAATGCTTTGCCTTTGCCAGCAAAAACATTGATTTGGATTTAATAATCTGTAGTCCTTTTGGTTTGATCACACTTCGCAGGAAACCCCAAAAAGAGCCATGGCCACATATCTGCCCACGTGGAATCAATTGCTCTTCCTTAATAAATGCAGTTATTGAATACCTGATCCATACTCTTGCTTGTTAAGTGTAATTGATTAGAGGTTTGACATAGTTGAGATTTGAGTGACCCCAGGTTTCCCTGTTCAGAGCTTCTCAACCAAAAAATGACAATCAACAAAACCTGTGCCATAAAAAGGTGATGTTTCCGATTGGAATTCCTTATCACCGCCATCATTGTGCGTTTTGTCACACTCTGCTCTTAAATGACTGCAGTGGTGCTGCTGACCTCAGGCTGCTCTCGCTCCAGCTGTTCACGTTAGAGACCGTGGTGTGAGTAACAGGTCTACCCATCACCCGCCTCCCAGTATTGTTTCGAACAATCAGTATCAGGACCTGACTGGGAACAGGGAGTGTCCTGCAGCCTCACATCTTCATCCATTGTCTTGTTTTCCATCTTTAGGAATGCAACCACCAGGGGCCTTTTAAAATTCAGCATTCCCCTCTCAAATAAATGATAAAATGCTAAATGATAAAGTCAGAGAATTGCTCACCCAATGGTTGTCAAGCAATTAAATCAGGATCTCTGGGGGTGCAGTGTGGACATTTGGTGTTTTTAGAAACTCTTCAGGTCACTTTGATGTGTAACCAAGGTTGAGGCTCAGTGTGCTCTTACCGGAAATCTTACCACTCGGTGTAGCTGGGTGCTGGCCTCATGGGCTTGGTAGAAACTCATAAATCTACTCAATCAGCCAGGCTCACGGAAACAGGTCCATTAAGTCAGAATCTACATATTAGTGAAATCTCCTAGGTGATTTGTAGGCACATTGAAGTTTGAGAAGAATTGACCTAAACCTCTATTATGATAAGAAACATCCCTAAATTAAGCAAGCCAGTTACTGAACAGATCGGCCTCTTTCAGTGTTTGTGGAGGAAGTGGGGTGTAACCATGGGGTCTGTTGTCAGGCAGTTCTGGGTTTGAGGCCTGGTTATCCCAGTTATTAGCTGTGTGACCTAGGGTAAGTCTCTCTAAGCTTCTGTTTGCGTATCTGTGTCATGGTACTCATAATAGTATCCACCTCTATAGGGTTATTGAGAAAATGAATTGAAATATTTCATGCACTGTGTTTAAGACAATGCCAGGTGTGTTGTAAGCAAGCAATGTATTTTAGCGGTTAATACTAATATTAGCAAAGTTATACTCTTCAGAGATTCTGCAATTGTTCAGGTGTTTAAATGGAGATAATAATTCTTTTTAATTTATCTCTTTACCCTTAAAGAGGCTCTTATGAAAGTCAGCCCTAATGTCTACCCTTGCATTTCAGCTCACACTTGATCCCATTCATCATTTATAGGAGGCACAACAGGAAGGTTAATGAATGCCTAGGAAAACAGTGCAGTGGTGAGCTCAACCAGAGTGCTTTTCCTAGCGCCCGAGTCTGGGTGACTTCAGCTTCATTTTCTTTGGAAGCCATCACCATTGTGTGTGAAAGGACTCACAAAGCAGGCTTCCATGTGGGGCTAACTCTTCACCTAAATTTGGCTTGATTTGGAAAGCTTTCTTGGCTTTTTCCCATCCAATCCAAACAGGGATGGGAAATTTTATTAAAATGACTTGGGCCCAGCCTGCTCTGTGCTCTGAACCATTGAAGAGAGCCAAAAATGTCCCCCGGTGTCCATAGAAACATTGTTCTTATTTTTCAAAATTAATCCAGCTGAATTTGCGAGGCTGCCTCACCTCCATCAGAGCTGCAGACGGCCAGGACAAAGAGCTGTTTTGATGTTCCCAGCTGGGAACCCTGCCCTCAGCAAATACAGTTGATATAAATAAATGGTCTCTTGCCTGCCTACATTCATGCCCATCTGTTTGGAGGGCGTGGTGCCCAATCAAAAGTTGCCTAGACACTCACCATGGGCACCGGTGCCAAGGAAGGACGATTTCATGGCAGACTGCCTGATGCTGTGAGTGCCATCTTTTGAGTAGTGGGTTCTTATCCTGGACCAGAATGGGAGCCCTGGCACTGCATGTTTCCTTACTGTCGATCACACCTGTTGACAAGGTGGTGCCAAACTAAAAAAAGAGGGAAAGAAAGAAACTGCTGTGTAGGAACATCTTTGGGCTCCCAGGGCCTGGCACATGCACTAAGACAGATTCTAATTAAGTAGAGAAAGTATCTGCCCGTGGATGTTCTGATGAGGCACAGGATTGGCAAGTCAGACTTTCCTTGGCTCTATCACAGGGGCAGAGGGCAAGCCGCTCCCAGCTGGCAACTCTGCCCCCATCTAATACAGGATATAATAGAACACTGGTCTTTGAGGACATCAGGAGCCAAACAAACCAGGGGAATGAATCATGCTCAGCCCAGCCCACTATCCCCTCGCTCGGCTCCCAATTTTCACCCACCCACTGGCAATGATAGACCTGATGAGCAGAACTCACAGGCTGTAAAAACCTAGGAGCTGATTTTATTTTGCGTTGGCTGAGCCTGAGAGAGGAAATGAAGCCAGTCAGGAGAAAGCAGGATGTGGGGACATTTTTATGCTGATAAAGGTAAGTAAATTCCCTTTGAGTTTGTTAAGCACGATTGGAAATAAATGCACGGAGTATTCAGGTCACCAGGGGACCACGGAGGGGACCAGGGGAGAATCTTCACAGCAAAAAGGAAGTTACTAATCCCAGCATACTCTGTGGACCTCGAAAGGGCTAAATGCAGTGGTTCTCAGTCACAGAACACTGTGGAGATGGGGAGTGAGCAAGCTTTATTGATGAGAAATTCAGGCATGCTACCTTGTCTTGTAGAAGAAAAAGAGGTCGAGAAACTGGTGGCTGAAAGAATCAAAGCAACATGCCTTATTCACACATAAAAGGGCATTTGTTAGCCCAAGATTTGGTTTTGATCCTAAATTTGCATTGTCGTATTTAGCTGGGAAGTCTGGCAGTTAGGCTTGTGGCTAAATCTTGAGGTGGGCAGATAGTGGTCCTCTAAGACCTCCACGTGCTAATCCCCAGAACCTGGGAATGTTCCCTGAGACGACAAAAAGGACCGAGCCGTTGTGATTCAGTTAAGCATCTTGAAATGTGAACGATTATCCTGGATTATCAGAGTGGGTCTGATGTAATCACGAGGGTCCGTATCAGAGCAGGAGGCAGTGTGACGAGGGCAGCAGAGATTGGTTTGGCAGAGATAGGGCAGCAGAGATGTGTTCTGAAGATGAAAGAAGGGGCCCAAAGCCAAGGAATACACACAGCCATCAGATGTTTAAAAAAAATCAGAGAAACCAGCTCTCTCCTCGGAACTTCCAGAAAGAACCAGCTCTACACACACCTTGGTTTTAGTCCAGCAAGACTGATTTGGAGTGCTTCCAATTCCTCCAGAACTGTAAGAGAATAAATGTGTTTTGTTTTAAACCACTGTTTGTGCAACTTGTTACAGCAGTATTAGGACACTAATGCAATCCCCAGCCCTAGCAGCAGACTCAAGGGTGGCCCAGGATGAAGGGCCCCAAGCTTAGAACAATACGGCCAACTGGCTACTCTGATAGAACCAACTAATTCAGTTAGTTGTTTCTCCCTGCAACTCATTGCCTTTTTTTTTTTTCACCCTCTTGAAGGCAAAGACCATAATCTAATCCAGTATCTTTGTTTTTCCTTATTGACATTGCACAAACCTAAATTTGAAAGAAGCAGTCCTGTACCAGGTCTTAAACTGACAACATTTGACCTACCAGGCACGAATACCACTCAAGTTAACATAAGCTCAGGGAATGCCACCCCTAATTACAAGCATTCAGATCCCAAATGTTGGTAACACTTTTAGAGCCTCAAGTTAGATTCATGCTTGACTAATATCATATCCCTACTATGTGTCAGGTATTTACATGTTGACGCTTGGAATATCTCCCCAAGCAACACAGTGGGTTAACTTTGCAGATACTGGATATCCATGCAGTGTGAAATAGCCGTTACTGTTAGACCTTAATAGGTAACTTGTTCTTCTCAGCAACTAACCTAACACTGTAGGGCACCTGCTGTCACTGAATATAAGCAGCAGGTGTCTGTCCATATACCCATCCATCATTCCATCTCAGTAGCTGGATTGTTCATCGTTTGCCTGCCTGCAGTGGTTGAGATTTACAGAAAGCAGACACTGGGAAAAATTCAGACTTCACCTGTGGCTAAATTATGCTGCGGCCAAATTTAATATATTTTTGTAACTCACAGCGGGCCTACTTTGCTTTTGTTTCTTCTTGGACACAACATAACACACAGAGTACACAGTAAGTATAAACAATAAGAATAAGTAAACATCTTGAGCTTTTTCATTAAGGCACGCACTCCAAACTAACAAGGATCCTACAAAGAGAAGAAGTAGTTATTTTACTGTTTTACTTTTCCTTCAAGGAAATTAAATACTTCTAAATTGTTTTTTCAGGAAAAATTTGAGAAATTGAAAATCTGCCAATTCTTCTATTGTTGAATAAAGTTAAGTGACAAATTTTCCAAGTTGGTTGAGTCGTAACCATGTTTCCTATCAATTGATTTATTTCAACATGCAATTCCAGTATTTGGCCTACTGGAAAAATTACCCCATCAGTTCTTAATCTAATATTTGGAACTTATTCTGCCAAGGTTTAGCAATAAAAGTAAATAAAAATATTTTTCTTGGTGTATCATCTTTTTCTCAATGCTGTTTTCTTCTTCTATTTTGCTTACAATCAGAGTTAACGATAATTCAATCTTCTGTTAGGATGACAGTCTCAGTTTTGGGGATGCCTATCAGAGTGAAAGAAAAGCATTTCTGTAGAATTCTATATGCCTGAGAAGAAGATAATCAAAATATTGTTTATTCACTTATCAACAAACATTTATTGAGCATCTGGTCACTCTGTTATTGTTCCCTTATTTTTTTGTCTTTTTCCCCCCATTATCTTCCTTCCTCTCTCTGTTACTATTTCTTAAGCATTGTTACCATTTATTAACATGCCAGGAGACTTTATATATGTTAAATCACTTAATCCTTACAAAAGGTGGATGGTATCACCATTAAGGGATACAGAAATTCAGCTCAGCAAATTTAGGTAACCTGGCTAAGATTATTCAGCTTGCAAATGGTGGAACTGCATTCTGATTGTCTGGCTCCTGAGTCTGTGTCTTTCACCACTACACAACCTGGTCTCTGGGCAAACATTGAGGTGTGCAAGGAGAAGATTACGAAGGGTCTTGTTAAGGAATGTGAATTTGTTTCAGGAAGCAGTGAGGAAACACCACAGAGTTTTGAATCAAGGGGATGGATGTTCAGACTGACACACTGCCAATAGCACAGAGGAGACACTGGTGCAGGTGAGGTAAGATGAATTATTGGATGAGTCCCTGGATGAATGGAGTGTGGGGTTGGGGAGAAGGGAACAGATAAGAGATCTTTGGAAAATGTACATGATCTGACTCAGTGACCAATTAGGAGAGCTGGGTGTGCAGTGGCTGAATAGAAGAAGAGGCGTGTGCCTCAGATAACTTCCAGGTTCCTGGCCTGAAGGATTTGGCATGTGATGGGGCATGACACTCATCTATTAAGCTCAAAGTTACTGGAAGGCAGGGCTATATTCTTCTTGTTCAGTGTGGCATCCTTTGGGCCCAGCACAGGTCTTTGCCTATGGTTATGAAAGCAAACACTTGCACAGTGCTTACTACAATGCTCTGAGAACTTTGCTTATACTAACTTGTTTAATCCTCACAACACCTCTATGGGATATACCACCATATCCCACATATTTACAAAATACGTTTAGCACATACTTACCACTATACCACATTTTACAAAAGGGGAAACTGAGGTATACCATGGTTAAGTCACTTGACGAATTTCACAGAGTTGGTAAGTATCATAGTCAGGACTTGAACTCAGGCGGGCTCAGTCCAGAGTCCGTGCACTTAACCACCACAGTATGTCATATTCATAACAGATGCTCAATAGTATTTGTTAAATGTTGCTTTGTGACTTCATGAACATAGAATATTTAAAATACAATGTGATAAATTTGTCAATAGCCTAAATGGCCTTTGTATAAGTCTCCATTATAAGTCACATGTAGGAAATTGTATTCTAAGGATATGTTGAAATATCTTTCTCTCCTACTACTGTTGAGTTGCTCACACATAAGGGTGGGGTTCTATTCTAGACATTTCCACTGTGTCTTGCGCGATACCCTCAATAAGCATTTGCGGAGTGAATTGCTTTCTTGTATACTATATGTATCATTTATAATTTTTAAAATGTACTTACTACATTATTTCATTCAATACTGACACCAACTAGAGCAGATAGCAATGGGTCCTGTTATTCCCATTTTATAGCCATGGACATTGAGCCAGAGGAGAATGACCAAATGAAACCCCAAAGTTCAATTCTTCATTTTAACTTAAATCTTGGCTGGGATAATGGGGACTAGTGAGAATGTCAAATTCTCAGCTGAAATACTCAATATAATGGTAGCGATTCTTTGCAATTTTTCTTTTTACAAGTACATCAGGGAATCAATAAGGACATGCATACATGGGGTACGCTAAAACTAAAAGGACACAAGAAAGTATCACGACTGGCATTAAGTGATTAATTAATTAAATGGCCATCAGAGTGTAGTCTAAAAAGAGGTCTATTTATTGAATAAATAAATTAAAAATATAAAGCAAGGGGAACAGAGTGTGACTGCCACTCTTGCTTCAGGCATATGCCCATTTCTGTCACTCTGACCTCTTATCCACTTACTAATTCAAAATAAATTTAAGAAAATAACCCTCATCAGCAGTGTGGCTTTCAAACTATTCCACAGGTAAGACTAACAGTCTCTGTTTTTCCTTTCAAAATTCACCCTTATTCTTCCCTTAATCTATATCAATTGTCTAATTTCCTTCCATTATTCGAAAAGCATCTTTTTTCCGTGTTCTTTTCCTCTAAGATAACATCTTAAGAAATAAGGTAACTTATTTAACTTTCCGGCCCTTTTTACTTGTTTGCTTGCTCTGTCTCCTCCACAACCTTCTACTACCTTCCCACATAGGAAGATATCACCTTCTTCTGCTTTAAGAGTTGGTTCAGGTGTTCTTTTGGGTTAGACTGACTTCCAAGAAGGTCCTCCATGGCCCATGCCTCCTAGTATTCATGCCCTTCCATAATCCCCTCCCCACTGAGAATGAGCTGAACCTGGTGATTTGCCCAGCATTGGCAAAAGTAATGGGACTATTAGTATGGCAAAAATGATGGGGTGTCACTTCCATGGTAATTATGATGTCCATCTTGTAAGTAGGCTCTCTCTTCTGTCTTCTCGGCTTGCATGTTTTGATGAAGCAAGCTTCTTGGCTGGAGAGGTCTACATGGCAAGGAACCGAGGACAGCTTCCAGCCAATGAGGAAGAATTAATGCTTTCGGTCCAATAATGCACGCAGAAATGAATTCTGCCAACAAACATAGAGATTGAAAGTGGATCTTTCCCCCAGTAGAGATTTCAGGTGAGACTGCATACCTGGACTATCATCTTGATTGCAGACTTGCAAGAAACCGTGAAACAGAGAACTCAGCTAAACCATGCCCAGATTTCTGACCCACTGAAGTGATGTGATTATATATGTGTGCTGTTTTAAACCACTAAGTTTTGGAGTAATTTGTTGCACAGCAATAAATTAACACTTCCCTTCCAAGGAGCTTCCCTACACCCTAGGCACCTCTCCTTTAAGCAGCCATCTGGATAGCTCTATTCTCGTACTTAGAACACGGTATTCTAATTATGTTTGTCTTTGTTTCCTGCTCTGCACCCAGCTCATTGAGGGCAGTGACTGATTTATCTCGTAGCACAGCACCTGGTTCAACAATAATCGTGTGTTAAGTAATGAACATATATTCAATAGCCCTCTCTGCTCCCACTTCTCTCCCACCAATCACCTGCAGTTGGAGCCATTAGGGCAAGAGAAGATGGTTCAGCAAGAGCCATCTCAGGTAACTGCTGTAACTCCTCCTGTGCCCCTGCTCCCTTTGTCCCTTTGAGCAACATGTTGGGACACAAACGGGAAGAGCAGGTTTGAGATCCATTGTCTTCTTTGATCTTCCAGTCAATCCTATGAGCTAGGTACCAGGATCCAGTGTAGAAGGAGGAAATTAATGTTTTGTGTAGAGTTGTGCAGCTGTTGGGTTGCAGAGTCAAAGTATCTAACTGTGTCTGATTTTTAATTCAATGCAAATCTCTATTCGCAGTTATGTCATGCTACATGATCCCCCACAAAGTTTCCTACCCACTAGGGTAAACTGGCAAAATGAGAATAATAACAAAAATAACGCTATTTAAAAACAGTTATTGAGTTCTTGTTCTGTAACAGGAATTGTTCTAAGTCCTTTACATGTGTTTATTCACGAAATTCTTTAAAAAACCTATGAGGTAGGTGTTTTAAGATATGTGGCAATTACAACTGATGAAAAAAATAAAAGTTTGTAAATTCTTCTCAACAAATGACCTGGAGGTTCATATAATGCTCTGTGCTCCCGCTTGAGACAATCTTCCAATTAAGCTTTCTTCTCTCAAAAATCAGCTTACGTTTTGCATCTCTTTCCCATTTTAAGACAAGAAAACTGAGACAAGAAAAGGTTAAGTAAGTTCCCAAGGTCATACGCTTCAGTAACAGAGCGAGGATTCAACCAAGGTGGTCTGGGGCTGGCAATCAGCCTGGTTTTAGGGAACATGATTCATCTCAGGTAATTTTGACTTGCTCTTGTAGGAGAGTAGAATGACAGAGCACTGTTCACATGTATTGGAATCCTAGGTTCCCAAGACAAAATTAATTTGGAGATCCATTTCTCTTTTGTTAATGAGCATCAGTTTTTCTCTGGAGAGAGGACCCCTCCTGTTATAGATCCCACTGCAATGTAGGAGCTCTAATTAAGTCTATGCAAAGTACATAAAAAAGGAAAATAATGAGAATCTGCAATTCAGAAAGACGTGACTCTGGTGGCAACCTAGCACACAATTTGGCCAGATTTTGTCCCTTCCTTTTAGCTTCCTATGGCTGTGAGCGATGGGAAGGAGATGCAAAACATAAGTTAATTTTTGAGAGAAGAAAGCTTAATTGGAAGATTTTCTCAGGCAGGGGCACAGAGCATTATGTGAGAGCCTCCAGTTCATTTGTTGAGAAGAATTTATAAATTTCATCTTATTTTTTTCATCAGTTGTAATTGCCACATAAAAAGTCAAATAGTTCTGGAAGACTTCTGAAAAAGATCAGCTCACTGCCCTGTTCTTACCCCCTACCCATCCCCCCAGGCTAGTTCTTCAAAGCCTTTTCATCAGGCTCTCTTGATATTTACCTATATATTTTCAAATAACTTGCTCATACTGCTACCTCTTGATTTCAGTTTTAGACATCATTCTGGAGGAGGATTTGTCACTGGCATTTTATATGTCGTTAGCATTTCCTTTTCAGACATTTCCTCAAGAATAAAGAAAATAAGGTGAAGGGGTGATAGTTCCTCCACATAGACAGTACCTACAGATTTGTACAAAGCACCTCGAGATAAGTGGGGTAGGGAAAGCCAATAGTTACACGAGACAGCGGAGAGCAGTAAGTAAGCAGCTGGAGGAAGTATGCATCACTATTTCGGAACTAAGAAATGAAAACTAAAGCAAGCTGGAGGTGCCATTTGAAATTTACTATATTAGCAAAAAGAAAGTTTAATGAAACATACATAGTGCTGGTGGCTGTTGTAAGTTGAAACTCTCACATGTTTTTGTTGGAACATTTTTGAAAATCAATATGACAATATGTACCAAGTGCCAGAAAAATGGTGATACTGTTTGACCCAATAATCCACTTCTGGAAACTTATCCTAAGGAAATAATATAACAGAAGCAGAAACCTGTGTGTACCAACATGTTCATTGTAGTATTATTTAGAAGAGAGAAAGAGAACAAGACACACACACACACACACACACACACACACACACACACACAGAGCCAGTGTAACTACAGAGCTTCATACATTAATATGAATCATTAGATGGATTACTATCTAACTGTCAAAAATGATAAACATGAAGGCTTTATGAAAACATGATACATATTTATGACATCCTGTTAACTGAACAAAGCTAAACACAAAATAGTATATATTCTCCGATTTTAATCATGTATAAACAAGTACACACACAGGAGTGGATATGGTATGACAGACATGGGTGTTGGAAAAGAATGAACTTATTTGAATTCTAGGTCTTTCATTCACAAGTGTTCCTTGGGCTTTAAAAAAATACTTTGCTGAGCCTTGTTTGTTATATCTATAAAATTGTAGAAAATATCAACTTTTTAGTATTGGTGTAAACATTAGAGAAACATATAACTGGCAGCTAAGATAGCACCCCACATATTATTATAAGGGCTCAAAAGGTGGTCGTAAGTATTACTAACATGTGGACCATATTCAGGAGGGTGGGAGAGCTATGGTAGCGACTTGGAACCATGAGTGCTCTTGTGGCCCTTAGAAATTTTTATATATGCAGAGAATATAAACTGTAACTATTTACATATATAATACATGTCTATATATTTTATAAATTATATATATGTGTGCGCACACACATACACACACATATGTATAATTGCTATATGACCATTTTAATTTAATGGAATCACGTAGAGCATCTTTGTCAGGAACGAAGGCCCATGTTTCTGAAGGTGTCATAATGAAATGATTTGGGAGTGGAGAGAAAGCAAGGCTGAGAGCCTTGGTCTGTTACACCTCTGTTCTCTTTTTATTGCCCTTGCCTCTCCCAGCTCTTTGTTCTCCCGTGGGCAATTGCTGCTGGAACTGGTGCATTCCTGCTAAATGGCATTTTAACCCTGGTATTCCCACAACTCTATGCTATTTCCTTAACTGACATTTGCATGGCAGATGGCGCAAATGGCCTAGCAAATATATACTGGGTCAGGGTTAAAAAACTGCCAGATTGATGGCTTTGTTGGCTCTGTGCCTCTAAGCAGAGACATGACTGGAAATTGCACAGAGACTCAATTTTCCAGACCAACTTGTGGGCTTTCTGTTCCTCCCTTGCTATGAGCCATCAGTAGGACAGGTGAAGATGGGGCTAGTCTGATTGGCTTCACTTTTAAATAGACACTGATGTGGGCAGATGGGTTGGCACACAATGTGCTGAACTGGGAGCTAAATCTTTCTACTTCTAATCCTGCCTGCATCAGATTTGCTCAGGAATGGAAGCCAGATCTTAACCTGTTCATTTCCAGAGTGTTCCACAGGATAATACTGAGCTGCTTTCAAGAAGAGTTATGAAGGCTGATTTAGGAAGGTAGAACATTTTATCTAAGTGGTTGAAGAAAACGGGTTTACTTAATACATCTTTGTCCCTAACTACCTTTGGGAAAGAACAAACCATTGACTTGGCTTGGAGCTTTTCTTTGGCCCTTAGGATTTTTGTCTCTGTAGCACGATTATTTCTATGTTTGAGATCTTCTCAACAAGGCTATCAATTCTTTGAGGACAGAGACCAAATCTCATATATGTTTTCTCTTGTTTATGGCATGTAATAGGAACTCTTGCCAGTGGTATCTCTCAGTGCCTAGTAAATGTTTATGAAGTAAGTACTTCTGGCCGGGTTCATAATGCTATGATAAGAGGCAGTTAGAGGAACCCCCGCCCTGGCTTTCCTGTGCCTGTAACCCCACTACTGGGGTAAAGAGCCCAAAGTTTTATTCTCTCAATAGATGACTGTGAACATGATGTGATAGCTAGGTAAGATTCTACCTGGACGCCTCCTTTCTCCAAACCTGCTAGACCATATTCTTCATACACGTGACTCTCGAATTTCTTATGCCAATGGCTCTGAGTCCACTTCCAGAACTGCAGGGACCTCTTCCAAGGGGACCTTCTTCCTCATTCTCCGAAGGGAGGATGATCCTCATGTTTGTATCCTTAGGCCTGAAGGGTAGCCAAAGGGGCAGCTGTTTGCAGGGAGGGGAGGAAAAACATAGAGGTGAAGCCTGGAAACCTGCCCCAGGAGGAAAGTGCAGGTGGAGCTGGGGCCTGGAAGTGATGGCGGTGAGTAGGAGGTGGGAGTTGATGCTCCGCGTGCTGCCGTGTTCCTGTACAGCTCGTGGTGATCCAAGAGTTTGCCTTCGATTTTTCATACTGAGATAGGACTGTATGACAAGGTATATTTTTCAAAGCAGACAGATAGAATGTACTTTATTTCACATGTGTTAGCCTGATTTATAACTTTTAAATATATGGACATAGAGTAGTAGGCTTCTGTTCTTCCATTCGTATTCTCACTCCTGAGCCCTGCAAATTTTGAGGGCAGGCTCATGTCAATGAGTTCGACTTGCAGAATAGTATTGGGATGGAAAGGAGATGTCAGTCCCTACATTTTACCAGCTTATCTAACCTTCCTCTAGAGAGGTACCTTTGAATGTAGCAGATGACAGAGAAACAAAGGTAAAAAAACCCCACTCTATGCACATTTTACCAGGGATACTTTCCTAATATGAACCTGAAACCACATCAAATCAATCCCTCTTCTTTCAGTATTGGGAAGTTAGGGAAGAATCTGAATGACAGAGTAGCTGGAAAAAAAATACAACTTTGTTATATATAATCACCTGAACTGATGACCAACCAAACGCTGTGAAGTTGAAGTCATATGGGTCTCCTTTAGTAAAAAGATAATGAGCTCATTAATGGCTTAAAGCACTTGAAAACAATATTTAAAAAAAACAATATTTTCTAGAAAAGACTAAGCATTTCATTTGTATTTTTGTATATAGTTTATTCGCTTAGGCCATTTCATCCTGACCTTTTATTTTCTAAGATAAGGTGAACTTGTGCCTCTTTCGAGTAAGAATAATGACCAAATTCCAAGATGAGCAGGGCCCGACTGGCAGAGTTTTACGGTGCTGATTAGTGTCTGGGCACATGACTGGGCAGGTAAGATTCCAGACTCGATGTCAAGCATCCAGTTTTTCCTCTGAGATACCTTTGGAAGAGCACAATCATCAAGATAATGATTATTACAATTTATAGAAACATTTTATTGTTCCTTTTCAAATGACTTTTAAAAATCCCACTATAAGCAGGAAGAAATTAAATTCAGAGGGAAAACAAGAACTTTATAGGCCATCTGCTCAGACTTTCAAATTTAAATTTTATACATAAGAGCACATTAGCTGTGGGGAAAAATGTGATCACATTTTGTAGCTGTCTGAGCAATGAAGAAATTTCCCTCGTTGGGCTTTCTGCATGGAAATAAAAGGAACCGTTTTGCTGGAGAAAATGAAATGGCTTCGGTATGGGGGAAATTTGCTATTCACCATTTTATATTTATGGAGTGCTGAACTTACACCGTCCTTTATAAAATATGAAGTAACGGTCCATGCCTCAGGGGTCCGCAGGTGATGTTAGGCAAACAGTATTGGAGAGCACCTCCCAAAGAGAAACCCCAGCCCCTNGGGGGGGGGGGGGGGGGGGGGGCTCAGGGCGACAGGGTGCCCGCCTGTGCAAAGGGGGACGCAGACACAGGAGGGAGCGGAGGCCGCTCCTCTGTACCCCTTCTCCCGAGCCCGGGACCTTGACCTTACAGCCTGGTCCTACTGGCCTGTGACCTCTAGGCACGTGCTTTCTCACACGGGAGGATGTGGTTGACAGCACGAGAGAGTCACTGAATGGAGAATGGGGGACAGCAATATTGCTCTCGCTGCCCGCTGACCCCTGTGAGCCACGGCGGGCGGCTTTCCTGGGAAAGGGCAGGGCAGCGTTTGATGAGGTCAGGCTGCTTCTGCCGCCCCAAACCTGCCTGCCTGAGGCCCTGTGACAGGAGGGAGAGAGGTCGTGGAGAACGCTAGGACAAGTAGTGGGTGCCGTTGCTTTTCTCACTGCCTGCCTTCTGGGCTGTGATCACCAGGGAAACCTCCATCCTCACTGGGTCGAACGAAGCCTGGCAAACAAACCAGGCCTCTCTCTCCCCACTTCGTTATGCTGCGAGAAGATAAAGGAGGCGCGGGGAGCGTCCAAACTGATGGAATGAAGGCCGACCCTGGTAGGCAGCATGGTCTTTTCCAGCTGACCTTGAGAGCTGATACCTGAAAGCACCTAATTTAGAGAGGTATGTGAAATCGTTAAAAAAAAATACTAATTAAGGAAAGCCAGCTACAGGGAAAACTGTGAACCGAGGGTCATGAAAAACAAATTAAATTCATCTGAGTCGGTGCTATTTTAGAGAAGCCTAGAAAGGCTTAAATTAATCTGATGATAAATGAATGAAAGAAGCACAGAACTCAAAAGGAATGATAAGCACTGAAAATCAAACTTTGTTCAATCATAAGATCTTAAAAGCAAAGTAGCATAGCAGTGCAGCGTCCGGTGTCAGTAGTCAGACCACCTGTGTTTGAATTTTAGGTCTCCTGTCTTCTAGCCGTGTAACCTTGGAGAGGTTAATTAATTACCCTCTTTGTACTTCCAGTCCCTCATCTGTAAAATGGGGCTAATAAGAGTACTCAGTTCACATAATTTTCAAGAGGCTTAAATGAGATAACACATAAAAACTACTCAACAGTGTGCCAGAGAGATGGGAAATTTCCCTAAATATTAGCAATTTTAATCCAGTGATTTTCAACCTATGTATCAAAGAGTCCTGAGGTTCTATAAGTCTCATTCTGGAACACCTATAAGTTTAGGGGAAGGATAAGCAGGGAAATTTTGGTTTCCATCTGCAATCATCATAGTTGCTCGGCTTTTATATGTTTTGTTTTAATTTGTTAGCCATTTTACTTGCGCAAAATCCTTTAAGTTAAAACAAAACAAAACATGCATTGGAAGACATCTGTGATCCGTTCTGTTTTCCCAGTTAATTCAGGAATCTTGTCCCTATCTGTCATTCATCTTGCCTCTTCTTGAACCTCTGCAGATAATGGGCTTTCACTAACCCACAGACCTTTATAATTCAGAGTTGTTCAGATGATTAGAAAGGTCTTTTCCATGTTGCCTTACCTGATTTCACCCTCAGGTTCTAGTTTTGCTCTCTAAATATGGCCAACTTCTTTTCTGAAAAGGTCCCTTTAGATATTGGAAAACAAACAAACTATTATGTTCTTTGAGATCTTCAGTTGCTAGAAGCAGAAATTGACTCTGGCAAACCTAAAAAGAAGACAAGTTTCTTGATGAGCCATTAGGTTGCTCATAGAATTGAGGAGAAGTTGGAGAACCAGGCAGAGAAGAAAAGGCAAGAGTCCGGGTCTCTCTGGAGGTGTTGGTGACATGACCCACTTAGGTCTTCCTTTCCCACATTCTTCCAGCTATTCCACCAAACATCTGGTTCCCGTTTTCTCTGCCCATTAGTTCACTAGTGTCTCTCCAAAAGTGGGGCCCGGAAAAGCCCAGTGCACTCAGTGCATGCTCTCCTGAACTCAGTGAATCCTAGGATCCTTTTTATTTTTTAAATTTTATTTATTTATTTGACAGAAGGAGAGAGAGAGTACAAGCAGGGGGAGCAGCAGAGGGAGAGAGAGAAGCAGACTCCCCACTGAGCAGGGAGCCCAGATGTGGGACTTGATTCCAGGACCCTGAGATCATGACCTGAGCCAAAGGCAGATGCCCAACTGACTGAGACACCCAGGGGCCCAAATCCTGGGATTCTTTCATCTAATTATCATTTTCCTAGTCTTACTGCAAAACTGATTTACTTTCCAAGGCACCCATGTCTGAAGGCCTATACTGAGCTTTCAATTAAAGCCTCAAGAGTAAGGCTTCCAGATTTACTAACATACAACACACAGTTACATTTAAATTTCAGACAAACAATGAGTAATTATTTAATGTAAGTACGCCCCACATATTTTATCTGGCAATCCCACTTACTGGTTTTTTATATTTTAATAGAATTGGCTGTGGAACCAATGTTTGTTCACCTTCTGTACTTTATTTTAGAATCTAAGCTCAGGAATTTACATTTATCTCAATTAAATTTCATTGCATTGATTTCAGCTTCTCTTTCCAACTTGTCAGAAGTTTTAAATCTTGATGTTATGAAGTCAGTGTACTCACAGTACTTCTCCATCTTGAATCCCTAGTTTGATACGGTGACCAGATAGGGCAGGAGAGTGGAGATCTGTGGAGGGAAAGGTAAAGAGAATGATGGAGTATAGAAAGGATGTTGGGAGTAGGGAGATAGGTAGTCAGAAAGAAGGACTCAGCATCCAAAAAGTTTCAGGGAAATTGGAGAAAGAGAGAGAAACATAAACAGAAAGGAGAGGTATCAGTTGGAGTTCTTAATTTCAGTCAACTGCTCAATTTAAGCAAAAACAAAAGCAGAACAATATGTGAAGATGTGAGGGGCTCTGATGGGAGGTTTGGATAATGGGCAAGAATCAAGGGCTGAGCATTAGGAACCAGAGCAAGGGCTGTAAACTAGAAACAGACTGGACTCAAAGCCATTTGGGTTGTTGTCAGGCTGGTGAGTGACCTCCACCTGGCCTCACAGGCTTGGGTCATAAGTGGGTTCTGGCAAAGAGTAACCCTCTGGCTGAGACTAAGTCACAGCCCATGCCACCTCACAGCAGTGTCGAACGGAGAGGAACTTTGGCCAAGCCCTTTCATATCCAAGGTCCACGGTAGAACACTCCACACAGTCTCAAAAAGGGATCAGGGTGCAATTAGGAAGGGGCTTTTTTTTTTAGACAGCCAAAAATCAATCAAAATCAAATAATCAACCTATCATTCATTAAGTAAACAAGGAAACAAAAATAATATTCCCCATGGAAAGATGAAAAGCATAGAGTCACAGGCAGATGACTCACTCCATGCTGTCTTCAGCCCAGGCCTCTCATCATTGCTGCTAGCCAGTATGTGTGCCTTCTCAGTACTCTTGATAGTATGTCTGAGCCAAAGCAATGCCAACAAATTCTACCCAGAATCAAACTCATGCTCTGCCCCAGCCCTACCTCCAGGCTGTGTCCCTCTCAGTGTCACCTGTCACACTGCATACTCCAAATCTGGTGTCATCTTTACCCTTCCCACCCTTTCATCCTTCATATGAAATACACCTCCAAGTCCTGCTGAGTTTACTCCTTAACGTCTCTTGAATCTGTTTACTTCTTTCCATCTCTTAACCTCCACTAACCTAACCCATTCTTATCCTACTCCTCACGTTTACTACTATAAAAACCACATTACTGGGATCTCTGAATCTACTCTGTGCCCCCACTACCCACACTGTTCTCCACCCTGCAGCCAGAGGAATCTTTCTGAAATGAAAATTTGAACATGACACTACCCCCACTCCCAACATCTCTCAGGTTGGAATATTTCAATGGTTTCCATTGCACTTAGAAAAAGATGGAGATCTTAAATCTAGCCTACAAGGTTTTAAATGGTCTGACTCCTAGATAGTCCTCTTCAAACTGGCTGGGGTTGGGGGTAAGGATGTGTGGTAGTGTGTGTGTGGTGGAGTGGTCTCCAGTGGGACTGTCCACAACAAGAGTTCTGTTGGAAAAGGATCAACTTCTAGGCTTAGAGTTAATTCCAGCCTGCCCTATGGTATGTATAGTCCCAATAATTTTACATGTTTACTTAACTACAGGCAAGTGTCTTGACCAGATGATGACCCATATTTCTTTTCTTTTTTTTTTTATTAGGAAATTTGGGGGGGGCTGGATTTTTTTAAAATATGGTATGTTAGTCACGATACAGTACATCATTAGTTTTTGATGTAGTGTTCCATGATTCATTGTTTGCGTATTACACCCGGTGCTCCATGCAATCCATGCCCTCCTTAATACCCATCACCAGGCTATCCCATTCTCCCACACCTCCCCCTCTAAAACCCTCAGTGTGTTTCTTGGAGTCCATAGTCTCTTATGGGTTGTCTCCCCCTCCGATTTCCTCCCCTTCATTTTTCCCTTCATTTTCCTAATGTCCTCCACACTATTCCTTATGTTCCACAAATAAGTGAAACCATATGATAATTGTCTTTCTCTGTTTGACCTATTTCACTTAGCATAATCCCCTCCAGTTCCATCCACATTGATGTAAATGATAGGTATTCATCCTTTCTGATGGCTGAGTAATATTCCATTGTGTATATGGACCACATCTCCTTTATCCATTCATCTGTTAAAGGGCATCTCGGCTCTTTCCACAGTTTGGCTATTGTGGACCTTGCTGCTATGAACATTAGGGTGCATATGGCCCTTCTTTTCAGTACATCTGTATCTTTGAGGTAGATACCCAGTAGTGTAATTGCTGGGTCACAGAGTAACTCAATTTTTAATTTTTTGAGGAACCTCGACATTGTTTTCCAAAGTGACTGCACCAGCTTGCATTCCCACCAACAGTGTAAGAGGGTTTCCCTTTCTCCACATCCTCTCCAACACTTGTTGTTTCCTGTCCTGTTGATTTTGGCCATTCTAACTGGGTGTAAGGTGGTATTTCAATGTGGTTTTGATTTGAATTTTCCTGATGGCTAATGACGATGTACATTCTTTCATGTGTCTGTTAGCCACTTGTATGTCTTCTTTTGAGAAGTGTCTGTTCATGTCTTCTGCCCATTTTTTGACTTGATTGTTTTTTGGGTGTTGAGTTTGAGAAGTTCTTTATAGATCTTGGATACCAGCCCTTTATCTGTAGTGTCATTTGCAATTATCTTCTCCCATTCTGTGGGTTGCCTCTTTGTTTTGTTGACTGTTTCCTTTGTTGTGGAGAAGCTTTTTATCTTGATGAAGTCCCAAAAGTTCATTTATGCTTTTGTTTCCCTTGCCTTTGGAGACATATCTTGAAAGAAGTTGCTGCAGCTGATGTCAAAGAGGTTATTGCTTATGTTGTCCTCTAGGATTTTGATGGGTTCCTGCCTCACATTGAGGTTTTTCATCCATTTTGAGTTTATCTTTGTGTATGGTGTAAGGGAATGATCGAGTTTCATTCTTTGGTATATAGCTGTTATTTCTTTCCATCTCGTTCTGTGGTGTTTTAACTGACTACCTGGAAATATTCTGGCCACTAGAGGGCCTCATTGTTTTTTTTCCCCCTTGGAAGGAACTCAAATAAACTACAAATATTCAGTGGGCTCCAGCTGTTTCTGGGGGTGTGTGACCCGTGCAAACATTTTGACTATTTTGCTGAAAATGTTTTGAAAACATTTTTATTATCATCGGGTAGTTTTACGCTGAAAACAGTTAATAATAAAAAAAATAAAAGTCTCTTTTGTTGGCATTTCTTAATTTGTAGGTGAAACTGGCCACTTGGAGCTCAGGGGTCCTCAGCAATACAGAGTCCTCCTCTAGCCTCCTGCTGCACTTGAAGAAGTACATTTAGGGTTGCAGAAAGCTTTGTTTTTCTGGAACACCCATTTTCAGTTGCCAACACTTACATTCTTACCATCACAATCTGCCAAAGAGATTGTCATAATCAATCCTATCATGACCCTTAAGCAAGAGGGAATATGTCCTGGTTTGCCTAGTATGGCCACTCTCCCCCAGTCCTCAAAATGTCCCAGTTTGGATGATAATTTGCATGAGCACCTCATCTATCCATGTTTATATATTAGGCATTATGGAAACTTAAGACTCCCAGGTTACTGCCTTTCCCATGGATTCTTTTCCTCACATACTCTATATTGGACCCCATTTTCCATCCTTTCTCAACATCCAAAATCTGTCCTTTGTGCTATCTGAAGCTCATGATCTCCCTGCAACCATTTTTTTTGCCCCTGTATGTTCTTTTCAACCTCCTGTTCTAACTGAAATCTGACTCTTTTCCGAGGATTCTGCTTTTCATTTGGGCCTGGTGGTAGGGGTGGGGTGGGGTGGTGCCCCATTTGCTCCACATTGCAGCTTTTAGATTAATACCCTTCTCTTCTTCCTAGGAATACCCACTTTTGACCCAACTCATGTCATCCCACTATACCACTTTCTCCTGCCTCTTATTGTTGTGATCAAGGGACCCCCCCTCCCAGAACACTCTTACTTTGTTCCTTGAAGGTTTTAACGCATCACTCCTTTTCATGTTCCTTAATGCCCGTCCTGACAAAATTCTTGGAAACTTCAAAATTCACATAGATGATAGTTCCTAAATTCTGGCTTCTTCGCTCTTTGACTTCTTCTCCGGTGGTTATGTCTTTGAACACACCTCCGTCACGAGGATCGTGCCCAGATCATTCATTACCTGTAATTGCATACACTCCACAATCTTCATTTCTGTCTTCGATTGCTGTTCACCTTCGCTCTAGCTATCTTCCTTTAGTGTCTCAACTCCAACACTTTAATTCCCTTAAGAACTATATTAGGTTAACCTCATATTCCCAGTATCCCTCACCCTTTCATGTTCTAACATTCCTCTTTACCACAGTTCATCACTATACTCCAACGTGAAATCTTTCCTAGATAGACAGGCATCGTTGCATGGGGCACTTGGATGGTGGAAGCGTGTTTTAGATATCTTCTGAATACCTCAGTGTTCTCAGTAGCAAAGAAGGCACAGGTGATATCTCAGTAGCAAAGAAGGCACAGGTGATATCTCAGTAGCAAAGAAGGCACAGCAAAGAAGGAAGGGAGGTGGTGTTGTATATATGAGAGGAGCCAAGATGGCTTGGAAAGGGCTTCTCAGACTTCTGTGTGCTTGGAGCTCACCCAGGGATCTTGTTAAAATGCAGATTCTGATTCAGTAAATCTAGAGTAGGGCCTGAAATGCTGTGCTTCAAATAAGAAACAGATGCCATTGTTTCATGGACCACACTTTGAGCAACGAGTCTCTAGGATGAGGTTTCTTAAAGTTGGTACTCTTACCATTTTGGACCAGATAATCAGTTATTGTGGGGAGGCTGTCCTGGACATTGTACAACATTTAGCACATTCCCTTTTATAGTTTAGCTCCTAGCCCATATATTCCTCTGGCGCATTCAACTAGAAACACCCAGTTCTGGCCAAATCATACTCTCTGCTCCATGCCTGCTCCTGTATAGTTGAATATGACTAGAGAAAAGACACAGTCATAATATAAACCCATAAGCATCAAGCAGACCCTTAATGCTGCTCATTGTCCTTACTACCTTCTCTTAATCTACTTAGATACTTATTTTCCTACAATAGTGGTTCTTAGCCAAGGTTGATTTTACTCCCTCAGTGGGTACTTGCAATGTCTGGAGACTTGTTTTTGAATTTTAGTTCTATATAGTTAACATACAGCATTATATTAGTTTCAGGTATACAGTGTAGTCATTCAACAATTTTATATATTTATTATTCAGTGCTCTTCAAGATAAATGTGTTCCTAATCCTCTTCACCCATTTCACCCATCCCCCCACCCACCATCCCTCTGGTAACCATCAATTTGTTCTCTATAGTTAAGAGTTTACTCTTTGGTTTGTCTCTTTTTTTCTTTTTTGCTTTGTTTGTTAAGTTCCACATATGAGTGAAATCATATGATATTTGCCTTTCTCTGATCATCTCCATCCATGTTTTTGCAAATGGCAAGATTTCATTCTTTTTTATGGCTGAATAATAATATCCTATATGTAGACCACAACTTCTTTATCCATTCACCTGTTGGTGGACACTTGGCCTGCTTCTTAGCTATTGTAAATAATGCTGCAATAAACATAGGGGTGCATGTATTTTTTTTTGAATAAGTGTTTTCGTATTCTTTGGGTAAATACCCAGTAGTGTGATTACTGAATCATAGGGTAGTTCTATTTTTAACTTTTTGAGGGAAATCCATACTGTTTCCCACAATGGCTGCACCACTTTGCATTCCCATCAACAGTGCAAAAGGGTTCTCCTTTCTCCACATCCTTGCCCACATTTGTTGTTTTTTAGTTTTTTATTTTAACCATTCTGACAGGTGTGAGGTGATATCGCATTGTAGTTTTGAGTTGCATTTCCCTGATGATGAGTGATGCTGAGCACCTTTCCATGTGTCTGTTGGCTATCTGTATGTTTTCTTTGGAGATGTATCTGTTCATGCCTTCTGCTGTCTGGAGACATTTTGGATCATCAGAACTGCAGAAGGGTAGGCTGTTGGTATATCACAGGCAGAGGTCAGGAGTGCTGCTAAGTGACTAGTGATCATATTGGGTCACTGAAATGATTACATAAAATAACTGGCAGACAGGTTTTTGATAATTCTGGGAACATTGTCAGGGGATGTTTGTTTCTTTGTATTGACAATTATATATACTATCTAATGTAATCTCTACCATATCACTAAGAAGTCACATCCTCATTTTATTGGGAACTGAAGCTCAGAAAGAATGAGGGCCTTTTCTAAGGTAGTGAATGCAGAATTAGAATGCAAACCCATTTCTGGCAGGCTATCTCCATAACTCTGTATTTCTACAAGAAACATTACCTTCTTCCTGATTAACACAGAGCGAGGCCTACATATGAGGAATCATTAAGAACCAACACTTACCTCTTCAGGCCAGCACAATCAGAAGAGACAGTGACTCATATGGAGGAAAAATGTCACACTGATGACAAGAAAGAAACAACAACACTCTAGCTTAGTCTGAACCATGAGCCATCTTGCTTAATGACTCAATTGCATGTATACTTCACTAATTTACTCCAGCCTTTTCCTGAGTAGGAGATAGCTGCCTTTTAGATTTTCTGCTCCTGTTTTATTTAATCCAACCCAAGTTTATTGGTACCTTAAGTGACTTATTAATTGGCACTTTGCTGGTACTACAGTTCATTCGTCCCTAGTCAATTCTAAAGGCTAGGGTGAGATGAATGGAATCTTTTGGAAGTGCCCTCTGTGGCTGGGTGGGAATGCTCTTGCTGACCACCTCAGCAGCAGACAAAGGCTTCCACCATCTTGCCTGCTATAGGCCAGTGAACTGGAGCTCCTTGCCAGATTTTGTCTTTCAACACTGGACTCAGTTCTTGCTGTGTGGCTGGCCATCTCTCACTCTTACCAGCCAGGGTATCATTTCTGAGCTATGGTAGCAGTTAGTGGCTAGTTGGTGAGTAACATTCTCTGAGTCAGTGAAACCAGTGCTAATACCATACCTTGGTTATGCCAGCCATGCCTAGATATAATCCTATTTCCAGGATTTACCATTGGATGACCTAGGGCAAGAGATAGGGTTCCATTCTCTGCAAACTGGTGATAGGATCACCTGTGCTAGAGTATTCCTTTAAAGAGCTCACTGAGCTTCAGCCCAGTGCTTAACACACGCTCCTCACTGAGCGCTTGATGCTGTGCTAACCCCTTCCTAAGGGTCACTTCAGTTAACTCTCACAATGGCCCCAAGAGGTAAAATAACATGAAAGTCCTCATTTTATAGATAGGGAAAGTGGGTCAGAGAGAGACAAAGAGAGAGCGAGAGAGTGCTTAAATAACATGCTTGCTGTCACATAGCCAAGAGATAGAAGCAATAGGTTTCAAACCCAAGCAAATGATTACAGAGCCTGTACTCTTAATCATTAGCCAATAACGCTCAGAGTGAGTAGTTAATAGGAGGTGACTGTGTTGTCATCTCTGATGATGATTTTACTGTTTTACCCTTCTTGTGTGGCTCCCTTCTCAACTTTCCAACTTCCTTGGGGTCTATGTCTATACAAGAGGATGCTCCTTTGTTTTTTTCATTCAACAGATATTTCTAAAAAACAGATTTTGTGCCACATAGAGTCTCACGTAAGACAAGTAAACCAGAAAGACATGGTTCCTGAGTTCCTGGAGTAGTCCAGTGGGGAAGATACATTGTACAAAATGTGCCAAATGAATCAATGGCAAGTATGATAAAGAAGAAGTCGAAAGAGTTATTAAAGCTGAAAAAAGGGAAGCTCTAACCTTGGCAGCTACAGGGAGCCAAGAAAGCCTCTTGGGTCAGAAGAATTCTCTTCCTCTTTCCTGGAAGCCTGTAGGGGAGGGATGTTAGTATTTTTTTGAGGAGATCCAGAACAGACTATCAGAATTATTTTTATGCTAACTTTCTTATTAAAAACAAAAAGATCAAAACAATCTATGGGTTTTAAAAATCGTATAACAGACCATTAGGAAAAGTAGAGTCAATGAAGTAGGTTAAATATGAACATATGATAAAGTTGTGTTATTTTTTGTTTGTTTGTTTTTTGTTAGAGAGACGGAGAGGGAGAGGGAGAAAAGAGAATCTTAAGCAGCCTCCGTGCCCAGCACCGAGCCTGACGCAGGACCCAATCTCATGACCCTGAGATCGTGACCTGAGCTAAAATCAAGAGTCAGGTTCTCAACTAACTGAGCCACCCAAGGGCCCCATATGATAAAGTTTCCTAGTCATTTTCTCCACAGGAGTTTCCTTCTGCTTTAGAAATACCTATCCTCCCTCTGTTCGAGTGAAATTTCATCCAGTCTACTCAAGCTGCCCTATCCTCATAAATTTGGGGAATTGGCGAAGAGATACTTTGTGTATATTCATTAGAGGCCTTTTGCCCCAAGCTGTTCCCAAATCCTAGATTGTTTCTTCAAAACACAGGCTGTATACCCTTGAGGGCTTTCTTCCAACACACAACTATGCCAGTTTATCGTCCTAGATCTGTTTTAAAAATTTACATTTACTTAAGATGTTAAAATACTTAACCCAGGGGGATCAGTTATTTCCCCCTAAAATGTTGTAGCTCTGCATGTTAAATTTCCACCTAAAAATTTACAGAAGGATTTGTGAAATATTTAGGCTAAGAGATATAGCACAAATCTAATTCATCACATGCTATAAATAATAATGAAGCGGTTTTCTAATTAGATGTTGTTTCCCCAAATAAAGATATACCATAGTAGAGTATTTCTGTAGTCCTTTTTTAAAAAAAAAAATCAATTCATCAGCACATCTGAAATCCATATACCAAACTGGCAGAAAATCAAGATATTAATTTATATGGGAGAAGAAAACCCCTAGCGATTTCCATTTAAATATGTACATCCTGAATCCATTTCAGGTTCTGATTTAAAATCAGGGGTTCGATATTTTATGGCAGATTATAGGCAGAATCCAGAGAATTAGATGAAACATTTTCTGACTTGTATTATCTCCTTGATGAACCAAAGCCTTGCTTTCAGATTCATTTTCAGTATGATTTCCCTGTTGGATATGTCCTGGATGCCATGGTGAGAAGTCGGCAGGAGAACTTCAGGGAAGAGGTCAGAAACGATGCTATCAGAAAGAGAAATGTCATGGGACAAGGACTAAAAATTGGAAACAGTGAGAGAGGGAGGGAGGGAGAGAGAGAGAGAGAGAGAGAGAGAGAGAGAGAAGGGGCTATATATCTATATCTGTATCTATATCTATATCATCTATATATCTATATGGAGAGAGAATTTGTATGCAGGAAGAACAATATAAGAAATAATGCATGGAGTACTGCCACTAACATGATCATTTTGGTTCCTCTTATTTAAACCCTCTTTAAGACTTTACTTGTAATTAATAAGAACTGCTATTAAAAAATTTCAGAAGGACTTCTGTTTAGTGTTGAGACATAAAAGAAAAATATTGGCCTTTCATCATCTCCAAGAGAAAAAACCCCCACACGATTTATGTATATACTTTGGAATCAAAGCCCCTTTTAAGTCTCTTGGAGCTGATCATAAATAGAAGCCAAGTCTGATCTTCTCAAATAATAAAATAGTGGAAAAAAGATAATGCACCCTACCATTTAAGGATTTGGACCACATCATTAAGTGTGGTTCAAGTAAGTGCCATTAAATTAGTCCTAAGAATGCAATGCGTTGGCATTTGTGTAGTAGGAGCTGTTTTTCCGTATAGAAGCAACTGCTGATTAGGGAGTAGTAATAGGAAAACTCTTTATGGTTACTTTCTCAAGAATGGTGTTGGCATCCACTGAGCTGACCACTAACCCTCCCTAACCCAGTTTCCCTTGGGACTGTTGCTGTTGGCTATGGTTTTTCCTCGAAAGGGAAATTGACAACCTTACGTTTCAAGTGGAGGAAACACGAATTATGTATTTTAGTGCTAGTACTCAGTTAAGCAGGTTACTTACTAGACAGTAGAGTTTTGATGAAGGTCAAAGCTTATCCTCGGAAGAAAAAATTAGCTATACATTTGGTGATGAAGGTGGCTGAATTTTTCCCCAGAAAGGCCAATTTAGATGCATAACCTGAAGTATGTAGCCAACATGTGGTGGAGAGCCTGCTGAAACTTAATAATTTTTCTCACTGAAGTACATTTGGGAGGTGGGGGAAGTTCAAATAGAGATAAACAGCAATCTAAGACCGGGGAAGCATCCTTAGAGACAATCATTTTTTAGAGAGAAAAACAGAAAGGCTTATGTATACAGCTGGTATTTACATGAATTCCTCCCACTGATGCCTGGGACTTTGGAAGACAGACCAAGAGATAGGAGGGAAGCAGCTGTCTGTGCAGATGTTGTCAACAAATAGGATTTGGAATTCTGATCTGTTATGCAAAAGCCCATAACCAGCAACTTTTACCTGAGGATCTGGGGAAGCCGGGCATCTAACTGACCTCTAAATGCTGGTGTATTCAGGGCTTATTCCTGAGCCTCCTTCTTCATCTGTCTTTTCTCCCTGGATGAGCTCACCCAGTCCTGGCTATGTAAATGCAATTTATGCTGATTTAATGTTTGTAAAGTGTTGAGAGCCATGCTTAGTTCATAGTAAACACCATAGAAGTGTCAGCTATCTTTATTTATTATAGCTAATTGCCTACTAACTATTTCCTCTTGGATGTTTGATAGGTATTTCCAAATTAAGTCCAAAATGGAAGAGCAGGTTTTACTGTTCCCCCAAACCAATCTCCCCTGGGTTGTTTTTCCATCTCTGTAATAACAGCTTGACCCAGTGACTCAGGCCAAATGCTTAGGAACCATTGCGGATTCCTCTTTTTCTCTTACTCTCACATCCAATTCATCAGCAAGTCATTCTGGTTAAACCTCTGAAATAGAAAACAAATCCATCCACCCCTCTCCATCTTCACTGCCACTCTTCTTGAACAAGCCAGCCCTGTCTCTTGCCTGGAGGACTACAGAAACATTTTACCTATTCTTTTTGCTTCCAGTCTTCTGTTATGATCCATTCTCTACACGGTGTCCAGAAGGATCTCTTTAAAACTTGTATAGGGGTCAAGCTTATGACTCACCAAAAACTTAGCATAAAATTCAGTCTCCCTCTGTTCTAGTCCATTTGAGCTGCTGTAACCAAACTACTGTAGATGGGGTGACATGGGGTGACATGAACAACAAACATTTCTGGAGGCTGGAAGTCCAAGATCTTAATACTGCAGATTCGGTGTCTGGTGAGAGCCCACTTCCTGGTTCATACACAGCTGTCTTCTTAATGTGTCTTCATATGGCGGAAGGGGAAAGGAAGATCTCTAAGGTCTCTTTTTTGGGGCACTAATCCCATTAATGAATACTCATGATCTAATCACCCCTAAAACCTCTACTTCCTAATACCATCACACTGGGAATTAAAATTTCAACATAGACATTTTGTGGGGGACACAAACATTCAGGCTAAGACTCCTTCCCATGAAGTACAAAGCCCAAACCCGTCCCCACCCCACCTCCTCCACACACCCTATCTCTTGTTCACTACACTTCAATGACCCTAGCCTTTTGTCCTTTCCATCTGTTCCCCCTGCATTATTTGTCTCCTCATCGTCCACCCCTGTCCCCCACCAACAATAGGTTTTTCTCTCAAAATTCAAGTTGCAGCTCACATGTTGTATAGGAAGATTTCCCTGACTGCTCAGCTCATTCTAAATAAGCTCTACCCCTTTTAATCCAGGACGGTTCCGTCTCTGCACTCACCACTACCTGGACTAATCTTTTTTATGTGAGTATCCTATGGCACACTAGCCATCTCTACCTACTATTAATGTAGGCTCCTGGAGTACAGGGGGCTTTTTTGTCCTGTTTGCTGCCTCTCAGATTCTTAGGATGGTCCTGAAACAATGAAGAGGCTCAAAGAGTATGAATAAATACAAAATTATCCAGGAACCTGATCAGTGGGAGGGGCAAAAAGCTTGAAGCTTGTTTAGGGAGAGCAGCAGCAGGTCTGACATGTGAGAACAATAAAACTACAAGAGGAGGGACCCTGTGACTTACTTAGAATGAGGGCTGGAAGCTCCATCTAAAGCCAAGCTTTCCATGTGCCCACTTGATCCCTCTCCTTACCTACATAAGGACAACATTCCAGAAATTTCTCTTTTTCTATATAAAATCACGCTTTTTTTTGGTGTTCTATAGGATCATTTCCATCATCATGCAAAGATGTGATTTTTTCCTTTCTTAAAAAAAAATAAACAACGAAGAAACAAACCCAAAACCCAACTTGACTCCTTATCTTCCTCAGCCTATTTCTCTGTTTTCTGTTAGCACAGTTTACAGAAAGGGTTGCCTATTCTTCCTTCTCCAATCCTTCTCTTCCAATTCTTTTTGGAACTCCCCCCAATCAGACTTCCACAGCCAGCATACTACCAAAATGTGTGTGGCCACAGATGACCTCCATGTAAGTAGGCTTTAGTCCATGCCTGAATTTTCCTGTCAGTAACTCTCACTCGGTCCTTGATTTTTCATTTGACTTCCATACACCTCATTCTCTTGACTACTGTGTTTCCTCCCTGATTGCTTCCTCTCCGTCTTCTTTGCTGGTTTCCCCTCATCACCCTCAACTGTTAATATTCAAGTGCCCAAAGACTCAGAACTCAGGCAGCTTCTTTTTCTCTTTACTCACTTCCTTGGTAACTTCATAGAGCTTCACACTTTCAACTTTCATCTATATGTTTATGAGTCCCAGATTTCTATCTCCAACCTGGACATTTCCCAACTCTTCCCTATTTAACCTCTCCACTTACATATCTAATAAACCCCACAACATTAAAATGTCTGAAAAATAACCTCCCTGATTCTTTTTTCAATCCAATCTCCTCCTCCTCTGTTGTTTCCAGCTCAGTAAATGGTGACACTTTATTAACCCCCAGACGGGGACACAAAAACTTGGGACCTTGGATCCATGCTGAACAACCCCCTTCTCTATCCTGGAGATGCTACTATTAAAATGAACCCAGAATCTGACAGTGTCTCTCCATTACTATCCTGGCTGAAGCATCATGTTTTGCCTGAATTATTTCAATATCTTCCTAATTGTTTTCCCTTTTTCCTTTTTGTCCTATTAGAATCTATTTTTAACAAGGCAGTCTGAAAGATCCTTTTAAAACTTAAGTCATTCAAAGTCAGTACTCTGCTCAAAGCAGTGTTTGTCTTCTTGCTCAGAGTAAAAGGTAACTTCCCAATACACTATAAGGTTCCTGGGAGCTTCATACACTGCTTACAATGGCACCTGGCACATTGTAGGTACTTAATAAAATTTAATAATTCAATAAATAAAAAATAGGCTCCCCAGAAAAGGAGGTAGAATAATACTATATGGCAATAATAGCTTAAATTTTCTCAGAAACTCCTCATAAGGATAAATTACATGTAGAATTTCTTGGCAACTGATTCTTCCCTTTGTAGTCATTTGCCCATCACCTTTATGTCCTATTTCCTACTTCTCTCCCACTCATTCATTCCTCTCCAGCAGCACTGTCTCAAATGTGTTGGGCATCTTTCTGTCTTGGAGATTTGGTGTTTGTTGCTTCCTTTACTTGGAACTCTCTACCCCAAAGATCTGCATGACTTACTCCTTCACCTTCTCTAATCCTTTGCTCAAATGAATATTTTTTGGCAACTTTTTTCTTGACCATCTTTTTAAAAATTTTAATTTCACACAACAGCCTCCTTTTCCCTAAAATATTTATTTCCATAAAACTCATCCCTATCTGACACTCTATAATTTTACACTTTTATTTGACTAAATGTAAACTCCTTGAGGGATTTTGGTCTGTTTTGTTCTCTGCTGAATCTTCAGCACTTCCATTAATGCCACACACAGACGAGGCTCTCAGTAGATATGCGTTGAATGGATGAATGAGGTATGAATAAATGAACTCTGATATGAAAGAACTGAAACCTCAGTTGGACAAAGAATTTGAAAGATAACCCAGGTACTTCAAATAACATTTTTTTTTTGCACACAAACTCAGATTAATTATTTCTCACAGCTGTGCAGAACTTGCAAGTCAGATCACTGAACTGCTCCTGATTATTGTTGAGGAATAAAGAGGAAAAAGGATGTGCCAGAGAACTATGGACAATAAGAAAAAAGTATTCTTATTTTCAAAACAGGGTAAAGCATAGACTTAGCAGACCTTAGCTAATACACTTGCTCCTGAACAAGATTTTGGAATTGATCATTATATTGTGTGCCTAGCCACTAGAGGAAGTTTGCCACCAAGACCAAATAAGAGTATATGAAAAACAAATCATGTTAACTAAATTCAGTTCTTATTTGCCTTGTTGAAAACTATAATGCCAGAAAAGTATGAGATATGGAGTATATTTGCATGTTAGCACATCACTAACAAAAAAAAATCTCCCATTTTTTTGTGGATAAAATAGGGAAAAATAAGCTAGACCTGACATAAATAGGTAGATTAATAATTTGGTTGACAGTTAAAGTGATTGCTATCAGCTTGGACAGAAATTCCACCCAAAAATTTTAATCAGTTCTCCATATTTGGTAAGCATGCTCCAGCCTCTCCTTTTCTCCTTAGAGATCAATGGTGTCCTGTGACTCTCTCCTAGTCCTAATCAACATATTTACCAGTGCTTTATCAATATTAAATTTTCAGATTGAATTCACTTGGAAGGAATGGCAAATACATTGGAGGGCAATCCCTGAATCCAATCCAGTCTAGACTGAATGGGAGGACAAGTTGCCCCTAACAAGACTGAGTATGCAGGGTCCTGCCAAGCTTACACAAGTTACCGGCACCCGTGAGGTATGGAGCAGACATAGCTTAGTAGTAGCCCATGTGAAGAGCATTAGAGGTTTGATGAGGTAGGGTGGAAGTGAAATTGCTACAAAAAGTAAGTTCCGGAGAGGGTCGTCCAGACTGCTGGGGCAGGTTGTTCCACATGCATGGCTCTGCCATCCTTGGAGGATGTTGTCCTTTCCTGTTTGGGCAAAATGGCTCCATTTTATGTCAATGTCCTAAACTGTGGGAAGAAGAGTATCTTGGGAAAGTGATTTCCTTTTTTTAAGTTATTTTTAATTTACATGTGGTAAAATTCTTTTGGGGGGGTGTATCATCACTGCCAAAATAGATGATAAATTAGATGGATAGATAGATAGATAGATAGATAGATAGATAGATAGATAGATAGATGAAGATTTTTGTAACCAGCCCTCTTGGTTCTCTGAGCAGAAATCATGGGCTTCTCTTGGTGTTTCCTCTTTGCGGTTCCATTTTTGGGCTGCTCCAGAGGCTGAGCCATCATATACAAACAAACAAAACAACAACAACAACAATACTGCTGGGTTGCTTTGGAGCCCTGAACTTCCTATACAGTCCTCCTGTTCCTACTTACTTTTTAGAGCCCTCTAATAGTTGCTTTATGTATTTTTCCCATGCTTTTTAGACTTAGTAAGTGGAGAGATGGTGTGGGGTATGCTTACTCCATCCTAACCAGAATTGAACCTTGTGATTTCCTCTTAAAATGCATAGACACTCTTCACTTCAACTCACTCTATTGCTAAGAACTAATACCAGGGCCACACCCACCTAGCAACAAGGGGCTAAAAAAATGCATCCTTCAGCTTAAGGTAATGGACATAGCTAAAACTCTTTTACCAAGAAGGAAAGAAGAACAGCTTTTAGAAAACACTGGAGGTCTGCCACAGGGATGATAGTGAAGAATATATTCAACGTGGCTTGAAAGAGTAAGATGGCTAAGAAGAGCTCATGCTACCTATTTAAGAATTTGAAATAGCAGGTTAGAACAAGACTCTTCTTGCCTAAGTTCCATCTTGGACTCCAAAATAATAGATATTTGAGACCGAAGTGAGGACTAGACAAGTCGATGTATGAAGAATTGTAAAGGACCTAGCTACAGACTGAATCAGAATGTGGAGGAGGGTAAATGTGGGCGGGAAGTTTTTTGGTGAGAGCTGTAACCTATACCTCCAGCCTGCCGAGGGGAGTTTCGATGAAGCCATTTGGAGACATTCAGTGTAAACTCATTGCAACCGTTGGTCGGGGGATGGGGGAGGTTGGTGCTGACTCATACCTGAGGCTAGAGGTGCTGCCTAAGACTTGCTGATGCACCTAAAGTTTGTTGAGATGAGGAGTGGACCGTGGGCCACACAGAAAAGACAACTGATGTGAGGTTCTCTTGAATCCTGTTTAATCTGTCTACCCGGAAGAGAGGAAGGACCTCAGCAGCGGGGACATGGAGGAAAATGCTGAGTTCTAGGAAGTGGCTCGAATAATGATCATTGAGACAACAAGCTGAAGTAAAAATATTTATGGGAAGGCCCAGAGATTTTCAGGAAAATGGTCTCTGGGGATGGAATTCTCACTCAAAGTACACAAAAACACCCACAGAAGAAAAGAGAAAGCTTTTAACATCTGCCAAACCCAGAGACAGCAAAGCTAGATTTATGATTCAAGACCTTTTCTTTTATCTTACTCACTCTAACTCTGGAAAGGGCAGACATTAGCTAGCAGGTGTAGAAACAGATAAGAAGCCACCCACCACCCACCACAAGCATATGAAGTCCCCTCCCTTTTCCGGCTGCATGCAGGCTTGCAACCTGAAGCTGACCCAAGCTGAAGAAGTAGAAAAGATATAATGGTTAGATCGAATCAATGCTTTTAATAAAGTGGGCATTTTAATTACTAAATGGAGTCTATGCTTATTACTTAAAGTGGTCTTAGGAATGTCTGTTACTTAAGAGTAGAAAAATATTATGCTTTTCTTTACCATATATGATTACATTTTAAAGGGAAGGTAGGAGACAAAATGATGTTGCATTTTGATAATGCTACAGATTGTATCCTGTCAATTTACCAACTACAAGCATGAAGTATCAGATGCAAGAGAATAAAATCTGATCTTAGTTTCTCGTAAAAGAATTCTGAGCCTTTGCAGGCACTATACATTAAGAGGAACACAGAAAGGAACCCTTTCTATCAAGTGGCCATGATAATAGAAGGATTCAGAAGGATCACATTCCTATTTTCCCATACTGAAGGACTATCATGAGGAAGAAAGATTAAACTTGTTCAAGAGTTTATGAAATCAACTGGGTGGCAGCTTCGTAGAGTCATATATTTAATACGAGGAAGACTTCTTTAGTGGTATGGGGCCTCACGGATAGATGGGTTGCCTTGAGAGAGAGGAGCTTTGCATCACTGGAGATGTACAAGGTCTATTGGATATGCTGTAGACAGGTTGCTCAAAGAAGGAGTGCGACACTGGGAGGGGTGGTGAGAGTCAATGATCTTTCAGACTCTTCCTGACTGTGAGAATGTTGCGATCTCTAATCTCTCTGTCCAACGGTGCTCATACTATGTAGAAATTGTAATATTAAGTCTCAAACACTCTGAGTCCAATTTAAAAGTACATGTATTCTCTCCTGTAACAAGCATCTAGTCTATCTGATCACTTCTATTTGAATCTCATAGGAAACCAGCCAAGTGGAAAAAACTCCAACAATTTTTTAAAATCATGAATCCATAACCGAAAAATCTCTTGAATAATGACAGTTTAGCTAAGTCCAAATGATAATTAAATTTGTGATTTGTTTTATACCTCAAAAGAAAAATAAAGGCATTCCAGCTTCTCCTGTTTCCCACCCTCCTCCACCGTTGCTCTCTCTGTCAATCACCTTCTCTCAGTTTTCCACTAACTCTTTACAGCTCAATACACAGAGAGAACAATCTCTGTTCCATGTCTAGGCCATTGTCCGAATACATCTCTCTGGAATACAGTGAAGGAAGCACAGCTGCTCCTGTTTAAAGATGCAACATGGGGTTCCATGTGTTTGCCTGTTCTCCTCAAGAGTTATTTATGCCAATGACTCTAATATTTTTCTCAGATTCCACAATAGCAGAAAGCACATGGTGGGTGCTTAATGAGTAGGGAAACAATGATTGCCTTTTCTTTTCATCTCTCACTTTGGGGCACTACTGAGAGAAACCAGATTGGTCTCACAAAGAAAGCCACATAGCTTTGAGGAGTGCTGGGCATTGCTTCCATTCTCAAATATTTAATGACCATGTGGAACATAAAGACAAAGCAAACAAGATCCCTGTTATCAATGTGCCAGTACTTTAGTTGAGAGGATGAAATATGAGAAAATAGCCATAATGAAAGAAAAGGTATGATTATGATAAATGCTGTGGGTAGAATATTAGTCTCACAGCTTTGGGGAGGACCTTGGAGATTAGTGAATTCATACTCTTTTTTTTACAGTTGGGTAAACTGAAGTCTTCCCAAGTCTTTTGTTGTCTTGACACTCCTATGTCCCCATTATTTGAAGTTCTATCCCTTAACATGATGATTTTATAGCTTGCATTCCCAGCAGTCATTTTCTTCTCCTTGAAGACATGATTTTGTTGTTTGGGTAGTAGTGTGCCCAGTCAAAGGGATGAATCATGATTGGTTTCAGTCATGACTATCCTTCCTCTATGCCAATGATTGATATAAGGATGAAAGTGCAACAATGGGATTTAAGAGAAATCTGTTGAAAGTTTCTGAAAAAGCTTCTCTTTTTCATTAAAACAAAAATAGGCAGGTGAGGAGAATGTTCTTTTTGCTTCTTTCTACTTTGCCTCAAGTGCAGGTTCTAATGTCTAAGGATGTGACATTTGGATTTGGGACAGACATATTTGCACCATGAGGGAGACATTGCTACACATGGTAGATGGCAGATTGGTAGAATCAAAGGAAGTCAGGGTCAACCTCTGTCTAAACTTCTTGTTAGATAGCAATAAATGTCCCTTTGGTTTGATTCTATGTGTGTTTTGCTTTTATTCACAACCATAAACATTGTGAAATTTTATTTTCAGTAACTCTTCTACTGCTGTCTTTCCTCCTCACTCATATGATTAGAACCTCTGGAACCTGGATTCCATTGTCTCTCTGCCTAACTGGAACTCTAGCTCACCTCAGAGGGCACTGAGTCTGTTGCAGCTCTTTGAGAGCTATCATTCTCCATTCTCCAAATATCACAGGAATCAGCAGCATGGATGCCATTACCTTAGATGCCCATTACCTTGGTAGACCTTTAATTCCCTGCAATTATGAGGAAAAAGCCCTCCTTTTTTGAGGAAGCAAGAGGAAACAGATTGTGATTATACCTGATTATGCCTGATAATAACTACCATCTGGCTAAGACATCCTCTACCCTTGCGTGTCATTGCCATGTTCACTCCCCCTACACTACCCCCAACCCAGGAACTCATTCATGTTCCTTTTCTGAAGCCTCTGGCAGTAGGTTCACAGGCTTCCATTTCCTCCAAATACTATCATCATCATGGTGACTTCAACATCTATATAGATGTCCTTTCCAATACTTGAGTTCCAGGAATAGGTGTTCGGCTCTCACTGAAATAGTCCTTTCATTATGCATAACACCGATGCAGGGATTTCAAAACATGCCAGCAAATTCTGTGACACCCCTTCAGTCAAGAGGGGGTGTCTATGTTTTCTCTCTTTGAGTTGAGCTGGCCTGGGTGACTACCTATTAACCAATAGAATGCAGTGGAAGGTCACACTCTGTGACATCAGAGGCTAGGTTAGAGAAGACCATGCAGCTCCTGCCTGATTCTCTTGAGATGTTCATTCTAGGGGAGGCCAGTCTTCATGGAAGAAGTTCCACTACTCAGAGACAGCCAGGCTGAAGAGGCCATGAGTAGGGGCTTCAGCCAAGAGTCCCAGCTAAATCCCCAGCTGACAGAACATCACTGGGCAGCCTTGTTAGTAAGCCATTCTGGAAATCTAGTTGCCCTTTCAGGTGATTCTATCCCCCAGCCATAGAGTCATTCCTGTAGCTTCTGAGTCTTTCCAGCTAAGGCCTAAATTTCTTGGAGCAGAGACAAGCCATGGAGCAGAGATAAGCCACGCCTTCTGTGTCCAGTCTGAATTTCTGACACAATTCCTGAGCATATTAATATGGTGGTTTCAAGCTGGTAGGTTTTGGAGTACAGGTTTTCCCTGCTACCTCAAAGTATAGCATTCCTCTGAAAACTTCGGTAAGCCAAAATGGAACAAAGTCAAGTTTGCCTTATGCCATTTCACTTTTATGAAAGACCTACATTAGTACCTGGTTTTTGCTAACTGAAAGAAATATGAAGAGAATTTTCACTTAAAAAAAAAGCAACAACCCTTTACCAAAGTAATGTTGGTCTTTTGCAAAAGCAAAGTGGCATAACTCAAAGTTTGGGGAAGGGAGAGATACCTGTAATTTTTTTTGGAGTAACGGCAAATGGAACCCCAGCCATTGGCTTTCAAGGAGTATGGTTTATTCAATGCTCATAAAATTCTCAAGAGAGGACTTTCCAAAGCAGGGAGATAGGAGAAGACAGTGATTATACCTTGTCCCACCTAAGAATGTCTGCTGGATTTTGATCATTATAATTGTGCCAGGCACTGTGCTTTGGTTAAGAATGTGGATTTTGAGGTAAAAAATATGGCTTCCCAACCCTGCCCTGCCACTTGGCAATTGTGTGATTTGGGGGAAAAAGCCTCTCTATATGTCTAAACCTCAGTTTTCTTATCTGTAAAATGGGAAAAATAACACTTCATAGAATGGTTTTGAAGAGTAGATAATAAAGTCATTGACACTCAATAAATGGTAGCTAGTTTTGATATTAACACAGAGCAATATGATTTGTATAGGGCAGAAATGAGAGATAAAGTCATAATGGAAGCAGAAAATGAGAATCCAGGATTTTTTTTAAACTACAACATAGTTTATTATTTTTTACCAAGGGACCCCTTTTTGTTGGTATATTTATTTTTTCTTTCTTAGCTCTCCTTCCCTAGTTATTAAATTATATTTACATGTTTAAAGTATTAAGAAAAAATCCACAATCCAATATTTCACCGAGTAGGAAAATGATGTGGGGCAAAAACATTAGGAATTTGGGAAGACTCTGTTTTTTAAATTATTTTCAACAAATAGGTATAAAAATCAATTTGATCTTTTAATTATGTGTGAGGGAGTGGCTTTAGTTTCTAAAAATAATATTTAAGACTCATCATAATATTGACCAATATAACTTAAAAATACTTTAGTATTTCAGGTATAAAGCAAAGTGCAGAAAAAATAACATTTTTCACTGAGGACCTCCCACTCACCAGAGGCTAATATTTAAATGCCTTTGTGTTTGAGAAGATGAAGTTGGTAGGGTGGTACAGAAAGAATCAAAAGGTGGAACCTCTGGGCAGGAGGCTACTCAGGGGATCTCAGTTCCAGTATTGCTGGTAGGTAATGTGGCTGTGACTCAAACATGGGTAGGAGGCTAGAGGGGAAGGTGTGCGCAAGAGAAGCCCCGTGGAGAAGGACTTGACAGGCTTTGGTTTTCCGGGAGTCCTGTGGTCAAATTTCCCTCCCCAACCTCCAATACCACATCACAAATCAGTTTTTCTTTTCCTTGGGGAAGAAAAAACAAAATTAACAATGTACAACTACTAAACGGGTTACACTAAGATATGTGAGCAATTTTGTCAGAAATATCAATTCTACATATTGCAGCAAAGGAAACATGGAATGTTTGCCAAGTTCTTGTGAGAAATCGCTGTCTAAAAATTGTGCCAGCTTGCTAAATATAGAGTGGTTATGCAGAACAGAGCCAACTGGCCTGTTAAACCCACCTCAAACGAGATGATGGGGTTATGCTGGATCTTCCCCCACCAATCACTTCTACCCCAAGGGACGTGGGAATGAGGTCAGGGTACATTCCTCCCTGGAGCCAGATAGTTTCCCAGTTTCTGTAGCTGTTCTTCCCCTCAAAAAGTGGCAGGAAGTATCCATATGTCCTCATACACCTGAGAAAAGAAGAAATCTCACCTGTGGATGGCTGAAAAGAAGCTGCGTATTAATTTTTTTGAGTAAAAAATCCAAGAAGGGCAATAGAGAAATATTTGAAGCTTCTCATCATGTCCTGAGACTTCTGTTCTGTTGCTTTTTAAAGAGCAAAGGTTGGCGTGGCTCCAAGGAAGGAATCACCACTAAGATTGGAAAACACCTACAAATGTTAGTAACTGACTGAATGTAAGGGAGTCAGATAGCTCAGGGTGCAAAAGCTGTAATAGGAAGAGGGGTTGGGTTGGGAGATAGAGGCTTTAGGTGGCTTTGGGTATCATGAAAATAAGCGTGCGAATTGCTGTTTGGGAAGGTAATTTGTGTCCCTGTGAAAGCACACTGCGGGAGGGCTTTCCTGCAGAAGAAAGTGCTGGAGTACTGCTGTCGTGGGTTGGATTGTGACCCCCCCCCCAAAGTCATGTCTAAGTTCTAACCCCTAATTTCTGTGAATGTGACCTTATCTGGAAATAGAGTCTTTGACACATAATTAAAGATCTTGAGCTGGAATCATTGTGGATTTAGGATGGACCCTAAATCCAACACCAGCCCTTAAAGAGAAAGGAGAGGGGGATTTGAAATGCAGAGAAGGTGGTGATGTGAAGCAGAAGCAGAGATTGGAGGGATGCAGCTACAAGCCAAGGAACAGTAAGGACTCCTGCCAGCCACCAGAAGCTAGGAAACAGGCCTGGAACAGATTTTCTCTCCGAGTCTCCAGAAGGAACCAATCCTGACAACTTGATTTTGGACTTCTGGCCTCTGTAACAGTAGGAGAATAAATTTTTGTTGCTTTATGCTGCCCAGTTTGTGGTAATTTGTGAGAGCAGTTTCAGGAAACAAATACAACCACCTACCAAAGCACCCACGCGAAGAGGAGACCCAGGATTAGAAAAAGGGACATTGGTAGGTCGGGAAGTGTGCTATTCACATTTAACTTTGTTGAAATTAAATGAAATAAACAAGTCAGTTCCTCGGTTGCACTAGTCACAATTCAAGAGCTCAGTTGCTACATGTGGCTGACGGTTATCCAAAGGGATAGCACAGATACGGCACATTTCCGTCATTGCAGAAAGTTCTACTGGACAGTGTTGCTGAAAGAGCCACAGCTCACAGTTTCATTTTTATGGACAAGTGGCATGCATGGGGACTGTTGGCTTCAAATCCGTCTTTTCACTCACACCTGCACCAGAAGATAGCAGTTATCACTGGCAGTGTCACTTTTGATTATGAAGGAACAACAGCAGATAGGTGTAAATATAGTACAACCACCTGTTTCAGGCTGCCTCCCACACACCGTCTTCCCAAACAAGAAACATATTAAATGATAGTATTGACAGATAATTCTCTTCCAAGACGGCATCCCAACTCACTAGGACAGAGACTATCAAACACGTTCTTATCTATGAATGCCGTGTGAGTCATACCCAGGTGAACATATTTACTCCATTCCCTTCCTTGTATATTTCTATTGGCTCTTAAAATTTTAAGAGGGATTTCCCCCTCATAGCAATTTACCCCCTGGTGGGCTCTGTAGTTATTGAGAACAGCAGGAGCTCCTTGATGGGCTTAGAATACTAGGAGAAGATTTGTAACAGGGGAATGATGTGATATACACTTGATTTTCCCCAGAAGATGAATCTGGCAATGATGTTAGCATGATTTGAAGGGGTAAAGAATGTTGGCTGTGTGGTTTTGATGAAAATGGGAAAGAAATTATGCTCTGAATTGCAAAAGCTGCTGTCACTGAGATCCACCTGTTCAGAACTATCTTTAGCTGCATTCAGGAACAATTTACCCATAGAACCTTCCTTTTCCTTACTTTTCTTGTCTACAGGTACAGATATGGAGGAATTTGCGATGTTAAAAAGGGAAACAGCATTACAGGACTCTGTGTGTGTGTGTGTGTGTGTGTGTGTGTGTGTGTGTGTGTGTAATAGAGACAGAACAGAAAGAGAGAGAATGATAGGATATACGTGTGTGTATATGCATGTGCCCTGGTGCACTGAGTTAGTTACAGGTAGGTTGAATAGTATGGCACTCAATAGTTTCTTACAACCTCACCCTAAACACAGTATCTTTTCACTCCAAATCCATCCCTCCCTTGGCTCTTAGAACAGCATGTGATGTTCCCTAAATATGCTAGGCACTGCTGGGTCTCCATCTTTTGTCCTTACCTTCCCTTTGCCTGGAATGCTGATCCATGTCCTCTCCCTGTGGTAAATTCTGATTCATTTTCAAGACCAGTACATAGGTCACTGCCTGTAGAAAGCTTTCTTTCATTATTCCTGTCTCCCTTTGGAAGGTACTCCCGCTTCTTCTGGTTTTCTCTCTTGACTGTCAAAATGTTCATCCACCACACAGGATTTGAATTCATTCCATTGTTATTATTTGCTTTACTTTTTATCTGCAGAATTGAGTCCAGCATTGTCCTCAGTGGACACTCAAGGAAAGCATGCCGAATGGATGCCTGAGCTCGGTGAGGTTGACTTGGAAGTAGAATGAGAAGTTGTTGCAAGATATGAATCTCTCAGGTATTTTTCTCATTTGATAAATACTGTTACAACCTATTTTCCTTTACTAAAATTCATTGGCTTATAGCTTAGGGGTAGCATGTCATTTTACAACCAGATAAATGGTTCACTAGAAGTAACATCTTTTCATTCTCCTCACCCCTCAGCATGCATTTGCCACAAACATCTATCTGCCCCATCCCATTACAGTCTTCCCTGTCTTAGTAAATAGCACCCCCATACACAGACACACAGTTGTATAAGCCAGAAAACTGGAGTCATCCTTGATTGTGTTCTCTTCTCTTTGTCTCCTCCTGCCATATCCAATCTGTCAGCACAAACTCTCGACTCTATCTTCATGTTATCTCTCTCTCCTCCTTGCCATTTCCACAGCCACCACTGTGACCACCCACCAGTAGTTCTTGTTTGGGTTGCAGCTGTAGCTTCTTAATTGGTCTTCCCATATCTGTTCTCCACAGAGTGGCCAGATAGACATAGCAACATAAATTGAAGAATTTCACTCCTCTGGTGAAATATTTTAATGGCTTCCCACTGTCCTTTGAATGAAATTGGAATTCCTGAGCATGGCTTAAGGGGCCCTATGAGGTCAAGCTCCTGACCATGTCCCAGCACCTGTCAGGCTTCTTTCTCCATCACATGCCAGGATCCTTCACACTGAGCTTCTTTCTTCACCTCAGAGCTCTGTAGACTCCTCTGATTGGAACCATCTTTCTGCTGCCCTGGAGGATTAATTCCTCCTGAAATGTAAAAATCAGTTTATATGTCATTTCCCCAGAGAAGCCTTCCCTGACTCTCATTAAGTGAGATCCCCTCTTGTTCTCTTTCCACAATAGATTTTGTGTCCTACACAGTACTCCCAGAATTTTCCATGAGTTCAGTTATTGGTGTGTTTGTTCAACTATTGTCTAGTCTCCCAGTAGCCTTTAAATAGCACAAAGGTGAATAGCATGACTACCATGTTCATCCAGTCACCATCATGGTGCCCGATACAGACCATATGGTCCATAAAACATGTATTGAATGAATGGATAAGTAAGTATTCAGATTCATCTTGCTGTTCAGTGGCTAGCATAACCCTCCTCATGCTTTAAGACTTATTTCTAATGCCAGCTATGCATAAAGTCTTCTCCAATCCCCCTACTCAAAATAAACCCTAACTTAGAGCGTCCATATTATTTGTGTAAAGCTTTGATGTTGAGAAGCAATATATGAAGTAGTTGAGAGAACAGGTTTCAGAGCAAGAGTTGAGTTGAATTATTTTTTTTAAAGACTTTTAAACATTTATTTGACAGAAACCAAGAGAAAGAGACAGAGAGAGAGTACGTGCTCAAGCAGGTGTGGGCAGCCGAGGGAGAGGGAGAAGCAGGCTCTCCGCTGAGCAGGGAGCCCGATGTGGGGCTTGATCCCTGGACCCTGAGATCATGACCTGAGCTGAAGGCAGATGCTTAACTGACTGAGCCACCTAGGTGCCCCAAGAGTTGAGTTGAATTCTTATCTAGTATTTGTCACCTTTGTGATCTACTTGGGTGAGTAATTTGAGCTCCCTGTCTTAAAAATTTTTTTAACTTAAATTGAGTTTAGTTAACATATACTGTATTATTTATTTCAGAGGTGGTAGAATTTAGTGATTCATCAGTTGCATACAACACCCAATGCTCATTACATCAAGTGTCTGCCTTAATGTCCATCACCCAATTATCCCATCCACCCACCAACCCCCCCTCCAGCAACCCTCTGTTTGTTTCCTCTGGTTAAGAATCTCTTATGGTTTGTCTCCCTCTGATTTTTGCCTTGTTTTATTTTTCCCTCCATTCTCCTATGCTTCTCTGTTTTGTCTCTTAAATTCTGTTTTTCTTTTTTCTTTTTATTTGCCCCAGGGGTACAGGTTTGTGAAGCATCAGGCTTACACATTTCATAGCACTCATCATAGCACAAACCCTCCCCAATGTCCATAACCCAGCCATCCTATCCCTACCCTCCCACCCCCAGTAACCTTCAGTTTGTTTCATGAGATTAAGAATCTCTTATGGTTTGTTTCCTTCCTTATCCCATCTTGTCTCATTTTTTCCCTCCCTACCCCTCACGATCCCCTGCCCTGCCTCTCAAATTCCTCATATCAGAGATATGGTGTGGAGAGATCATATGATACTTGTTTTTCTCTTATTGACTTATTTCACTTAGCATAATACCCTCTAGTTCCATCCACGTTGTTGCAAATGGCAAGATTTCATTTCTTTTGATGGCTGCATAGTATTCCATTGTATATATATANCATCTAGGTTCTTTCCATAGTTTGGCTATTGTGGACATTGCTGCTATAAACATTCGGGTGCACGTGACCCTGAGGATCACTACCTTTGTATTTTTAGGGTAAATACCCAGTAGTGCGATTACTGAGTCATAGGGGAGCTCTATTTTCAACTTTTTGAGGAACTTCCGTACTGTTTTCCAGAGTGGTTGCCCCAGCTTGCATTCCCACCAACAGTGTAGGAGGGTTCCCCTTTCTCCGCAACCTCGCCAACATCTGTCGTTTCCTGACTTGTTGATTTTAGCCATTCTGACTGGTGTAAGGTGGTATCTCGCTGTGGTTTTGATTTGTATTTCTCTGATGCCGAGTGATGTTGAGCACTATCTCGTGTGTCTGTTGGCCATTCGGATGTCTTCTTTGCAGAAATGTCTGTTCATGTCTTCTGCCCATTTCTTGATTAGGTTATTTGTTTTATGGGTATTGAGTTTGGTAAGGTCTTTATAGATTTTGGATACAAGCCCTTTATCTGATATGTTATTTGCAAATATCTTCTCCCATTCTGTCAGTTGTCTTTTGGTTTTGTTGACTGTTTCCTTTGCTGTGCAAAAGCTTTTAATCTTGATGAAGTCCCAATAGTTCATTTTTGCCCTTGCTTCCCTTGCCTTTGGTGAGGTTCCTAGGAAGAAGTTGCTGCGGTTGAGGTCGAAGAGGTTGCTGCCTGTGTTCTCCTCGAGGATTTTGATGGATTCCTTTCTC